>OX104064.1:210913796-211018632 GCA_944474145.2 Dicrocoelium dendriticum
CCTCGATAAACATTGGGGTGTTCGAGTGAACACCTACACTTCTCGGTACAATTTTTCGCAGCTGAAACAAGCATCTGGTGAATCAGTGGATGCATTCATTTCCCGTCTTGTCTGTTCTGTTCTAAAGTGTGACTACAATAGTATTCCCAAGAAAAAGGTGATAGAAGCTATGCTAATACAACAATTGATTTCTGGTCTCATGTATTCTCGGATCAGAGAGTCTCTTAATGGAGAACGCAAAAAGTTCACATGGGACAGAGCCTGTGACCTAGCTCGCGCGAAGGTCGCAGTCACGGACAAAACAAACTTTCCTCGCTGACACACACAGGAGCTACTGGAATTTACCGTTTGGATTCTACACGCTTTCTGACGTGATCCTCAGTTAGAAATAAGTGTTAGTGTTGTGGAAATACTGAACATCATGCAAATGATAAGTCATGTCCTGCAAAGAGTGAAATCTGCCGGAATTGCGGTAAGCCTGGTCATTTTGCTCCAGTTTGTCGTTCGCTCGCCATTTCTTTAGTTGATTCTGCAAATGACTGCAGAGCTTCTCCGGTCACCACTGTACAATCTATAAATGTTGTTGATGAATGCGAACATCCACTTTCGTCTCAAACTCAAGAACCCAAACTACCTGCGCCAGATCTTTGTCGTGTGTTTTTGAAGTTTTCAACATAATCATTTGTCTAGACATGGAACTAGATTCGGTGTCACCAAACACAGTTGTGCCATATTGTTTTTACAAACGGCATTTTGGTCAGCTAACTGTATATCTTTCCGCTTACACTTTTGGCAGCTACTCCAATGGTGCTCTTTACATACTCGGTTTTGTTACGGTTTCAATGTTTCTTGTAAACAGCAAGAAGTGTATAGTTGAAGTTTACGTCTCTAAAACTGACAGTAAGCCTCTATTTGGAAGTAATGCCATGGTCTTATTGAACGCATCACTATGCCTCAGCCGGATGACCATTACCAGTGCCAACCTTCATTCGATACCGTGCAGTTTCCCAAATCTCTTTCTTCCGAATATTGGTAGAGTCCCAAAAGCAATGCATCGCATTCGGTTGAGCGCGGATTACAAACCGCTCAGCATTACTCAACCTAGGCCCGTACCTCTGGCCAAAGAGAAGCGCTGTCGCAAGCTTTGAAAAATATGGTCACGGAAGACTTGATTGGGTTCATCCACTAGTTGCCGTTCAAAAGAAAGATGGCTCTATTCATTTATGCACCAACGTTCGAGCGCCTAATCGACATATACTTGTGGACAAGTTCCCTCTGCCTTCTCATGACGAGTTGATGGTTCGGATTTCAAACGCCAAACTTTGCTCAAAGCTGGATATTCGCAGTGCATACTACCACGGGCCACTGACTACAGATTGTCGACCTTTGACTGCTTTCCTCACGCAAGACAGTGTGTTACAATAAAAAATAAAATACAATACTAATAGGCCTTAGTCGTGCCCCAGCAGCTTGGCAGAAATTTATTACTCTATCGTTATCAGATCACACAGAATGTGTTGTGTATATGGATAATATTTGTTTCTTTGGTAGTAACGCACCGAACACCAGGAAAACCTTCATAATGTGCTGCATAGACTGAATGAGCTAAATCTCTGCCTGAATACCAGAAAATGCCAATTCGCTGTAACGGAGGTCGAGTTTATTGGATATGTTATGTCTACCTCGGGTATTAAGCCTAACGTGCAGAACACCAGAGTCATTCTCGATTGTCCAAAACCATGCAATAGTACACAGATGAAACGTTTCTTGGGTTTGTGTTCTTATTACCATCGACATTTACTGAATTTTGCGACCATTGCTGAGCCGTTGCGGAGGTTGACGCGTCAAAACCAAGAGTTTCGTTGGGCCACTGAATAAGACACTGCTTATCTGACCATATGAGCGATGAATGAATCCACTCCCACGGTAGCAATCTTCAGTGATCACTGTCCAACGTTTGTTTCAACGGATGCTTCAGATGTTGGCTTGGGTGCAGTTCTGTCCCAACTGCACGATGGCGAGGAGAAAGTGATTGCGTACGCATCGCGTACCTTGTCTGATACTTCAAAAAATTATTCCACCGGCGAGAAGGATGCCCTTGCATGCGTTTGGGCATGTGGGAAATAGCACTTTTATTTATTCGGACGCCTATTCACTTTGCGCGCCGATCATTCGGCTCTTACAATGATACTAAGTCGCGGTAACAAAGGCCAAAAGCCAGAACGTTTAAATCGCTGGTACTCACGTTTATTGAAATATGATTATGAAATAAAATATGTGCCAGGGTGCTTTAACGAACTTGCGGATGCCTCGTCGAGACTCTCACTGTCCAACGAAGTGGAAAACGAGGACTTAGAGGAGGTAAAATTGATATCGCGTCTCTCAGACGGAACACCTACAATAACATTTGATTTGATACGAAAGCACAAGGACAAAGACCCTGTCCTAGCGAAGCTTCGGGAGTACATCTCCACTTCAAGGCCCAGTCGCACCAAGATCCAACCTGAGTTATTTCCATACTATACCCTACGGCAGCAGCGTTCTTCCGTGAGCAACTGCATGACATTCTCCTCACCCACAAATTCATTTCGATGGGAATCTCTTCTGTTTCGCCTTTCTGCCATTCAATTTGGTGTCGTTACCTGACCCAGTGGGTTGGTTAGCGTTCTGTACTTTTACAGCTTTGAGAGCAGTGCACATCGGTCAGGCGAGCGTGGTGGTTGCAAGGTCAAATGCAATGTTGGGTAAAACCAAATTGTGTCAGCAACTTGGTTTGTCTGTCTCACTTCTTGGACGGATTTGCCTGCACATTGTGGAAAGTATGATCTAATGCAGCTAGAACAGGTAATACTGATCTTAAGCACTTTACTGCAGTTGTCTGCACAACATAGGCGACGTTGAACCATTGGAATGCTAGTTGTCCTCTTATTGTTTACAGCAAAGCCTTGGTTGATTTACTCACCGCACTCGATGCACACATTGGGAGTTAGAATAGCTAGCAAACATATGGGTTTCCCAGGAAACCCATGTGCTCCCCTTAATGATATGAGAAATTTCTAGATGTGAAGATAGGTTGAATTTATAGATGAAGAACAAGTATGTAGATATAAAGAAAAAGAAGATAGCGGTCTCCGGTCGGTTATTTTTGGCTGCGTTGATAAGCACAATTTTGTTGGCTTCCTGCGTTTATTGGAAGTATTTCGTGGAAATTGAGCTAAAATTCAGTTTCATTTCCGATTCTGAAGTTTCCGACCAGAAATACTTGTGTTTTCATCGCTTGGTTCCGGCGATCTTGCTATCGTCATTTTCTCCGTCAATTGGCCGCCGTCTTGTTTTCGAATTATTCACAATGCCAAAGCAGTCATCCTGTGGTACTTGCTCCAAACTAGTCGGATACCGTGCAAATGCCCTCAAGTGTGTTTTGTGCCAAGTTAAATGCCACATTTCATGTGTTGGATTATCAGTTGAGCATTTTCATCGTCTTCGCGAGATCCAACACGATTTCGTCCAAACTGTATGTGAAAATTGCCGAAATAAGATACAGCCATAAAGAGTAAAACTGACGTGTAGGCCTCAGCGTTTCCTTGTGAACAGCTCTGTGTGTTTGGCCCAACAACCTAGCCCGAAGAGTCTTTAGGTTTCATCTCAGTCGTCCTCCTCTACCCGTGCAAACTCACCGACACGAAGTCCAACCGTTGTGAGAAGCCCAGTTGCACCTGGCCTAAATTGTTTACCTTTGTTGTGTCCAACGGACACTGATGTCCCAGCAGGTGAAAGTCTGCGTGCTGAAGACTAGTGGAAAGAACAGAGAACGAAATTACGAAGGGACGTTGGGTGTTTACGTTCTGTAAGTCAACAGTTAGCCAAACCACGTGAGGCTGGTAGCATTCTTCGCCCTGCAAAGTCAACCTCGTCCGACCAGAGGCGTTATAACCTCGTGATCTTTCACGCACCGGAGTCCAGTGATCCATCACCCCAAGTGCGCTACGATCACGATGTCGAGCTTTTACAGGGTCTAACTGATAGACTCCTCGACGCTGGTGAGGACTCGGTAAAAGTGAGGCAGGTTCCCCTTCTTGGAAAGCAAGGTGATCAACAAAATTGGCCTATGAGAATCACTTTTGTGGACGAAGCCAGTCTAAGACTGATCATGTCTCGCCTAAGTAGGCTGAAAGGTTTGAAGATCCATGTTCGTCCAGATATGAACCCAGTAGACAGGGTGCGGCTCAAGTCTGACATCATTCAGCTGAAAAGACGCACTGGTGAGGGGGAAACAAATCTTCGTATCGTAACTTTTTGGGTGGTTTCCAATAATCCGCGAATCAGGATAAACAGGCTACTCACACTTCAAGCACGCCCGGCGGCTCCTGCTGCGACCTGCGAGTAGGCTTCACAAACGTTTGCAGTATTATGAATAAGCGCGATGAGCTTTGTTGTTTTGTTGCGTCTGAGCGGCCAGACGTAGTGGGACTCGCAGAGACATGGCTGCATGCAGAGTTACACACCCAAGAACTTGAACTCAACGGTTACTCGTGTTTCCGATGCGATAGACTAAAGAATGCCCACAGTGGTGTCTTACTTTACATCCGGTCTTCCCTGCGTGGGAGACTTGTGAGCACCTACCGAAGTGACGATGGTCTGTGGGAGCTACTGTGGTGCTCCATCCGCCTCAGGCGCGGAGAACTGCTTGTGGGCGCAGTTTATCGCAGTCCCCTGAGTCGTTGTTTGGATTGGCTGCCCATTCTTCGGACCCACATGAGTCGTGCAAACTTTCAAATTATGGACGATTTTAACTGTCCTCGAATACGATGGCCTGATGTGCATTTGATGCCTGGACATAGTGAGGTTGAAGCAAAGTTCGTGGATTTGGTACTTGAAACTGGTGCATCGCAACACAAATGCCAGCCAACACGCATATCAACACGTTCAACCCTGTCCTGTCTCGACCTGATGTTAACGAGCTACGAACAACGAGTGCGTGACGTTAGGATCCTGGAGCCCCTGGCTACGAGTGACCACTCAGTACTGATAGCTGATATGGAATTATCTTTGCCGTATTCACATCCGCTGCGACCAGCTCCCCACTACTGGAAAACGGACTTCGATGGTCTATCTCGAGCCGCGAGCCAACTGGATTGGTCTCTGTCACAAGCTGCATCTGTGGAAGATTGTTGGATATTTATAAAAGAGAGCTTGACATCATTGTGTTCCCAATTTGCGCCATTGAAATGTCGGAAGGTTGGACTGATCAAGCCTCATTGGTTTGACAAGGAGGATGGAAACCTGGCTCGGAGGCGGCGCAGACTGTGGGACAAATTCCTCCTCTCTGGCTCTGCCAATGATTACGAAGGGTATAAATGTCAGCGGAACCTCTGCAACAGTGCATAAATGAATAAACGCCGACATTTCGAAGAGCAGCTCGCATTAGCCTTGAAGACCGCCCCAAAGAGAATCTTTGCATACGTGAAGCGACGCCTGAAGTCGGCAGGTGATGTGCCAGTGCTAGATGGCACAGATGGACAGCCCCCAACCTTCAGTATTGAGCGTGCGTCCGCGTTGGCGGCGCACTTCGCTTCTGTGTTTGCAAATAACCAGGCGTCTGTTCCGAGTTCGACGTGCATCGCTTTTACCGAACTCGATAGTCTGCATTGCGGCGTTGAAGAGGTAGGTCAACTACTCGCCAACCTTGACGGCACCAAGCCTGCCGGACCTGATGGGCTTCACCCACTGGTTCTCAAGTCACTTTCAACCATCCTCTCTCCTGTCGTGATTTACCTTTTCAACAGGTCGTTGTCCGAAGGTTTGTTGCCGGTTGACTGGAAATGTTCGGTGGTGAAGCCTATTCCGAAAGGCGGCGACCCTAGCAAAGTAGACAATTACAGGCCAATTTATCTGACAGCTATTTTGGCAAAGGTTGCTGGAAAAATCGTGAAGAAGAGATTGCTGCAGTTGCTACAGTCAAACGAGGTCCTGACGCCCGCACAGCACGGTTTTATGCAAGGTCGCTCATGCACTACGAACCTGCTTGTGACGAGGCATGAGTGGTTGAAAGCAATAAGCAAGGGGAAGTCCGTCGACGTGATATTCATCGATTTCAGTAAAGCATACAACAAGGTCAGTCATGAGGTTCTCCTTCACAAACTCAGCATGTGTGGTGTCGGTGGTTCACTGCACCGGTGGATCCGTGACTTTCTTGTTGGATGAAAGTAGAGGGTACAGGTCGACGACCATCTAACTGACTGGTACCCCCCTACAAGTGGCGTGCTCAATGCACTGGGCTTAGGCCCACTCTGTTCCTAATCCACATCAACGATCTACCGCAGCTTCTCCGGTCGCCGTGTGCCTTATTTGCGGACGACATGAAGAGTTGGAGAGAAATCGACGCTCCCGATGACTGTGGCCTACTTCAGCAAGATCTCAACCGCTTATCCACTTGGTCTGCAGAAGTTCTTCTCCCGGTCAACGTAGCCAAGTCTGTATTTATGAGCCTTGGGAACGGTGCTAACGGCCGAACCTACACCCTTGACCGTCAAACGCTATATCCCACACCCTCCGGGAAAGACGTAGGTGTACTCTCACGCTACGATTTGAAGTCCGTGGACAACACGAACAGGCTATATCCTAACGGACTGTGCATGATTTGAGCGATCAAACGTAGCTTTGGCACATGGTCTGAAGACGTTGCCACTCGCCTTTTCTCTTCTATC
Organism: Dicrocoelium dendriticum; assembly: GCA_944474145.2. Classification (NCBI taxonomy): domain Eukaryota; kingdom Metazoa; phylum Platyhelminthes; class Trematoda; order Plagiorchiida; family Dicrocoeliidae; genus Dicrocoelium; species Dicrocoelium dendriticum. Next base: position 210,920,504 of record OX104064.1, read on the forward strand.
ATTAGACCAATGCTAGAGTACGGTTCGCCCGCCTACTTCCCGATTACACGAGGCGAAGCACAAAAGATCGAACAGGTCCAACAAGTTGCTACCAGGCTGATCCCGAGTTTACGTGGCTTTGGGTATGAAGACCGGTGCGAGAAACTAGGACTCTACACCTTGTCCTACCGTCTGGTGCGAGTCGACCTCATTATGACTGTTGTGTATGCTTCCGCTGCGGCAGTCTACAGCATAAAGCCAATTTTACCACGTGCCCTGCCTTAGAAATGGGTTATAAAAGTGCAGTAAGCATGAACATTTTGCTCGTTGTTGTCGTTCAGCACGCATTTCTCAGTTGAATCCTACAGATTCCGTTTCTAGTCAACAGTTACAGTCCTCTGAAAATGTATTTTCCATTGATAACACAGGTACTGTGTCTAACTATCGTTCCAATTGTCCAGAGCCTAAACTACCTATGCCTGACATTCGTACTGTTACAGTTATTGTACACGATAGACTAACACATGTTGACATAGAACTTGATTCAGCCTCTCCTATCACTATAGTACCGAGTAGTTTTTATGACATTCACCTACATGACATGCCTATACGTCCTTCAGCCTATCGATTTGACAGTTATACAAAGGCCCCGGTAGAAATACGAGGATTTGTGGTGATTGTGTTGCAACTTGGGTCGTGAAATCATCAGTTGCTGTGTACGTTACCCGCGGAAATAATCGTCCCTTACTCGGACGCAGCGCTATGATGGCACTGGGCGTCACACCGTCCCTAGCTCGTATGCGTATCATGGCAATTAACCTATCAGACCTACAGATACAGTACCCGAAATTATTTGAACAAACAATAGGGCGCGCTCCGTCCTCCGTTCACCGCATATGTCTGAAGCAGGATGCTAAACCGGTAGCTATTGCTCATCCACGTCCAATTCCTTTGGTCAGAAGAGAGGCTGTTTCGTCAGCATTACGGCAGATGATTGCAGATGAACTCATTGAACCCATTAGCTGTTCTGAATGGGTCCACCCTTTGGTTACAGTCCTCAAGAAGGACGGTACAGTAAGAATATGCAATGACCTGCAGGCCCTAAATCGGCAAATCGTGGTAGAAAAGTTTGTGCTTCCAACCGCGGATGAACTAATAGTTAAACTAGCTGGCGCCCGATACTTTTCAAAATTGGACCTTAAGAAGGCTTTCTTTCACATGCCTCTAATTAAGGAGTCAAGACCGCTGACCGCATTTCTCACTATGGACGGACTCTTTCAGTACAAAGTCTTGCCAATGGGCTTGAGTTCAGCTCCAGCAGCTTGGCAAAAGTTTATGGTTCACTCATTTGCCAATTTACCTGGTCAAATAGTATACATGGACGACATCTGTGTATTCGGTAGGACTCCAGAAGAACATGATTCACGACTGCACGCTGTGTTACGTCGACTACACGATCTTAACCTCAGATTAAACCTCGAGAAGTGCAAATTTAATGCTAGTGAGATCGAGTTCCTGGGCCACATTATAACAAATGACGGTATGAAGCCGAGTTTTGAAAACGCACGTGCCATCACCGAGGCTCCTTGCCCACAGAACTCCACTGAAATAAAGCATTTTCTAGGTATGTGTTCTTACAACCTACGTTACCTGCAGGATTTCACGAATATTGCTGAGCCACTGCGTGAACTGACAAAGGAGAAAAGTGTATTTGTTTGGGGTCCACCCCAAAAAGGGCGTTTGACGAGATAAAACGCCGCATTGCTTCCACACCAGTTATGGCGATTTTCGACGAGACGTGCCCAACGATTGTCTCTACTGATGCATCAAACATTGGGTTGGGTGCTATACTATCTCAAATTCAAAATGGGCATGAAAGAGTTATTGCATACGCTTCCAGAAAATTGTCGGCGGCGGAGCTTTCTTACTCTGCCGGAGAAAAAGAAGCCCTTGCCTGTGTTTGGGCCTGTGAGAAGTGGAATTTGATCTTGTTCGGAGGACCCTTCACTCTTCGTACAGACCACGCAGCGCTAACTAGTTTACTTACTCGGAGCACAAAGGCATCAGGCCACTTCGGATACATTGCTGGTATGCACGATTGTTAACATATGATTTTCAAAGTAAATTCCGTCACGGACGCGAAAATCAGGTAGCGGATGGGCTCTCTCGACTGCCCCTCAACGAAACTGAAAATAATGAGGATGATAATGAGAGGTTACTGGTGTCTTCCCTGAGTAATGAACCAATCTCAGCCCTGACTAAGGAAGAACTCCAGAAGGCAACTCAGGAAGATGAGACACTCTGTCACTTTCAGGAGTTTTTGCTAAACGGTTGGCCACAAAATAACAAGATCACAGGCGAGTTTCTTCCGTACTACGTGTTGCGTCACGAACTTTCATTTATAGATGGATATTTAATGCGTGGCGAAAAATTTGTGGCTCCTCGGAGTTTGATACAAAAGATCATGCTATGTGCTCACGAGAGCCACCCTGGTATCGTTCGTACGAAACGCAAGGTTGACGCATACTTCTGGTGGCCCAAAATGACACACGAAATAGAAAAACTTGTTCATGACTGCTCTTCATGTCAAAGGGCAGACAAAAGTTCAAGGCCGGTTTCATCCCCTATACAACCCATTGACTATCCTATGCGACCGTGGGCCAAGATAGCTGTTGACATCATGGGTCCATTTAGCTCAGCGCCTCAGCATCAAAGGAACTGTTTGGTGGCGACCTGCTTTTACAGTAAGTGGCCGGAAGTCCATTTGTGTGGAGAGGTGACTACTGCCAGCATTATTCGATGGCTGAAATATATGTTTTCCCGTTTCGGATTACCAGAGGATATAGTGACAGACAACGGGCCGCAGTTTACAAGCCACGAGTTTCATTCGTTCCTTCAACTTCACGCTATCCGGCACTCACGTACAACGCCGTACAATCCAGCGGCAAATGGCATGGTAGAGCGGTTCAATCGATCCTTGAAAGAGAGTATTCAAACTATTCGCTTATCTGGTACAGGTTGGGAGGATGCAGTACTACAAGCACTATTTTCTTACCGAACCGCACACCACCGAGCTACAGACAAAACGCCAGCTAAACTCATGCTTGGGCGTGAGCTTCGGACAAAGTTGAATGCCGCACTTTCTATTCCTGCAACCAATAATTCCGACGAGTTAGATCGTCGCCATCGATATCAGACCACTTACCGGCAGCATACTACTCCGCTCCAGCCCGGAACATTCGTGCGCTTGAAGGTAAACACTGCATCAAAAGGACAGCCCACGTTATCAGATCCGATAAGAATAACGCGTGCATGTGGGCTAGGCACATACCGGTTGGAGGATGGCCGCACAGTCAACGCCCGGAGATTATTCACAAGTATCAGACGAACGGAGCATATGCCCCCAACCTTCACGGACGAAACCACGCAAAGCACGCAGCTCCGCAGGACAGGCCGAGAACAAAGACGACCGAATCGATATGGATTTGACGTATCAAACGATTAGGCGGAGAGGTGATGTGTATTCTGTCAGCATTCTTGACCTAGTCTAAACAGACAGGTGCACACAACCCCAGACACACACACACAAAGCGTCCAATTCTCTGCTTCCCTATTGGTTCATCATTCTCCTTGTGACACTTTAATGTACTCACCCAGTTAGACATTGATCAGATTACAGCAGTTCGTTTATCAGAATGACCTTTTAACTTGCTCGTGCAATTTGACCTTACGTATACAACAATGACCTACCGTATTCTACATCTCGGTGACCCTGATGCTAAGGCCAATGCTGCACTTACGAGGGCCATGCAGCACACGCGGACACAGATACAAACTTGTCGTACCGGATGTGAAATATGTTCTCCACCCACTGTACTTCGAACGGAGAGTGGTAAACATTTGGAACAGTTTACCTGAACATGTGATTGAGGCAACATCTGTGCAACAGTTCAAAACGTTGTTAGATTTGTATTTTGCCACTATTCGATACAGAGAAAGACTGCACACTTACGATGACATATCATATTTGTGAATCCTGAAATATAGTAAGTCAGATATTTTAAATGTTACATTAGAACGACAACGATATTTACGGTTGACAACTTTTATAACGCTTTTCACCATATTTCGAAAGAGTTGTACAGAATTCATTTCTACTTGCTCTATAATACAGTATTCAGTATTTAGTATTCAGAATATCCCTAGTATCTAAACGGCGACGGTCAGCTAAAATTTGGTTAGATTAAAAAGTTGAGCTGATGGAAAGTTAATTAATAACTGCAAAATTACGCAAGGCAGATCAACACAAGTCACTATGGATGTAGTAAATGCTGTTTCCAAACAAAATATCAGTAGGCGCAAACTGTGAAATGAATAAGTCATTTCGTACAAACAACCCAATCGTAAATTGTGCAGAGATCATACATACAAAGTCACGTCCAGATGAGACCACTAGTTTGCCAATCGTTGTTCAAGTGTTACGCCTCACACTATCACTACAACGGCCGTTCTCAATCGACGATGACGGCCTTCGATGGCCCTCATATTTGTGGACACGTATTGCGCATCAGTATAGTGAATGACTCATCGAGATTAACTCGGGGGCGGGATTCAGGAACTGTCATGTGATTACCGAGGCAGACTGATTTCACAATTCACGCGATCCCGCCGCCGCCGAACCCATCCGGCTGGGTAACCACTTAGGAATGTGCTCATTGCTCCTGACGCCAAAACCTCGGTTAGCGCACCCAATAGACCAACAGGTGAAATTGCATAAGCAATGGGACATACAGTGCCAGGTCATCCATGTCCTGGTGGAACACCTGAGCAGAGGTCATGTTGATGTGAGCAACCGTACTTCAGCTGCATTGCACGCCCTCTTCAATGAAACACTAATGCGCCACGCGGCGGTCTTCATAATATACTCACCTTTGCATTGGTGTTCCATGTAGTTCGGCTTCTTTTGAACGGTTGGCGTACAATCTCGCTTCTCGTTTAGACGAAGAGCGCCATATACGGTGTCTGCTGGGGTGTTTGCAACTATCATCATGGTGGGTAGTTTTGCTTTGGCGTAACGAAATTCGCGGCACTGCACTGCTCATTTTCATGACTATATTCCATTGGATCACGGTGATACAAGTGGATGATGCTCCTCTCGGTTAAGTAATCAAGCGTCACGATTGACGACTATTTCCTACCTGACGCATCTATTGCAATTTACAATTAACTCCTCCCTACACTGGTTCGCATGCGTTCTGTCCTTTAGAAGTGTTCAGCTAACGTCGAGGTTTTATAACACACAAGACAACAAGCTGCATGTGCCGGATAATCTGTTCTATATTTATGCAACGAACTCCATACGCCCAATGAAATGGTTGAGCTTTTAAGCCTAACACCTAATGCATCCTGGAATACTGCAGCATATTGTACAAGAATATAAGAAAGAGTGACAGAATTGGTACGCAGCACCTAGAGGTCATTTACCAAACATTTGGTAGCTAACCAATCTGCCATTAATTATCGGGAGCGTAGTAAAGAACTTCTGCTCAAAGAGTTTTTGATTACATGTATGAAGCATAACCTGTTGGTTCCTTTAAATCTGCTACTTATAACTATATATTTATATCTGCCGACACAACATAGCTCAACTCGAGAGCATCGCAACAATGATTTTACACTGAATACATTAAGGGCTAAAACGAACATTCGCTCCACTTTATTCCTGCTCAGATACAACAGTGGAATAAACTACCACACACTTGGGTCACGTGAAAATGTGGCAATGCTTAATAGCGAACACCAGTTATCTTGACGTAACTACCATAATGACTACATCAGATTGGTCATTCCCTCTCATAGCTGCTTTAATAGCACCCAGAAAGATCTAAATACCCATGCTTCCTAAACTCGGGTTTCTCTTTAACCGTCCACTAGAACGTGTTGACGTGAATAGTATTAGGTTCGTTTGTCGCACAAAACACCCATGGTTTTGGAACTGCACTTTTTATTCGTCCCGTATGGCGAAGCCAAATCACGTCACCTGATATACAGAACGTGATAAATACGCCAGTCAAAAGAGCATGTTGACCTCTACATTACGACGCCTGCGTCGAAACCCGACAATTGGAATGCACTTTAGCTCGCATTCAGTGATAAACCTGTGGCATCAAGACGCAAGATGCATCAGTGGAACGACTTGACAACGGACGTGTGCGCTACCGTCCATGTGCTCAAGGCCCGACACATCCAATCGCAGTGCACTGCAAATAAATGGGGTCAGAGCAATCATGCAAGCACATGCGATAAGTCTCTTGTATTTATTGTTACTATGTGCACAATAACTGTAATTGTAACTGGTCACGACTTAAGCGGCATCAATAAATAGAATATCCAATATCCCACTTATTCAGATCGCGAATGCATTGGTTACTTTCATACAAATTGACCTGTGCCGCTTAAAACGCACTCTAGAACAACAAGATAAATACATTATTAGTAGTAGTAGTATTAGTATTATGCTGCAGGAAACAAAAGCTTATAAATATAAGCCAACAGTCGGAAGTGCCTCTGTGGTTTTAAAAGCCAAGCTAAAAGGTTCCAATAGTTTGCACAGTAAAACCGGTTTAGTAAACCATATTTTCGTGTTCAGATGGTGTTCCTAGAAAAAATTTCCGTCAAAACGTCATATGACCACCTTTGAATGTAGACGAGATGGAAGTACATTTCATTTCCACAACATCTACTGCAAGTACCAAACCCATCTGAGATAAAACTGATCCAATTACAATATATGATCATACCTGGTTTTCGAGAGCTCATACCACGAAGGCCAACCATGTTTGGTGGTCCGAATTCCCTGTAACTGAGCTCTGTGAACCTTTGCGCTCATTCATTGCAGTCATGTAGCACAGAGAGTTTCATAGATGTTTAACCAGTGGTATCATCCCGGATATCTCGAAAACAGACATTATAACACTAGTTCCAAATAATGTTTCGCAGGATTCAGGGTCGGCATTGCGGGAAAACCCATCTCACTGGCATTTTCAAAAGCAAAATACATTTGTTGACGGAAGGTTCACCTGAAAGCTAGGGTACTGGAGCAATAGGTAATGTATTAAAGGGGTATAAACGGAAATGTTTGGCAAGTCCCTGTAGTAGCCCGAAAACGTAGGTTTCAGAAAAGTTTGGATTTCGAAAGTCTAACCATCAACACGTCGAGTAAAGGCAGAGGGAACTTGTCCACAAGTATATGTCAATGAAGTGCTGGAAGGTCGGTGCATGCAGGAATAGAGCCATCTTTCTTTTGAACGGCAACTAGTGGATGAACCCATTCAGAACACTGTATGGGTTCTATCAATTCATCCGTGACCATATTTTCAAAGCTTGCGACAATCCCCTAGCAAAAGTAGGGTGAAAAATCACAAGAAATAATTCAATGCCAGTAAAAAGTGCCGTGAAATATGTGATTCAGCAAGGGATTTGGTGTGGTTCATTTATGTGAATTCTTGCCTGCAATTAAGAGGATAAGGACACTGTCCACCACTTTTTCTGCATCCATGATATCGCGTGCTATAATATTTAGCGTAACCGTGGAAGGGTAACGTCGAGGCGCTTTTGAATCGTGATAAGTAGTAATCGTTAATTACATGCGTCGGAAGGGAGTACCAGTACTGTGGCATTAAGAGAAATAAATCGTTTGATCGATAATTTGATCGGTTGTACTGTGTAGCCAACTTCAAATAATAACCTCTCAAAATGTTTTTGTTGTGTTACGAAAGGTTTTGCAAGTGCAGTTTGGGTATTTGAGATCTAAACCCAATTATGAGATCGTCACGTAGAAGCCTTAAACGTTCGTGGTACGCTTTCATAGATTTTCGCTGGAGTAGGTAAAGAAGACGGAACAAACCTCTGACGATCGTCGTCGTTCTTCATGATGACCTATCATGCGCAGTGAGGTGTTGTATCTACGGTGTTTCCACATTAGAATAACGCATTCTACGTGCGGCCTTATGTGAGCGCCAAGTCTTTTCGGAAACACTGAGGCGTCGAACTTCCCCAACACCGTACGCAGGAGATCCGAATTCCGACATGCTTACATTGATACCTTTTCAGTCTTCCTATATTAACTAAGGTTATCCTGCACGAACAGATTGAGATCGCACTAAGAAAAAGCCTGCTGAGAAATTTGTAGAAATAGCTGGTGGTTTTTTCTACTTTGATGGTGTAGGTTCGGATATGAACGTGGTGGCGTTAAAATTCAACGTATTATCTATGTACCTCTTGTTTGTTTAACATATCATCGTGTAGGACTCTTTTATTCTCCATTGTAGTTATAGCTAGTTATATCAGTAGATCATCAAATAAATGCAGGGAATTTGAAGAAAGCTTTGCCTCGAGATCACACAGGAATACTAAGAATATGCGAAGTACCAGTACCCAGCTTTGAGGTACGCAGCGGCTGATTTCTAGTAGCTTGAATAAGGAGCTACGAACCGTCAAATTCAGGCGACGTAGAACAAGAAAGTCAGCTATTCAGCATATAACGGGATCATCTATTCCATAATGCTGAACCTTGAGCAGTAGAATGCGATGCTCTAAGTGCTCGAATGCCTTCATGACGTCCAGATGTACTGCATCAATTTTAACACTAGTATCTGCGGATTCCGCCTAGCATGCACGCGCAATCAACTGGTTAGCGGTACACGACCGAGTTTACCGAAATTCATGCTGATCTTGATTGATAATTACTCTATTTCCAGGTACCTCCTAAATCTCTTGGAAATACTGGTCTCATTTGAAGATCACTGGAATTCGTGTTATCTAACGATAGTTAGCTTGCGCTGCACCACTTTAACTTTCATAGCGTGAAAAGCTGATGCTGTGTTTTCACATTTTGGGTACCTCATTTTGGTTAAAATATCGTTGAAAAATATGGTTAGTGGTTAACTTATACTCGTGACAATCACTTTCAACTCCTTTGGGTGAATACCACTTGTAACTGGCGAGCTGTAATAGCGGAGGTACACCAGTCGATTCAGAACGCCCATGGTAGTAAACGATGTGTGGTGAAGCCCAGGTTTCAGTATGATCTACGCACACAGGACATAAAATAAGTTTGCACTTTAGAAGGTACGCCTAATGTGTTCCGTTTGCACTGAACCGCATACGGAGTACAGAGCATAAATTCCGCGATTAACTCTACCTTATTTGTTCGCTTGTCTGTATAGCAGCTTGGGGTCAGAGCAAACGTTTTCCACCAGAACAGTTTGGTAACTTCTTTTTCCGCCCTGATGAGTCCGAATCAATGGATCTTTTGTGTTGTATGGACAGCGCAGCTGTCTTCGTTGGGAAAGACTGTGTTTGCGCGTCAAGCAGAGTTCCCCAATTTCATGTATCTGAGTTCGGCTCCTAAGGTGTTGCTTCATCTTTTCTCAACACTGAATCTTTGTCTCCGATATCCTTACCACTGGCCTGTTAATACTACTGACAAGTTCTACCCATACCACTTCAGGGGACCATTTGTCTCAGAAAAACCCAGAATGTTGCATTATTGATGTCAGACAGGTTATCGTAGTTTGTTAGCATGATACAATCCTTACGCTTATAAGCATAGTATAGGTGGCGTGATTGTTGCAGTCCAAAGCAGTCAGATTTGCTTCTTCGTCAAGTGTGAGTTTCTCGTTGATTGAAACGAGGTTAAAGATGGTTAGCTTTATCTTTCCTGTCAAGCGTTAGATAAGTGAGATGGGTACGTAGCGGTAAACCAGCGATTGGCTCTTCCAGTCTCGCCTTGAATTGCCAATTGATAGTGCCTGGGGTTCCGGCGACTTAATGCTTGATGTGTCTTATCAGAAGAACAGGGCTGTTAGATCTTGCTAATCGGTTCTTCATAGCCAAGTCTAGTACCTGGTTCATTTCTGAAGTGAACTACAGTGATCGGTATGCCAAAACCATTAGGCATATATCGCCCGCCCTAGGTGTAGGCGGCACCATGAAGGATCTAGGGTTTGTACGCAAAAGTCGTGAGCGCGGTCGACTGGTAGATTCTAAGGGTGGTATGGAATTACACTTGTGCCCCATGCTCAGGCTGTTGTTGCATTCTTGATGCTTCTTCACCGCAGTTGGGCTAAACTAACTTACACTTAAACTAGGTCTTTTTAAACTGGATAAATTGCATTCCACTTTATTTGGTTTGTTCTGCCCAGCTAAATAATCTTCTATTAACTGGCCACGTTGCTTACACAAATTGCGCTTATCTTCGGTAACTTTGTTGCGTGTGTAGCATTTTTACGTAACTTGTAGACGTTTTTTCCTTATCGCGGATTCGTTGCTAACCAACTTACTTCATATGCAAATTTAGCAAAGAGTTATGCCACCGTATCTGTATGCATTATTGGATTTGTTTTATTTCATCTTGTCGTTTCAAATGATTGGCTGTCGCTTGATATCCCCAGTGTGGCTGCGCTTGTTGTGCATGTTGACAAGGTGTCTATTACCCATTATCTCGTCCATACTGGCTCCAGGAGACAGTTGGTCGTTGCTGGAGGGGACGGAGTGCACGGTCCTTGTGGTCGTGCTAGGCTTGAAGAGTGGTTCCATGCACTCAGTGTGGAGCGGACTACGGTCCAGCCACCGGCCTGTGTGCGTTTGATTCCCAAATACAACATGCTTGTGTTTGCCTGTGAAGGAGTGTGGGCCGGCTCCATTGATGAAACGTGGCTCCCATCCACCTGCCTCCCGGTTTTATTCCCTCGGGTTTACACTGGGTGTGGTGTGTGTGGTTGGAGCTGGGGGTGGTGCAGCGCAAGCCACCCATGGTCCATCTGTAGACGCAGGCTTCCTGTGGCTGGCCACATTAAGAGGCAAATCCGAAACCGGATGCCGCCAACCATGGAATTACACTGCGTGAACTTCTTGTCCGGTGATTGCGCAAGATTGACATACCAGGTAGCGCGACCTCGGCAGTTGTAATCTCATGGTACAGCCATTTCTCGGTTGCTGGATGAAGTTCTAAAGCATTGAAACTTAAGGAGATCTAAGGTTGGCCAAGTTGCAGAGTAGATGTATTGCGTTTGTATAGGTGTAATTAAGATCTTTGTGTGCCAGAAGCGTATGTGATCACCCGAGTTTTTTCCGCGAGCTTTCGTTGAACATTCTGGATCCGCCTGACAATCGTTTTTGGATGTTTTCCTTGCGTATCGCTTGGGGCCCCCTTGAGCTGTTGCACAAAGCACATTTTATCTAATCCGTCAGAGGCGTTTTGCGGTAGATTGTCCGTTTTTATCCAGACGCCTTTGGAGTTATCCAGCGTTCCGGTTCAGAAATGCAGATATCTGAAATGGCGACAAGTCTCGCTGATTTTGTGATTCACCATCCAATGGTGGCTCCGTTTCGACTGCCTTCATAGGTATTTCTGATAGCATGCTGGTGCCTAAAGTACAATCAAACTTGCAAAAATTTGTTTGGGGTGGCGCGAGACTTTCATCACCACATACTTTATTGTTTAATGGTAGGGGTAACCTTAACGTTGAGTTGGCAAGCACCTCATGGATAGAGAGGATTGAGCGGATGTAGCGCTGCTCTCCCAAACCACAAGCGTAGTCGTGTGACTCTTCGGAAGATAAGACGAGGTAAACTTCATCTATCGTCGCCTTCCTTGCAAAATTCGTTTGCTTTCACTTTCTTTGTCGACGCCCTCTTCAATGAAAGTAATATACAATGAAAAACAACGATGATTTTACACTGATTGAAAAGCACTGCTTTTGAAAGTCCCGTTAGTTGGCCTGAGGGACACAGCAGAGCAACAAACATAAAAATGCGGTTGTTATTTTAGGCATCAAAAGAAGCACTTATGGTTTACTAAGAACACCATACGACTTTTGGGAAGACGATGAGATGACAGTATGGCCATCTGAAATTCATTGCTGTACTTAGGTCGTCACCTTATGTTGCCTTGGCACTTCAATCTAAACTGTGTTTAGGTGCCAGACGATGCGAACCAAGCTTGTCTGCTTGGCCTGGATTTCCTTTTTCAGATTGACTAGTAGTTTGTCTTTGACAGAGATTGCTTTGTACTTAAACACGTTTGAATACATTCTCTACATTGTGTTGTGCGTCGTCCAATTTTCACAATATTGGATCAAAGCATGCTTCCTTACTGTGGATGAATGGTATGCTCCCATTTCGAAGGCGCGTTGGTATTTGGGTCATTTTTAACGCTTTTTGATTAGTCGCAGACTTGGCTCTAACTTGGATCTGCATGCATCGGGGACGGACATGTAGATTCTCAAACATCCATAAGTGTAGGATAAACGCGAATGAATAAAGTATCACGCACCACAGATACCCCGGCAAAGAACACTCCATGGAATATTAAAGTCAGCGCGGTTAGCGAATCCTGTCTGCCCACTTGTTTGCTTTTTGCTATTGTTAGTCTGACAGGCTCTATGCTGTAAAGTATACGCTTGTTTGGCTACTCTGTTCCAGCGCTGAGCCATGATTTAGGCATCGGTACTCGAGTCTTACAGCATCCGGTTCCGTTTGCAGCTGATGTGCCAGCTGTAGCAAGCGGGAAATCGTAGTCAATTTTCACATTTCTCTACCAGCACCGCAACGCACTTTACTGATGGATTGATGACACAATCTGTACGTAACCAAACGGTGTCAGGTATGCAGTGTCGTTCTTTTAATTTCGACTCACGTAAAGTATACACTTGGAATGGAAGTTATTTTCGCAGTTACAACGTGTTATTCCTATTCCATTTGGCCTGCAGCACGATTTTGAATTGCAAATGATGTCTGTCTGCGACAGCGTGGACCGCTTACATCTTGTATTCATTGTTTCGTTTTGCAACCCATGTTGATGTGAAATTCAGTCAGATAAATTGCGAAGCATCTTTTGCTTCCAGTGTACAGCTCACTGAGCGTCTTTGGACAGGTAAAAGATGTCCGTTGACAGTGCATATTACGGGGGAACATAGTTGTGAACAAAACCAACAGAGATCGACTTACGTCCTTTCTCTTGTAAACAGTAGGCGCTTTGCAGTCGATCAGAACGGGCTTCGATTTGGTGGAAAGCTAACGTTGACGTGTGCGGAATAATTCACGATATTTTGGTGTGTTTGGATAATGGCCGCTAAATGAGCTGCAGCCATTAAAACAAGCGCCGTATTCTCGGGGTACAAAACTTATTGGAAGACGATAATGAGAGCACGAAGAGTTATGCACTTTAATAAAATGGTTAATGTATTTGTTGGTTTACGCGAAAATCCTGCTGAAATTGCAGTAACGGTAACGTTGGTGCGTGCTGGATACTTCTGTAGTGGTAAATTCACTAGATGACGCGGACAAATCCAAGTTAAATATGCGTAATCTTATCAATGTGTGGTCAAGAATTGTGGGTGGAAAGTCTGAAAAGTGAGGACCATTGAATCAGTGCGAATAAACGATAGAGTTAATGTATACATAGCCTGTATCGTAAGGTATGACTGCATGGTAAGAAGGGAGCGCCCTGTACTGTATGTCGTTCACACTTCGTACATTTACTTCCGTTTGACCTTACTAAATATGCACGATTAATTCCATTTGTGTCACGATTATAACTGCCGTTGCTAGCCTTCAACGATTAATATTATCAAGAGTTTATAGGAAATGGCCTTTCCCATACGAATGCATTGTAATGCATGAATGTATTGCTACTCGCACACAGAACACACACCTATGTGGTAGGTGATTCTTTTATCTCCCAGCAAACTGTGGTGTTTTGCAGGAAAAAATTAGTCCGCCTTTCTGTTTTCCTTATATCAAAAATGGCTAAATATCTTCGCTATTTCCATAGAATGTAAATTTGCTGATGATATTGTCCGAATGCTCAAAGCCATAATAATTGAAGAATTTCCGAAATTACCATCTAAATTATACAAACACTTGACTTGTTTATGAGCCTTCTCGCTTAAAATTATTCGCTAGTTTTCGACAAAATTTTGATTTCAACACCCGGATGGACTACAATCTCTTTATATGATTCTTCTCTTTTCGTCAAGATTGCTGAATAATCCCTGCATCACCCACCATAAAGCTTCTCCTTTATCTTACTTACGGTTTCCTGGCTATGCAACTCGTTTGCGGTCTTGAAAGTGCCCGCATACTACCATTCCATTAGCTTATGCTCAAATTTTTCTCCGTACCTTGTGCTCTAATTCTAATGTTTGTAAAAGCATGTACTCTCGCACACAAATCATAAGGTATTCTTTTGATTTTGCGGGAGAATTTTGAAAATGTTTGTTTCTGCTTGTGCACACAGGATACTTAATTTCCGATTTTTAATATTTAACAAGTTGTCTGTTGTGCGTTTCATTGGTAGCAAACAGCATGAAGCCTGATTTATTTATGCTTCCATGCTCTTAAATGAGCATTCTCATGCGCCACACACTGTTTTAGATATCATAGTATATAATGTTCCCAAGCAACAACATTTATCACTTTTTAGCTCGTCCAATTTTGCAAATTCGGTCCCACTCGTTCGTCGAAACAAAAGCATTGAGACCTAAGTTACGGGTCCACATGCATTGTTAGAAATGCAATTTTCTGCTTATTCCATCCGACAATATAAACTCCGTGTCACTGTAAACTGATTTAAAAGATTTCTCACGAGCGCATAGAGTTTACCTTCACTTGGACTGACGCGTTTTTCTCCTCGTTAATGATTGATATGTCTAAGTTAAGCGTTTCGGTTGCGCATCAAACTTAGATTGGCGCATGAGTTCTTGGAACTCATTTACACGCAAACAAAAAATATGCACTTAAGACTAAAAATCATACGATTAGCTTTATGTCTCACTCACTCACGTCATTCTGCAATGAAACATTTATTCTCTGCCCTAGATATACACCTGCAATTTAAGGGAGACAAAAATGAAACCAACAGCTGCGTTTCCGTGAGTATGCTCGCAGTCTGAAAACGAGCAAATTCGTTGTTTCCACACCTGACTAACGATGTTGTAGGACAAATTATTTTTTGTTATTTTGACACATCTTACCAATTTTGAAGAAAAGCCGTGAGATTCCCATTTACATCTTGCTCACTACCCTTTTGCTAATGATGACTTCGCACATTGTAGATTCTATCTTCGCCATTGATATTTGCCTGTAATAAGCTCCTCTTTACATCAGAACAGATACATTTCTATCACGATATGTGCTTACATTCTGCTCTAGTTTATTGAACCAAGGCTCGATGTCTATGTTCTAAGCGGTATCATTACTTGCGAAAGCGACGTAATTGTCGAACCGCGACTTCACTGGATTACAAATGCGGTCCGCCTTCGTGTGAAGGGGCTGGGGAGAATCCCATATACTTCATGAGTAACTTGGAGATAGCTTTGCGGGTAGAGAGTCTTTTCAATTTTGAAAAACTTGGATGTATCACATTCGAACCCGGACACACAGCAACGCTAGTGAGAAAGTGTGCGTTCACTATACTTTTAATTACAAATCTAGTCAACACGTTTGCAATGACAGTACATTGTTCATTTAGTTTACTTCATTTTCTGTGTTTACATTAGTAATATAAACTCAACTAGACGCCGAAATGTGGACCTTTCATCTATTTACACATCCGGAGAAATAGGTGATTAGTTAAATCTTGGGCAATTTGGTAAAAATTAGCAACTTGTTTTCTTAATTATTTTCCATTAAAAATAGGTCAAATCTTACACCATGATCCTGTCGGCCTTTTTCTGTGCTAGCCAATTTTTTGTAGTCCGACAAGTACGCTCCAACGGCTCGCCAAAATGCACCCTGCCCTGCAATCAATAAATAACAAATCGCAAACGGCACAGCGGACTCCATCTTCCGGCGAATTCCATTTACAAGAACGCTCGCTCATTTTTACTAGGCATGATTTTGCCTTACCAACCTTGATTCAACAGTCCTTTCGAAATCGAATGCTTTCTATGTTCAGGCTTCTAGGGGGCGCTATGTAACGCCCAAAAAGATAACTCTTATCTTTCATGTACAATTTAATTGTTGGCCGATTGTACATTATTCTTTCTTGTTTTAATCGTCCTTACAACCGGCTCGACAATCGTCCGCCTTGTAAGTACTCGCGCTCACGTGTTCGCTCTTGCCTCGCTTCATCCGTCCGCTTCTTGTTGTAGCCCATCGAATACAGTCCGCTCTGTCCGACTCCGATTGCCTTCTGATATCCGCGCTTAATTCCGCGCATCATCTCGGACTAGTATTAACTAGTCCTACAAGCTTATCCCTTAGATTAATAACCGAGCGAAACTCTTGGACGGTTGCCTGTGCCATTTGTAAGCTGAGGGCGCAATCGTAAAGTCACGGAGCTGGCAACCATCGATGGAATAATAACTCTCCGTTCTCCAGGCATCCTTTGCAGATGGCTTGTTGAAGACGAGCTTTTCATACCTAAAGACTGGCTATAAAAAGAAAGATGCAAAAATCTTGTGAATGAGTTACAGATTACCCTCCTGGTTACAAAATGTGAGTCAAACAAATGACGCTCCAGGAAAGATGTTACAACGAGACCCGAAATCTTCGATGGTGGGGTGAAAGTGGGACACAGTTTTATTCTCGGGCAGTTACAACCATTTTGCTTACAGAGGCCTGTACTACTTTATCCATATTCTTGACTCTTTAGTGGTGTACTTCCACCAGAGACTGTGGATGTGATGGAATATTAAGAAGCTGCAAAGTATTTCAAGTCACTGATAAGGTTTTAGGGAAGCCCTGGTGTTTTTCTGAGGCTAAGAGTTGAATGTAAGGTCAGATGGACTGCACTATCCATACGGTTTCACCGATGATGTGCTGAGCGATGTAAACGAGAGTAGGGATGTATCCATGAGGGTAGTTTGGAGTTGTGGATTTCAGTTGGTGTATCTCGGTCCTCTAATATGATTCACGAAAGCCACCGGGTACCGGGAGTACATGTTCACATTGTCAGCATAGCCCACAGAGTCTCTATGACTAGCAGGACAAGAACGCAGGGAAGATGTTGCAGATTACGAACGGCCTCGTTAAATGTCATAATGAAAATTAGTGATGATTGGTCCGGCTACCGGGCACCCCTCCATGGATGAATGTTGAATTTGTTGAACGTATAAACAGCGGACGCTACTAAGAACAGTGTTGAGGTAATGGAATTGTTGGAGCATCAAAGGAAGAGATGGAAAAGAGGTAAACACATTTTGAAATATCATTTGAAGCGAAAGACATAAGCTATCAATTCACGTGATATATAAAAATGGCTACTTGAAGAATAGTCTAATTTTCGAAATATCAATACTTTTGAAGAAAACCAAGTGAAGCGCTTTTATAGAAAATGATGTAATCCATCTTTCGTACGCTAGGTGTTGAAGTAGGAGTGTGAATACAGAAGTCACAGATCTTGTCGATGCAGGCATGTCTCGTTTTAGCGGGAATAAAGTTTCATTTATTTATTTGGAAGTTGCGCGAAAGTATTCCGCGCGTGTTCCATTGGGAGTATTATAAACTGTGAGCGCGAAGGGAAAATTTTGCAAGAACCTGGATTAAAAGTAAAGTTTCGAAAATGAGGTGCTCCAGGGCTACAACTTTCCAAAGTAATGCGATTGACACTGGGTGCACTCCTCCCATAAGCCGAAGGGCGAAAAGCATTTTGTCTGTAGACACCGAGTTGACAAAATCGGGATTTGGCTGCTACAACGGACGAAGATCACGAGTGTCCTCTATAGCAAGCTGAGAAAGAACACCTGACCATAAATCAGTGCACTCCGGAGGAAGCTCAGTACTGTAGGCAAGTAGATCTGTATAAAGAAAAATGTTCTCTTGGAACCAAATATCTTAGTTTTTGATGAGGCTGTGACCAGATTGTTAAGCTTTCAATCAGATGTCAACCAGATTGTATATATATGTATATATATATATATATATATATATATGGTAGATATAAAGCTCCAGCTGCATTTCTTAACGTTTTCGTTTTGTATGTCTTAATTTGAGCTTTTTCCAACTAACAAATTGATCTAACAGATACTCATGGTAACGTATTGTCAACGTATGTGGTGTCATGATTGTCTGACCTCAGAAGACTGTGCAGATGCTAACGTAAGCACTTATCTCTTGGTAGTTGCGTTGAATCATGTTGGCTAACTTACACGACTGAAGATCAGGATGCTTTCAATATACACTTGCAAATCGGTCCTGTACGGCTTACTCGGAAACGCTGAGTCCTCTAGATAATGAACATAGAGTTTGATTGAGAAAGTAATACGGCTGTACCTTGACCGCAGGCTCCTTCCCAAGGTGAACATTAGATGGCGGTCCATCTCTATAGTGGCTATTGCGGAACGATCAGCGACTGACAAAAGCAGGTATCGTTTCAACTCAGTCGCAAACTGCACCAGAGTGAGTTTACAATCAGTTTTCGAGTCATCCACCAGCTAGTACTGCAGCTTACAGCAGTAGTACAGAATTACCTCACCTCCCTTGCTGTGAAGATATCTTGAACGCAATAATTAAATTTCGCGACTTTGGCGTCGTTTACTTCCAAGTGCAATCAAGTTTCATTAACGGAGATGATGTCCAAAACTATGGTGTTTGATGTTGCCGAAAGTTAACAAGATTATTCTGCTTGCATGATGTGTTAGTGTACATGCTGAAACTTTTCTCTGCTTATAATGTTACATGCGTTCTAAACAATGATACTGGTTGAAACGCAAAGGAAACTTACAATACCAAAACTGTATTAACAGCGGATGGTCTACGTTGGACTGCTAAAGAAGCGTCAAATGTTCTGCAACAACAAGAAGCACCAAAGTTTCATTGCATCCCGTGGTCTCCCGAATCTTTGGAATCTATGGTACTCACACCAGGACTCACTCATATAAATTTTATGGCAGACGTCGTGATGAGAAACCTAATGTCCATACTCCTGCACGCCTGTCCAGGAATTGACGACAACCGCACAAAGACGCTTGGTATGTAGGCTACTGAACCATTGGCTGAACCATTAGCGCGGCTGTTCCAGCACTGCCTAGACGAGCAGCACGTTCCTGCAATGTGAAAGCACGGAATAATACCCCTATTTACAAAGGAGGTAGTCGTTCCGACCAAGCTAATTATTGACTAGTGACTCTACTGTCAGTTCTTTCAAAAGTTATGGAGGCTATCATTGCCGACGCACTCATGTCTTATCTGGACGACTTTGGTTACATTGCTCAGCAGTAACACGGCTTCCGCCAGAATCGGTCGTGCACAACCAACCTATTGTTAGCACGAGACAGCTGGACAGAAACTGTGGACGCTGGTGCAGGAGTTGCTGTGGCTTACCTTGATTTCTCTAAGGCATTCGACCGGTTAGAACATTATATCCTTCTCTCCAAACTTCAAGGATGTGGCATTAGGGACCCACTCCTCGAGTGGAGCTGACATTTTCTCTCGCACAGGTGTCTGGAGGTGAGAGCACGTGAATCCATGTCAGAACAAATTGACGGAGTGCCACATGGTTTGGTATTGGCTCCCTGTCTAATACTGGTCTTCATAAACGATCTAGTGAGCCAAATTACTTCAAACGTTTTACTCTACGCCGATGACATCGAAGTATGGCGAGTGATCAGAGCTCTAGAGGACCGTATCCGGCCTCAAAGCATACTTGACAAAGTTTATTAGTGGTCCTTCCAAAACCGTCTTTCTTCGTTGTGGTTACATGTCGAGTGCTCCATTTAAGACACAGAATTTCGCGTACATATAAGCTAGAGGACCAGGATCTGCAAGAAAGTTCTCTCGAAAAGGATCTCGGTGTTTTGGTCCAGGAAGATCACTGCTGCTCGGAGCAGTCCAACAGAGCATCGACGACGGGGATCCAAGTTGTAGATATTTTACGGAGAGCGTTTTGGCAATTCGAACAGTCGATTTTCCGCCAAATACTTCCTGCTGATATACGCCCATATGATGGATATGCAATTCAAACATTGCATCCATGTCTAAAGTGGGATCTTGCGGTCTTGGAGCTTCCACAAGTTCGGGCGACCAAAATTTCAAGGGGCTGCGCCACTTGTCATAAGAACAGCGCCTCAGAGTGCTTGGCATTTTCAGAGGATATTATCGCCGTTTGTGTGGGGACCTAATCATGGTTCACCGAATATTAAACAACACTCATCACCCCTGTCATCACCCACTGAAGCTGAGTCACAACAGCCAACTGCATGGTCATCATCTCAAAGTGGCAGAACAATACAGTCTTTTGGAGTGTCGAAGAAACTTCACGCTCCGTGTTTGCCGCACGTGGAATACCCTCACAGAAGCTGTTATTTCAGTCCCCACGTTAGCTGTGTTCAAAGCATGTGTCGACAGTGCACTAGCCACACTACACCACATCATATAATCCAAACGATCCACACAAACAGCACGAAAATCAAGCAAATGAACCCACGTACATTTTTGTCCGGCTACCATTGATGATAACTTGGATAGTACAGCAAACGGACGGAAAGTTGTAATCAGTAAGTTCGCAATTTGCAGTTGTTCACTATCTCCTATCAACATTTTCGCCTATATTTTACATACCCCTAACCAATCATCCGGCGGGACATGTCAAGCTTCGGCTTCTTTTATCGGCAATATACCATACAGCATTGACCATTAAGTGTTAAATGGAGGTAAAGCCAATGTTACTGCTCAACTTACCTAAGAGCTTAATAAAATAAACACCATTGAAAAAAGAACAGAATCTTAAAGAACGAGTTACCAGTTAATGAAAACTTTTACCATATGGATACCATTAGCTCATGTATCCGAAATCCAGGAATAGAAAACTGTAATGTTTTCGTCCTAGCTGCTCACAGACTACATAGCACAGCCTATTCCGGAAAAGCACCAGACGCCTTTCGCCCTATTTGGGCTCGTCAGTGGTGCACATTCCTTCGGTCTCCTACTGGGACCGAACCCATGACCGCTAGAGGCAGATGCCAAGTAGCCAGCAACTTAAGCCACTGAGCGATGGGGGATATCGTTTTGACTACACAATTTGCAAGCCCGGATAAGTAGAAACTGGCCTAGAAACTGCATGCATAGAGAGATGTGCCATCTGGAACTCGGAAGAGTAACATCAGAGGTCAAACTAGATCACATCACAGATTTCGAATAGAGCCGATGGTATATATATATACCATGAAAAAGATAGCAGTTTAGATAGAACATTTTAAAGCAGACAAGATGAAAATTTTCACATGAGTGGCAGAAGGTCCAGGGATAGGAAAATGGCAATTTACACAAGCATAGCAAACAAGCAGGTTGTTCAGAAGAACTTGGCAAAATGTATGAATGTTTGGGCTGCCGTGTAATTGTAATCAGCCATTAAACAGCTCGGATAAATGAAACATAAACATAAACATAAACATAAACATAAATAAATGAAACATTTGAAATTGTTTGGGTGTTGCTGTGCGCAACAACGGCACCTCACGACCGCGGTTCCGTCCTGGTGTGGACTCATCAGGCAGAGATAGCGGTCGTGGGTTTTCAGTGTTGGGAGAAGGAACACCCAACTAATTCCTTTTCAAATACGGTCCTTGCGATCGGAATGCTCGAGGTATACTACAAGTGAACCGAGGTCTCAATAGAGGTTGCGTGTCGTAGTCCCACCACACAGCGTGTTCTCCAAGTCCAATTTTTAAATGAATAATTTTCTGTCGTCGTTGAAAGTGCAACAAGTACGGTTGGGCACATCCAGTATAACTAGACACGTAGAAGTAACTGGGTCATATGAAATAAATAGGAACTTTTCCTGGAGCTTTTCTGTACCCAAGAATTATTGAAACGTTGCTTTCCTACGGATAATCAGATTGCACTCAGCAGTGATGGGATTCGAGGTTAAATATGTTATACATTTATACTCCCGGTTTGACAATGCAGGTCAATGCACACACCATCATCTACACAGTTTTTCTGGACTTTGATCCCCAACTGTTGTTACTTTCATGTATACATTTAAAGGGGGAAACGCAATACTGCGGATTACCTATGGTAACGCTTGTGAATAATGCTGACCTGAGTGCGCATTTTTCAGAAAACCGATTTGACCAATTGTTAGGCTTCATTATGGCTTTTTTGGCAACCAATTGCTGAACGGAATTTGCCAGTCGCACATAGTATATCTAACGAATTGTACCCGCCTACCCCCGTGAGATCAATTCGACGAGGTTGAACAGTATTATGTCAATGCTACTGTTGTCTATATTGATTTGTTATTTAAGAACACAAATATCCTCCGAACTATTTAGTAAGTCAGTTGTCACCAAGTCTCAGTATACAGTCTAAGTATTCATATTTTATGAACCTCTGGTTTTGGTATTCGGAGTTTGATAAAATAGCTGATTTGTTGCTGCGCAAAGCATATATATGTTTTATGGGTCGTTACTTATAAGCAAGTCTACTTACTAGAAGTTCCAAGTTCAGAAGTACTTTACTCACATGGATTGCAGTTGAACGCTGTTTCCAAATACGAACAGTGTGTGCGTGTGTCTTATTAACCAGGTATAAACTAGAGTACAATAAAATTTAGGCTCTATATTGAACTTTGCGCCAAACAACAGATTAGACTTGCACATCAACCTTAATTAAACATAGACTAAATAACTAATGAATAAACCTAAGGAACATTTCGGCCATAATTTGTACTGGAATAAATACAGAGTGCATAAGTTTAAATAAGTATAATGTACTATTTCATTAGTTAACTTATGTCTAGAGCGATTATCTGTTATATATAGAGATAGGAAAGGGAAATAGCTTATTAAAACCAATTAAAGACAAAACGGTTTATCTGAATGTGCTTCGTCAATTTCCTCATACGGTTAGATGACTAAGCGGCTAACCACGAGCAAATAATTGAAATGCTAACCATATAAAATCTTAACTATCATGTTTACAATGTTCACAAGGCAAATTTATGCTGTATTGTACGAAGTAGCTAATCGAAATTGTTTAGGTATAAACCTAGAGAAAGAAACCACATGCTTCTTGGTTGAAGCGCGACCTACAAGCGTTAGAAGCACCAAAACGAAGAGCAACAAAGAATGTCAAGGGCCTGCGCTATCACTCGTACCACCGAAGGCTGAAGTCGCTGGGAATTTTCAGCGGATGCTGTCGAAGGCTGCGCGGCGATCTCATATTAGCGTATCAGATATTGAGTGATCCCAACCACGTATGCCGCCATTTGTTGAAACTTAGTCACAACACGCAGCTCAGGGTTAACTGCTTAAAATTGTAGAAACAATATAGTCGTCTAGAGTGTCGACGAAATTACTTTACACTTCGGGTTTGCCGACCCTGGAAAGCACTCGCAGACTCAGTTGTATCTCCCCTACTTGGACGTTTTCAAAAAACGATTATATATTGCTCTTAGCTCTCAGCAGTTTGTTAACTAAACTCCTCTATTGTGGATTATGCTAAGCATGCTTTTCAACAGGATTTATGTATTAAATGGACCCAAATGAGCGACCATATCTTACTTTCCTCACGCCTTATATCAAGGATCACTGCACTCTAGTGTATTTCTGAACGTTTACGCTCGATATTTTAATTGTACACTGATGTAAGTTATCAAAGTATTCATCGCGGCAGACGTTTGTTAGATGACCCAGAAAAATTTGGTTTCATCATATTCACTCCAACCATCCCTTCGGGACGTTTCAAGCACTTGCTTTTATCTCGTGATAAATCATTGTTCATTGTTCAATAACGCTGTCAGTGCACACGGAAACCGCATTCAGTGAAATCGGAATTCACTTAAGTTCGTGAATATAACAAAGTAAGTGGGATAGGATATTATTCATGTACAATCAACAAATCCGCCCTTTGATCTTAAACCACTCAAAACTTCGCGATTACTTTGATGGGATTTCAGAAGCCACTCCATACGTTGAAGTTCTCACTTGAATGGCCTGAGTTTTATCAACAGTATTACATTCACATTGACTATACTATCCATCATGTACAGAACCATCTGACGACTCAAGCATACGACACATATGGGAACCAGGATGTGTTTAAACCACGGGGTGGTCGAAGATAAGTACCACGGTGGTAGCCAAATGCGGCGGATTCTCGGCAATAAATATTTGTCCTAAGCACGCGTATCATGAACAACTGTGCCGGCCTCTCACCGGTGGTCGGATGAGCCGCGCTCCAGTACTGGCTTAGGAAGTTGTCAATGTCACTGTCAAGCTCAACAAACGTTACTGGTTTAAGGACATCTATTGCACCTTTAAGAGCACGCACAAAAATGACTGCACCATTGGATTGCGCGGGCCTGGGCGCAGTGTAGGTTTGGCTGCACCCAACGGCATTAAACCACCTGTCCATACTTTTAGCAGTGAATGGGCTGCCGTTGTCCGTAATCAAAACAGTCGGTACTCTTTCGCTACTGAAGGTGTTACGGAGAGTGGTGATGGTGAATTCTGCATTAACATATGTGTGGATGAATACTGCTGACCAATAAGAATTGTATCCAGTAGTATTAATGCATAGTGTTTGTCCAAAAATTGCCCACAATAGTCAGCATATACGCGTTGCAATGTTTCACACGACATGGAATATAGCATCAATTTTAAGGGTCTGGAATGGAGTTTGTGCAAACAACTGGCACAGATATTACAGTTCGGATATTGTCTGCTTTCAGTACTGGTCACCAACTGGTCAAGGTGTTTTGTACATCTAAATGACCAGAGTGCAACTTGTCCAGCACAGCAGACCGAATTGTAAGAGGGACAATATTTCAATCTTGGAAACACAAAATATTACCAGGCCTAACGGTGAGTTCGTCGAGTAACTTGTAAAACTGAGGAAATCATCATTGCACATCGGAATTGCAAGTTTTGTGGATTGACGGCAGAACACTGATATAATATTTCCTCGAATCGCAGATCAGCTGTGAGCGGCTTAAAGGAAGTGACTAAACCAAAAGTCACACTGAACTCCAAGTTCATCAGAATTAGCATATCCTGATAAATTGTCAACTTGCGAAATATGCTTAGCATTTCTGTACTGAAGGTCATGCGAATATGCGGCCAGCGATATATTGTTGCTACGCAGGATTTAGCAAAATAATATTGGGATGAAAAATGAACTTCAGAGTTTCGTTGTCAGTAAAAACTGTAAAATATATGCCTAGCATATATTTGTGCCGTCGTGAGACTGCTTACTGGATTGCAAGAGCTTTTCTCACTATTTGCGCGCATCCAACTTCAGTTGGGTGAGATATATGGACACACAACATACGGGATGCCCATTCTTTCTTCCACTGCCTAGGTAGCAATAGGTAACACATTTGTAATTGCTGTCGAGGTAATTTTGGTGAAAGGACAGGATTTGGAGCATATTACGCACCACGTATCCTCTTGAATTTGAGACCAAGCGAAGGTTTTCTTAGATTAGATTTCAAACAGCAGTTTTGCTCTTGCAGTATGATTGGGAATACACCTTGAGCAATACTGCAAGGACCCCATCAGTAAACGAAGATCATCTAATTTCTTCGGAGAAGGAGCTTTGCAGAGCATCAAATGACGAGCATGATCTGAGCAAAAATCACTTTCATCAACTAGATAACAAAGATAGGAGTATTTTTGTACAAATATGCACTCCGATGGGTTAACGGCTAGGTTAAATGAACAAAACCTTTCTAACAGTGCACAAAGTATCTTGTCGTGAATGGATTTCGTACGCGCAGGTAAAATGACATAACTAAGTTATATTGAAATACCGGTTAAGCCGTCGGTCACAGAATCCCTAGCATATTGGAATATCGATGTTGACACAGTGGGCCGAAATGGAAAAAATGCTGACAAAATAGCCCAAATGACATACTAATGGTAATGAGGGCATTAGATTTTCATCAAGAGGAATCTGCAAGTAAGCAAATTTCAAGTCAAACTTCGAAGAACAGTTGAATGCACTCAAATGTTGCAGAATACCCTCGGGACCAGCAGTAGTGCGACACCTTCAGAATAGGCAGTAGTTTAGTGCAGGGGTGCAGTAGTCGCCACAAATTCTGGGAGTAACAATTGGTGTGATGCAGATGGAAGTATGGACGGGGGCAATTAAACCTCTTTCAAGCAAGTTGTCTAGTAGTTATTTTGCACGCTCCTTAAGACAGAATGGAATAGGTCTTCACTTTATCAACACAGGGGTGCCTTAAATAACAAGCATAACAGGTGTAACACTAATGTCACGTTATGCATTGAAACATTTGATAACAAGCAAACGGAAGTTTGGTTGAAATGTTTTACAATACTTGGACAAAGAAGCAGGTAAAAAGTGCATACTCTTCATGCCTATGATGGATGGACCAGATTCCATGACAAGAAAGGTACATAAGATCGGTTTAGACTGACTATTTGAAAAAGTATTGCATAAGAACCAAGGATGGAAATTGGATGTCCATTAATTCCTCTAACAGAAACAGCAGTTGGTATAAGTTGAACATTAAGGATGGCACGTTTAAAATATTACTTAGAAACAAAAGACAACATCGCTAGTGTCCATAGACATCGGAATATTGTTATACTGTGATACCTCAGCCGTCCTATTCGGGCGTGTTTTTGGTCACTCCTCGAGGCGAAAGTGAAAACAAAGACAAATGGCTTGTTATGTCCAGATATTTTGCTGAATAAGAGTATACATCTGCAGCACAAACGTTCTTTGCTTTGTAAAATCGTAATGTTAATCTGCGTGAATGACCGTTTGAGTGCCCCGAGTGATAATTTGTTGATCCTGGCCATCGCATTTGGACACCATGTAGACAACGTTTGCTCACTCAAACACATTTCAGGTTTAGCCTAATAGTATTATCTAAGTACACTTGTGAAACAATTTGCACCTAATTTTGACGGTATTTGCTATCAGGAAAATGGCGTTCGCAGTATTTGGTAAGGGTGCGTTAGGAAAGAGCTTTCTGGGTTATCATAAGCCGTCCGAAATTTTTTCGTATGGTACAGTCGGGGGCACATAAGTTTGTCCCTCAGGGAGCTCCAGACGTCACTTTAGCAGATGCTTTTTGGTCACCCGTGCGGACTGCGAGCTTGACAACTAACTGTTTGGTACTGCGGGAATATTGACCAGGGGAAAACACAGCAAGGGCAAAGGACTAGAACAATGCTGAGATATATTGCTTACCTGATGCTTCTTGCAGCAAAAAAGGATTTGTACTTTACAAATAGCTTGAAGATGACTAATCCCACTGCAATCATGACACTCGAAATATGAGAAATTACAAGTCAGTCGAGAATATTTATACCAATACTCCTTGCTGTTATTCCAACGGATTTTACCAGAAGTAACACCCTTCGTATGCATGCCTTTGTGAGTAGTGAAATGTCCCTCCTTTACTTTGTGAAAGGCTCTGTCTTATTCGTCACCATATGTAGTTCGCAATGGACCGGAACACTTGCAATGTAAAGCAAACACAACCTAGGTGGTCGGAAGTCAAACACCAACCAACCAGTAAGCACAAAGCACGAAAACAGCGTATTGATAGTCTGCTGGCAAGCAGAAACCGAGAAGTAGCCGACTAGGTGAGAAAAACCCAGCGTAGGAGCACGCGTCCGTAGTTAAGATAACAACAACTGGAAGGGCGCTAATATTCCAGAAGGGGGTTAAAACAATATGGCACGCAGCGCAACAAGTAGTAGACGTTTTAAATTGCTGCAGCTTTTGGTTACCAGGTTACACATTACTGCCAGAATTGTAAAACATATTAAATGTTTCTATCAGGACGGCTATCATATCATAAAATTGCTCCCAGAATGCTCAGACAAAGTTAAAAGTTGAATCAACACTGACTAATAAGTTATGTTGCAGGTTGAAATGATTGATCCCGGCTACAAAACGTTCTCGAAGATGGATATTCAACTGGTAGCCAAAATTGCAGCAAGCAGTCTGTCTTTAAAATTGCATGATAAAATCACGGATATCCCGGTTGTCCTTCAGCAGAAGCTTGAGAAATTTAGCCCGTTCATTTGCTTAAACTCAGAGAGTTGAACGTGTTTTAACAGGAGAATTTTTAGTGAAGCATAGGGAAAAGAAATTTACGGGTCAGGGAATGACAGATTCTGTAAAAGTGAGTAAATATCCTGTCCTGTGGCGACAAAAAATATGGCGGTTTACTTTTCATCTTTCAAATCTCTCTTTATGGTGCATCAAATTATAAACATTCAACATAATCATCGATTTCGTCAGAGCAAGAGATAACATTCCGAATACCCAAGTTTCACAACTGCCTTCGTAAAAGTGGTTGCACGCGAAATCAATTATGGTAATGTACGAAGTAATTAACCGAAATCGATTAGGCTAAACTCGGAGGTAGCAACGACACTGAAGTAAGAACGCGCAGCTAAGGCACACA
Organism: Dicrocoelium dendriticum; assembly: GCA_944474145.2. Lineage (NCBI taxonomy): Eukaryota > Metazoa > Platyhelminthes > Trematoda > Plagiorchiida > Dicrocoeliidae > Dicrocoelium > Dicrocoelium dendriticum. Next base: position 210,948,882 of record OX104064.1, read on the forward strand.
GTAATCATATTCAGGGAATTCGGAACTATGCTAATTTCGTAAGCACAGTACAACAAGAAGAGTACAATTTTGTCTATGTACAATCAACACAATTTAATATACGAAGGTGTTTATTCCGTCTCTGTTACCACTTGGGGATAGGTATGCTAATCGTTTAAGCTATTTTAAATTAAATTTGTCATATGTGGGTGATGATTATTATTCCAGAAGGCTTGGTAAAAGACTAGTTAATGTATTTGATATGCTAAGCAACGTTTCCCTTTTTACTCAAAACCTTTTTGGACGTGATACCCCCGATGTTAAAAACCTGATTATTTTCCTAGTTAGCATCGTTGCCTGTTAGACGCATAAATCCACTCTCCAATTTGCCAACACGAGGTCCGTATCATTAAACGATATTTTGGAATATATTTGGAACCCATGGAAAATTCATCATTACCTAAGGTGAATTGTTGTGTGTAATAACAAATTTATTAACCGGGCATCTAGCATGCCTCCTGAAATGATGAATTCCCGATCGATTCCAAATATGTCCCAGTAAATCAAGGGTGATGGTTATATTGAATTAATACCAACTTTCGCTAATAATAATTAGCAGAGTACTATCCTTCACATCGGTTGGTTTACTCGTTAAATGCTATCAATTGGTGGTAACTTAATTTTAAGTTCATATCAAATAAGCCCCTTCATAACTAGATTCAACTAGCTCGCTCCGAGTCAATCAATTCAGTGATGCGCACCATGTTGAATAAGTTTGGTTTACCGCTAGCTTTTGCTGCTATATGTTATGGGGGTCAAACTATAAGTTCGGATGGTCGTATATTTATTTGGGTTAGCGAAAAGGAACTATTTATTTTGTGTTTTAATCAGTTTACTTTTGCTGCTTGATGTAGAATTTGTATGCAAAAAATGAAATTAACGAATAGTCATATGACCAGGTCTAGGGTGGAGTATGCGGTTGACAATGTGAAACATCACGTCTGTTGCAGCCTTCGGGTATGTGTCACCTGGGTCAAAGTACCTGAGAGTTGCCTGATGAAAATTTCTACGAAGTGATTTTGCTCCTCTATTCGTGTTTGGAAACATACCCAAATATGCTTTGTGAGTAGTTTTAAGCAGTTCAAGTGAAATTTTGTGGCAATTTTAGGTTCTTATAAAGTAAACAAATCTATACTATACGTACTTGCATATGTGCTTCCTGCTATTGATGAATATCACAGGTCGCAATGCAATCCCTTGAACGACACTATCGGCGTGTTTCCCTGTGTTATGTGCGCACTGAGGGTCGGGTCCTAATCTAAGCAGGTGGAGACAACGCACGTACAGACACGCGCATACGCACACACATCAACCTCATCCTCTTGCCAGTGAGAGCATGTCCATTTGTCGATTACACAGTACACTGTCAGACTTATTTTCGATAACAAAGGTTCTGAGCTTGATAGAGTAAACGCTATCGCAGACTTAGTTACCATTTCTTTTGACGGCGCATATGGTATTACCAAGTCCATTGTGAATGCACCCGCGCATTTATAGTTATCTTCTACAGAAAAACCGTATATACTCAGTTGGAATAGATGGCAAAAAAGGTTTATGACTAAATGGACTTACTTCCCATCTTGAATCCGATAGTCACACATACTGAGAAGCACAAGATCGAACCACTACGACAGTTTCATAATGATGAAGACCGACGACACCATGACGCCATCCAGATGGAAGACGTCTGTGTTTGCACAATCGGTCCCATGAACCGGTTCAGTGCTATATGTGGTAGTCGACAAGGCGTGTTTCCAGCCAGTAATTCTTCCCCCAACTCGGCAGCAACTCGGATGATGTGTAAAAGAGTTCATTGCTCATATACATCAAGTTATCCCTAATTGCAAATACAATGAAGTAGATCCGGCAAAATTCGAAGTAATGTTGCGGGCCCGTCAAAAATCTTCACAAAAGCGCGCCAGAAATCCCGGCAGAATGGCTGTGGGAAGTGGAGACCAATTCCTCCCAAAACATAGCAGCGATCAGCAACTCCGAGACGCGGCCTAACTAAGCACCTTTTGACAATGGCGTTTTACAAACTACCAACTCGTCATGGCATAAATTTTCCCTTACCTAATGACCCTTAGCATTGGCTGTGATTCGACCTTTGTTGGTCGCAAAAGAGCCTACACAGGACCGCCTGTCTTTCTTTCCTCTTCGCCGTACTTGGGTGTCGGACGGGTCACGTGCTTTCTTGTGAGTCGTTAGCTGGCCAGCCTTCGCGTTGAAGTCATAAGCGAGTGTCTATCGTCACCACTCTCGTGTACGTCTATTCCGAAGGCTCAGCGTCTATCCAAACACTTGCGGATAGGATCGTTCACACACTCGCTCTATTTTCCGTCTCACGGGCTAAGCTAGCGTCATCAGGTCAGCGCCACTCTGTCCGATTGGCCAGCGTTACAAGTCGCCATCGTAGGCGTGCTCCAACCTTGCTAGCGACAATCATATCAGGCAATTACGCAATCATATAAAGAGGCGTCCCCTCAATTAGAACAAGAAATAATGTTAATTTAAAGCTGGATAGCTGGCACATCATACCAGAATACGGGGGGGGGGAATCTCCTTTCATGGAATGACAGTGTACGTAATTGGGAGACAGCTTCACCAGCTGCCCATAAAACTAAGGATCAATGCAGCACCCATCCCCATTAACTCTAACTGCTCCATCCGGATGTGTACAGTTGATGAAAAGCCAGTCACAAGTGACAAAGTAGTCCGTGGAGGTAAAAACGCATTGTATGCCACCAGTGTGGGGATCATCACAACTACGCATATAAATGACGACAAAAGAAAATAGTGTACCGATATTGTGGGAATGTTAGTTCGAATTTGGCCGCGGTCTAAGCCGCAGCACTAGTCATGTGTTGCAACTCATCCGTGCCGTGTGCAAACAACGCACAGTCGTTAGAAAACAGCAACACATCGATAGTTGTCTCAACGACAAGGGCTCTCGCACCGAAAACACGGATGTTCAGCAACACACAATCCATACAGTGCTCCACACGAAGACCGTAAGCACGAGCCGCATCAAAAACATAAGATATCATTGCAAGAATAACTATTAAGATGGGCAGGAGCTAAGACACAGCCTTGCTTCACACCAGTAACAACTGTAAAGTAACCTGAGGTCTCTATGCTCAGATGCACCCTGACACGCTTACCACTCTGCAGACATTCAAGTAAACTTAAGATCTTAAACGGACAGCCAAACTTACCCAACACCAGCCAAAATGACTCACAGTTAATCGTATCAAATGCTTTGTTGAATTAAAATGAACAGCGAGTACAATGTCTGGTGTCGTTCTCTGCACTTCTGCTGCAACTGACGAGCCACCAAGCAGACCGATGGTGCTGCGACCAGAAAGAAATCCACATTGCACTTCCGTCACGTTCGGTCCCACAACCTGACTGACGAGGCGGTTGAGCAATATTCGGGCAATCACCTTTCCCACACAACTCAGCAAGTGTTGCTGTCACAATAATCCGTGGTACATTTCATGCTCCCTTTGCCATTGTACATTGGTAGCACAAGGACATCCTTCAGCTCAGGAGACACCTCCTCCTCTATCCACAGGCTTTGAACCAAGTGCTTTAGCGTAGTCACCAACGCGGGTCCGCCGTATTTTAATGATTCAATCGGCATCACGTCGGCACCGGCACACTTGTCTTTTCGCAGATGAATTTGTGCTGTCTGCAACTCCTCCTGTGTCAGTGTATCTGCCAGACTCGCATTCACATCGGGCTGCCTCATGCTATTCAAGATAGACCAGTGGATTTCTGAACGGTTGTTCAAGATACAAAATGCTTTATCAGCTTTTCATGTTATGCAGTCAGTGCGCAGTTAGCGCCTTAATTCTCATCCATCAGCGTCCTCAGCGACTCCAACCTAGGTCCATACAACGCCTTCAATTAGTCATATGCTCCTTTGTGTTGGCGGCGTTCGGCGTAACATTCCATCTGTTTCACTTAATCCGCCCACAATGCATTTTTTAGGCGACAGAGCTCTCGAGCCAGATACAGACGAAGTTCGCGAATTTGACCTGTCTTCTACACATCACTGGGTCTGACACATGTGCAGCAAATGCTGCAGTCCTCTCAGACATCAATGCACCAATCATCACATTGCTCCCATTAAGCCCATCAGATCGCTTACGTTTTGCGTGTCCGATTGTCTCCTCTGCAGCAGCTGTCACCTGGTCGTGAATGTGGTGCCACAGGTCGCCCACTGTAGCTATGCAGTCCACATCATACATGTGTGCAGCCTTCTCCAGCTCAGTAGGTTTCTCCACAGTACCGAGGGAGAGAATGCTAAAGTTACGCCGATTCACGGCGGGAGTGCAATACATCGATTTACGAAAATATATGTACAGTTTGGTCCGAACCAATTTGTGATCAGTGCCACACTCAGCTCCAAGCAGTACACGTGTCATGCGCACTTCACGTATATCACGCTGACGTACGATGACATATTCGAGCAGGTGAGCGTGACCACTCCGTGGGTGCGTCCAAGTTGCTATATCACTCGCACTCAGTGCAAACCGATTGTTCGTGATCGTCAGGCCGTGAGTGGCACACAGTGAGAGCAGCCTGTCACCGTTCGAATTCGCTGAACCAATGCCAAGCGCACCGATAATATCTGTCCACGCTGATGCATCACGCCCAACGCGCGCGTTGAAGTCACCCAGCAGAAATGGTCGGTCGCTCCTCAGCACAGACCGTACCACCAAAGATACCTGAATGTAGAATTGATTGCGGGTGTCATTAAGATAACACATGTTTGGACAGTACGTTTTATAAAAGTGGCAAACTTACCTCTTCCCAGTCGTAGGCGAACAGTTATCAGTCGCGAGTTGATGCCTGTTGGCTGGCCCATCAGATGGCCATGGAGGTGATCGAATATTGCAAATCCGACCCCATGTTCACGTGGTGCTGAGGCGGCGTTCCCCACCCAGTAGAATGTAAAGCCAGTAACTGCTTCACGCAACTTACCTTGTTCAGGAACCCCTGTTTCACTGAGCGCCGCAATATCTATGTGGTAACGCGCCAATTTCAACCCGACCAGTGCAGTGCCTCGCTTGGGGCACTCACGTGAGTTCCCGTCCAGCAGTGTGCGCACCTTCCAGCACCCGATGATGAGTGCTTTGCGTGCAGGCATACTATTGCTTTGGCTGGCAATCGCACGTGTAGTGGTGGTTGTGCTTCGGAAGTTTGCTTGAGGAACTCCTCCCGGATCCTTTGCCTCAATAGCCTGACCCACAAATCAGTGGGGAGCAGACCTACTTCGGGAATGTGATTGCAGAGACAGATTGGGATCTGATTGACGCCCGTCACACACAGCTTTTGAGGTTTTGGAATGATTCATATATGTTTTGCGATCGTAGTAGGATACACCTGTGAGCACGGCCAGACGCAGGTGGATTTTTGCGGGTTTGCGCTAATTTTACCATGGGCTGCTTGGCGTGAGGCGGACAGTAGCGAACCACTGAGCACCCGGAAATGCCTCTCCACCGTCAGAGAAAATGTGTGGTGCTCCTGCTCTACTGCAATCGAGCTGTGAGCTTATAACCCTTGGAGCTGTTATCTCCCGTGGTTAGGTTTTAAGAGAAGAGGGCCATCAACCACAATTTCCGAAGATGATGGACTAGGATACTAGCAGGGGGCCCACACCTGATAGTAGAACGACTCGCGTCCTCAGCCAAAGCTTTCGATTAAATGTTCACCCGCAAGGCAGCTGGTGTAGTACATGGTCAATTCGGTGTCTTATGCGAATGAGTGTCCTGGCTCGTATCTAGAAGAAGGGCGTGACTCAACTCCCGCCCAGTGGTCGCAACGAGGAAGCTTCCAGGACTTGATTCAATGGCACAACATTAGCAACAGTGGGTAGATCACCAGTCAGGATCTGACTACCGCAAACCTCAGCACACCATAGTCTCTCCAGCCTACCGAGGAAATGGATTGACGGCATCCGTATCCGAATTTGCCATTCACCGTGGCTTCCATGAGGACAGCCACAGGACGCCTGCACCTACAGAGGGACCATGGGCGGCTGGCGCTGCGCCACCCACAGTTCTACATACACACCACATATCTGGTGTAAACCCGAAGGAATAAGACAGGGAAGCATGTGGACATACTGCCGTCAATACGCAAACGGGAGTTGAGCAATACACCAGTTTACACTTTGGCATCAATTCTGCACCTGAACTCTTTCAAAGGCTTGTTGGTGATATGGTAAAGCAGTTACTTATCACGTGTGCGTAGTTGGATGATATTCTCATCTCCGGATCTCTGAAACAGGATATCTACGTACACTCTCCTTTGTGCCTGAACGATATACACGAAACAAACCTAGATGGCGTAGGTCTAATTATGTGGTTCTTGCTTCACCTGTGTTATCGGGTATATAGACTTAATAAAGTCGGTTTACATGTTCTAGATGACATGATAAAATGCACTTCAGTAAGCGCTGAACCGAGTAACAATGACGAACTTTGTTTCTTTCTAGGATTGCCCTCTCATACTCGCCATTACTTAGTTGATACGTCTTCACTAAATAAGTCACTCCGTAAAAGCGTGCAGGGATGTTAGAGTCCTCAGCAGAACATTGCCTTAACCAATGCCAAACATGCCTTTGCTTCGCAGCACCGTTGATTTATTATGATCCAAGGAAAACCCTTGTTCTCCAATTCGACGTATGTCCTTGGGTCGGTGGCGCTACTCTATGCCACCGCAAGCATACACAAAGTTTGGGTTCCATACCGTTTGCATCACGCAGTCTGCACCCAGCAGAAAGCAAATAATCACAGCTAGACAAGGAGAACCTGTTCGTAATCGTCGTTGTGGGATGATTCCCTCGGTACTTTTGGGGAGTTAATTTGAACTTTACACAGACCACAAGCCATTGATCTCATTGTTACAAGAGACCAAATTTATACATCAAATTTTTTCAAAAAGAATACAGAGGTGGGCTCTGATGTTCGGCGCAGGACATTATAAAATTTACTACATACCGTATACCAGCAATAGCATGCTGATGCTTTGAGCCGTCCACCAGTTGCAGGGACGTCACATGAGCCCAATTCACTCAATGAATTGGTTCACTTTATGCAACATCTAAATACAACGCCTATACAATGCACCACAATCCGTTAGTGGACAGATCGATTCCCAATGCTACAAAAAAATATCGAACGATTTGTATAGTAGAATGCGAAAAACATGTTCAACAGATGCAGGCGTTTCTTATCCGCTCACCATAGACGATAGCGGTTACCGGTAACTAGATACAGCAGATGGAATGTGCAAAAATGCACACAAACCAACGGAAAAAAACGAGACTTTTGCAATGTAACCAACAAGCCTTCTGTTAAACGATAATTACTTTTGTAAAAAAGGCACTGGTTTAAATCCACATTTGACAAATGCCTTGGCGAACAGGGGGTGCGGCCAATTGGCATGGCAAAGCCAAATCCTGAACGCTTATTTTGGAACTAAATTCGGTGACAAGAGGTCAGGCAGTGCTTGGAGCTCAAAAACGCCGGCAGCTTTCGCAAGCAGGTAGTCCAACTTGGGTTTGCTTGTTACACACACTCCCATTGAACCCACTTTGGCACTTGCACCCTCATTCGAGAAGTCACCAAGGTAGGCTGAGTTTCTTTCAATGGAGGCAACGACAGCCTATGATGTCGATCGATAATCGCAGTTTCGGAAGCACAGAAATGAACAATAATCACGGAAAAATAGTTAGGTGCTTGAGTAATCCCGTAGGATGGTGGGAGTTTATCATCAGTTTAAGCAATTACAGATTTAACTGCATGGCTGTGCAATGACAGTTTGAAATAAAATTTGAATGTACGCACACAGAGCCATATGGGGATCGATAACAGTTCACGTTTAAGGTTAGAAAACATATAAATAAGGAAATGACAACACTTACCCGTGTGTAGCTTTCTTGGACCGACGGGATAAGTAAATGCAGTTTTTACACTAGAAAATTTAAACAAATTGTTGAAAGTGGAAATGCACAGGTTGACTTCCAGTGCTAAGCTGACGCCCTGCTAGAGAGGTGTATATGGCGCAGTGTAAATGTATGGATGCACCCTCGAGAACATTTTGAAAACTGTTAGTGTAAGGGGAGAAACAACGTGATTGGGCAGAGCTTTCCATAATTGACACACGCGAAGTGAAAAGGTCTTCAGGTGGTATTTCGGACGGCTACACTGTGTGGTAAGCATTAGCTGCTGACCTATCAGTGGTATTGTGATTCAGCTTCATAGGTTGACTACAAGCATGGTTTGGATTCCTCAGGATCAAATATGTCATTATCTAATCGTCACATATGCATCGTATTTTCTACTTCTCTGTGGGTTTTCAACCTAAGCTGGTAAGTAAAATAGAAACAGACCGTTTAGATTGTTGGTCGCCCTCCGTTGTGGCAGTAGGCTGTGATTGTGCCAGGGCTGCTAGGATTTTATGGCATATTCCGAATGGGGCCTAACGTATGCTTTGAGCCTTTCATACAAGATGGAGGGGGTTAGAATATCAGAAAGCTATCCGCAAAAGGCGATTTGCGTTGGCATTTTGGACACCTGACTTGAACAGCCAAGATCCTCTTGTACTAGCACAATTAGATTACATTCAGTAGTAGCAAGCTGCAAAGCTTGATTCCCCAGCCTGTACTCGCAAGTGGATTGATGGCATACGCTCAATGTCTTACACTTAATGGAGTTAAAATATAGCAGCTTTAGTCGACCATTCGTTTAACCTATCTGGGTTATCCTGAATCGCTAGATGATCATTTGTTGATTTGATGGCCTGCCATTTCTTGAAATCATTAGCGAAGAGTAAGCGATTAGAAGTGCCCACACCTTCAAGATCGTTTGTGTAAATAAAGAACAGGCATGGACCGAAAGCTGAGTCCTGTGGCACTCCGCACTGAACGTCGACAGGTTCAGAGATGTCGCTGCGAACTCCAACATTCAGATGATGTATTTAAATGTTCCCTATCCAACAGAGAATCAGGTTACAAATTCCACAGCTTTAAAGTTTGTGAATGTGGATGCGGTAGTTAAGACGGTCGAATGCCTTCGAGAATTCTAGCTAGGCTGCGTCAACTTCCACATCGCTGTTAACAATTTCAGTTTGACTGGAGAGAACAAGCAGCATGTTTGTGGTGCAAACCGGTTCTGCCCAAATCCATGCTGTTCTGGTGCCGTAATTTTGTATGCCTACAAGTAAGTAATGAGCGCCTCGGCAATAATAGGCTTCATGAATTTGGATAGCAGCGCTAGCAGAGTTCTCGGAAAATAGTTGTTTTAATGTGCCCGATTTGCCATCTTCTTATTGTGATTGATGATTCCGTGCTTCCATATTGTGGGAACACACATCTTGTCGAGACATCATTGAAGGAATCTAGTGATGGGATCCGCCAAATCCAATGCAGCTACCTCAACGCCTTTGGCAGGAAATTATCGACAACAAGAGAGATATGTATGCGTAGGGAATTTAGCCTTTTCAGAATATCCGTAGCCGTAAACGGGATATGACTAAACACTGGTGGTGGCATATCTTGCTTGAACAGCTTAGGCGACGAAGCCGTGCTCTGGAAATGTATAGAGAATCGACGACGTCGGACGTTGGACGCTTCTGTTGTAGCATGTGCTTGTCTACTTGGCTTGCGGAGGGCAAGAATACCTTGCTGAACTTTTCGGTGCTTGTTAACGTGTTTGGAAAGAAGCTTGGGGTTTAAGGAGAATTTATGGGCTAGATCCTACTGATAAATTAACTCTTCCTTGCTTGCCAGATGCACGCAAGGTTTTGCTGGATATTATAGTCTTCCCGTGTTTCGGCACCCGGCGACTCCTTGTACCTTCGCCAAAGTGAAGCTCTTGTGACCATACACTGCTGTTCCCTACTGCGGTGGAATGGCTTTAACCACATCCCGCGCGCGGTGGCATGTTTCTCGAAGCACGAGCTACTGACTTGTTCACTTGATGCGCGAAAGCCCACCACACTACATCGGGGGGTAGTTCGGCACAAAATGAACGGTCAGTTGTATTCATCAGTTTGATCAGAATGTCGTACATGGTAATGCGCTGTGAGTCATCGGAGTTTTCTGCGGTACACTGTGCATCACAGACGTAGTTGGAAAAGAGTATTACATGATCGCTGCTGACCAAAGGACTAGTTATCGATACCATTTCAATCATGAGCACCTGGTGGGTGAACAGGAGGTTGAGGATACTTAGTTTGATTCCCGTCCTGACTCTTGTGTGTGAGGCAACGTGGTCGTATAGTGGCAGTTCAGTGATTAGCATTCGCAGTTCATTTTGCATTTCTCAACCAGAAAATTTGGGATTTCTATGGCGTGAAAATTGAAATCACTAACTAGGTAAAGGTCATGTGTGTCTGTGCGAGAATAATTTCTTTAGTGGAAGCTAGGCAAATGTCTATTTCTGAAATGGATGATAGAGCGCGCTACCCGGTGCATACCTAAACCTGTGTTACCGCTAATTAACTGAAGGCGATACCAAAATTCGTTGACAAACTGGACATCCGGTCCACCGATCAGATCACGATAGAACTCACTATGACTATTGAATAGCACACTGCCACCTATATTCGGTCAATCATTGCAACGAACAGACATTCCGGGTAGTACGATTTCGACCATGTCTCATTTACCATGATGAGGTCCCATGACCTCGTAGCATGACGTAGCCGGTGTATCTGCCTGGGAGCTTATTACCTGCAGGTAAATCTTGCGTGGTTATTCTAATGTTCTAAAGGCGCAGGCGACTCGTAATTGTTAGTGCAGCTAAACCGACTAGACCGCTCACTTTTGTGCAGCGCACCTGCCACTCAGCTCTGCAGCATTGAAAACGTGCTTCGTGCACAATTCAATTTCTGGCTTTTATTATAAATAATAAGATGGAAGTACTTGATCTCCCGAAGCTCTGTATGTGCAATAATTCACTGGAACATGAATATTTTTTGACATCTGCCAAACCGGACACTGTAGACCGTCGCAAAAATAACATCCGCACGTCGCTTTCGGGTACATGCAACCATCCAACATTCGACGAGTTAACAAGTCGGCTAAGTCTCTGCATACGGGACGGCGAAATTGGCCTTCCTGTACACACCCCCGAAGCCTTTGTGCTGCTTGGAACAACAAGTTAAATTCTTTGGGCGTCGAACTGCGAAACAGTCGCGGGAGCTGTCGGACTGGGGCCTCGTCAAGTCAGGCCTGAGAACGTTGTCAGTTTAGAACGACCGTGGTGCATAGCTAGTTGTGCCCCAAAACAGGTGAGTCATGTTGTATGGGGCTTCACACTTATACAACCATCCCTAATAGATGGGGCAGCGAAGACGAAATACACACTGGTCAGTGGTGACTTGCTCGCTGGCCTAAGAAGCCCTTGAACCTAAGCATGGAACCACCTACTGGGGATGAGAAGCGTCAAACTACAAAAGGGACCGGGCACGTCTGTCCTGCCAATGTTGCAAATCTTCTCGTACGGGCGGCTAACGTTATGTGCTGACCAGCACACAGAATCAGCAGACAACGAACCAACTTACAGTACGGGAGTGGAAGCCTACAGCCAAAGTGCCATTGCGATGGTCTATGTTAAACATATAAACATGGAGTTGACTAATGATAGCATATTCGCAATCTGGTCAGCCAACTAGTCGCTTTTGGTTTTCCCAGGCAGTGGGTAGAGATAGGTCTACATTGCGACAGCGAACATTTTCGAAAGATTCGTTTAACGACGCAAGGTTTGCCTTTCATTTGCTTTTCCAGGTTTGTTACCTTTAGTTTAGGCTAATTGCAATGGAATGAAGAGGAACGCGCATCCATCATCCGGCTGACGTGAAGGCGATTATACTGAAGACCTATAAGGAAGGCGACGATTGGGAGAATGTTGCATCTGTGTTATAGGTAAACGTGAAGACCTGTCTCAGTTGAATTAAAAAATTGGAACTGAATGAGCCGAAAAGCACTTCTACCGTGACGCGTCGAAGGTCGCTCTCAGAGAGTCACGTTGATTACCTGGTTGAATGGGTTGAATCGGAGCCAACTGTGACGTTAGAAACTCTTCGGTTACGACTTAAGGGTGAGTTCGAGGTGGAGGTAAGCGTCAGCACCATTGCTCGCTACCTAGACGGTCGGCTCATGACAATGAAGAGGTTACATTCAATACCAGAATATATGAATACCATAGAGAACAAGAGGCTAAGGAAGATTTACGTCCTGACACTGATGAGGTTGAAGGCTGAGGGACGGAGAGCAGTATGGATGGATGAGACAAACTTCATTCTGTTCTGCGCGCGCACAAGGGGTCGATCGGCACGCTGCACCCGTGCACAGCGTACGGTGGCCAACAATCGGGGACAAAATTCACACCTAATAAGCGCGGTGACTGCGGAAGGATTGCCGAGGTATTCCGTTCTAAGGGGCAGTTAAAATAAGCAAAGATTTGCGCGCTGGTTTCGACAGATGCTTGATACAGATGGTAGACATTTGTCTGACAGCTGTGCTCTTGTTTGTGATAACTCCCCATGTCACACTAATTTGGAGTGTATTTTCCAAGTGGAAGCTTACACCTTGGGTACACTGCTAAGACTCGCACCGTGTTCACCACAACTGAACCCCATTGAAAGGATTTGGAGCATCATTAAGGCCTACGTTAAACAAGACATAAGGAGGAGATATAGCGAAATGCTACAAGGAGATCCAGCTGGTGTTCTGTGCAAGTCGGAGAGGAAGATGACGTTTTTGGAGTAGGTTGTTGTGGAAGCACGCGGTTGCGTGACACTGAACCACTGGCAAAAAATGGTGCATAATGTAATGCAAAAGTGTGCTGCTGTTTTACGCCCACTTGATTTGTAAATACTTAAACAACACTAATACATTGCACGGCGACTGTCATTGTTGGTTTTATTTTTACACTATTTGCTGGCCCAACCTAAGTGGCGTGCACAGTGGCACTCAGTTGCTATTGTTCCCAGTCCTGTGTGGTTCCGTCGGACATGGTGGTACTTCGAGTAAGTTACGATGGCAGTTGTTTCCTGCTACGTTAGTAACATGTTGTGCTCCATTGGAATCAACAGTTGAGGTCACTTATTTAGGTTGTGTAGAATCTCAGTGCAGTGGCTACATAGATACACTGACGAGGAATGACCACGAATAGTCAACTGGAATCCCGGAGGGAGTACATTCAGTCCATCTGCTCATTCTGTAAATAAGATGTGTGTCAGCGTTACCTGTCACACCTTAGCGTTGTCGGACTCGTAAACATGATCTCCTACGTTCCGGTTGAACGTTTGTCCGCATAGCCCATATGTAGTCATCCGGTTACCGTTATGGCATGGCACATTAGTGTGGCACGTGTATTATATGCCTACTCAAAAACGTCAGTCAGAAGTACCGGTACATCCACTCATAACGGGCATGCTGTGGGGGATTAGAGGGAGTCAAAATGATTCACCAACGGCACGTTTGGTCACCGCTGTGATCGTGATTACACCGCTGGGACGTTACACCCAGAGGGTATTCACAGAGCTGAGAAATGTCCGCAGGTATACATGTGCGCGGGTTCATAGTAAGTAAGAAACGGTTGAGGGACTGGTGAAAGTTCGCATTCAGTGGTCTTAAGGCAACTGCTAGTGGCGTTAAACGATCACCGACTATTCAAAACGCAGACTGATTTAGACGTTGTTAAATTAGATCTACACGCGAATCGGTACGCAGCAATCACGTAGGGATAAAACAACATGGTGCGATGTTTTGCGTGCCTCAGAGATCCATTGAGCTATGCCGGGTGGTGCGTTTTTGCACCTTCAGAGCCACTCCTACCAGACTGGTCAATGATTAGAGGCCAGACAAACTCAGCCTCCTTGTCCTCCAGGTTGGGGTTGGAATGAGGGTGGCTCCTCATTTCATAAAACGGGCTCTGTAGTCCAATGCCAAATCCCTCTGTCTTGCGGTCAGGTTTTTGAACCAAAGGATTTGGTTGAGGACCCTAATCGTTCTGCTGTCTAGGCCTGGGCAACCTGACAGTATTCTGCCCACGCAATACAATGAACCTTTCCTGCAATCCTTTATTGATGCTCTGGCCGTCGCAGAGGATAATAAACGGCGCCCTATCTGCTGCATCGAGCAGGGTGGATAGGGGTATGGATGCTACTGCTCAGGCCTTCCCGTCTTCTTATTCCCTTTCTTGCGCTTCTTCATCCTTATCGTCCCGCTCCAACTTTACTTATATCCCCCCATTTTCAATCCCCCAATTCTTTGCCCTCCCACAGCTTACTTCAATAGTCGCTTGTCTTCTAATTTCAAATCACACACAATCGCAGGGCCTCGCTCCAATCTAGTCGACAAGTACATGTTCAACCAAGTGGACAACGTCAGTTCATCCGTTTCCCTTTGGAGTGCTCGTGTCTCGCTAAGATTGGCATGCCTCAACGTGCGCACCTTGCTGCAGACTGGCCAACAGGAAGCACTTGCCCGCACACTAGAGACCCTATCAATCGATATTTGCTGTTTATCAGAAACCCGCCTGCCAGATCTGAGCTCCGTGCTTACCCTGCGATCTCTCACATGCGACACTGGCGGCGCATTCGCATTGCGCCTGTCTGGCGATGATGCAGCTTCAAATGCAAGTCAAGCTGGCGTCCGCATTGTTTTCAGTCCCCGGGCTTAAGTTGCCGTAATTGATTGGATCCCATTAAACAGTAGGATGTGCGCCGTTAGACTAGCTGGTTCGTTCCGCGCTACGGAGTCGCGCGGTGACAAGCGGTGCCTGTTTGTCCTTGCAGCTTACGCCCCTACAAACTGTAGCACTGATTCGGTGAAAGATGATTTCTATCAGCAACTGCAAGGGATCCTTCGTTACTGGAGTAGCACGTACACTGTGGTGTTGGCTGGTGATCTACACGCCAAAGTCGGCAAATTGTCCTCTAATGAGCTTCATCTGTGCGGCCCACATGGTGTGAGCTCGCGTAATGATAATGTTGGGCGATTGCTACAGCTGTGTGAAGATGCTCGCCTCTTTCTCGCGAGCACTAACTTCCGACACAGCACCCGCAGACGCGTGACTTGGCGGCCAGCAGCCTCGGGCCAACCATGGACGCAAATCGATCAAATCGTGTTCAGCTACCGCTGGAGAGGCTGTGTCCAATACTGTCGCTCGATTTGGAGCACGAGCGTGGATTCTGACCACGCACTTGTCTGTGCCGATCTCCGAGTGCTTTTCGATGGACGTCCGCAACGTCGTTGTGAACGGATTGACACCAGCCAGCTGGCGAAGCCAGATGTTCTGAATGTGTAATAAAGTGCGCTAACATCTGGTTTGAGCAAGCGCCCACTAAATACCATTGAAGATCACTGGTCGCATATTCGTCAAGCGTTGCTGTTAGCAGGTATGTCTTCATGTGGCAAAGCAAATTGCAAAACTGGAAATTGGGTCTCTACGCAGTCTCTGGAACTTATGGACGCTCACCGACGTATTCCGGCTGGAAGCGAATACAATGAGACTCGCATAAATCTCAGGGCAAAACTACGTGCTAGCCTGAAGAAGGACCGCGAAACCTGGTGGTCTCATCATGCATCGGAAATGGAAACAGCCGCTGCCGTTGGTAATCATCGTAAGTTATTCAGTCTGATACGGGAAACAGGCAGCAGAAGACCTGGTGTTAGCGAGACTATACGCGACGAGAGTGGACAGCCGATCCACAGCCTGTCAAAACGCTTGGAGCGTTGGGCTGAACACTTTGCAAGACAATTTAATCAACCTGAGTTATCGCTTTCTTCTTCGGGCATTGAGCGCCCTTCTCCCTGGGCCGTCTCCTTGGATCCGCCATCACGCGCAGAAGTAGAACGTGAGATCAGGCTGTTGAAATTGCATAAGGCCGCTGGGGAAGGTAGAACTCCCCCAGCCCTCTTCAAATTCGGGGGCCCTGCTCTAATAGAGGATATACATGAGTTGCTAGTGAAACTGTGGGAGTAGGAGACAGTCCCGACAGACTGGAACCGCTCCGTCATCGTCCCAACCTTCAAGGGAGGCTCCCGTTTGGAATGCGGTAATCACAAAGGGATCAGTCTGATTTCGAATGCCCCTAAATTGCTTGCCTCTATCATTCTCCACAGAAAGACTGGCACTCGTGACAGCCAGGTTCGTGAAGAGCAAGCCGGATTTCGTCGATGTCGCGGCTGCATCGACCACATATTTACATTGCGCAAAGCGTTGGAGCACCGCCATGTTTATTGGCGACCCACCGTTGTCGTGTTTCTTGACATAAAAGGTGCCTTCGACTCAGTCGATCGATGTGCCATTTGAGACTGTCTGTTGAGGAAAGGTGTGCCTGATAAATATGTAAATTTTATCAAAGCGCTGTACGCGCATATTTCGGGCAGGGTGAGGGTATATGGCAAACTGTCGCCACCCTTCAGTATCACCAGCGGTGTGAGACAAGGATGCCCGCTCTCGCCTTTCCTCTTCAACTTCGCTATTGATGAAGTCATGGAAACAATGTTAGCTGGACACGACCTAGAAGGTGTGGAGCTACTTCCTGGTGAGCGACTACTTGACTTGGTGTATGCAGACGATATTGCCCTAATCCGTGACAACTCTCAAACATGCCAAAATGCACTGGACCGATTAGAGTTGGCTGTCAATCTTTTTGGGCTATGCTTTGCTCCATCGAAATGCAAAGTACTTCTCCAAGATTGGCAGGGACCCAATCCTGCGCTAACGCTTGGTGGTGATCTGTTAGAAGTCGTTCAGGAACTCAAGTACCTGGGCAGCTAAATTAACACCCGTGGGGTTGAAGATGAGGTTACTAACCGTATAGCAAAAGCTCGAGGTGCTTTTGCCAATCTCCGCCACCTGTGGCGCAGACGCGACATTACTCCCGCTTTGAAGGGCAGAGTTTACAACGCAGCCGTTGGTACAACTCTCGTATATGGCTGTGAAACCTGGCACATCAGGTCGACAGACATAAAGAGGCTCGTCATATTGGATCACCGCTGCCTTCGCAGCTTAGCTCATGTCTGGTGGGAACACCGCGTGAGCAATGAGCGTGTTCGACGTCGCGTATTTGGTGCAGGAAGAGCGAGTGAACCGCTCAGCACCATTATATCACGCACCAGGCTCCGATGGTTGGGCCACGTGTTGCGCATGCCAGCACACCGACTCCCGCGACGTGCATTGTTTGCGCGTTGTGGGTGCGGTTGGAAGAGGAGGAGGGGAGGCCAAGTGATGACTTGGTCGAGAGAAATGAAAACCCTCACTTCGAAGTTGGCGTCGGTTGGTGCATCCCGACTTCCTGGCTGGGGTCCTAAGGATGGTGAACATGTTTGGTTGGACGCACTCGCTGATATGGCTTGGAGCCGACCCCAATGGCGTTTGTGTTGTGAGTTCCTTTGTCCATCCCTCTACAGCTTAGCATCCACCTTCAATCATAATCTAACTTGATAGGTATAATATGACTCCCTTTTACGGCAGCCAGCTTTTAGCACCCCGGAATGTTGCCCACCCGTTAATGGGGAAAACGGGCGTGCCACCGTACATTTTCATTTTCTTATGTTTTGTATGCGGCACAATAGCTGAGGTGTTCTCCACCTCCAGCTAAAGTGTAGTGAGGTTGATGATGATGTTGATGTAGGTCGCTACAGACTTTTAGCCGGACGTAATAAACTGGGTTTCAAAAGCATTCTTACGGACGCTCCGATAATCAGTCCCGTTTATCGAATTGACAATGTACTATCAGATTATGCGAACCTTATTTCTGAATACCAGCGACTCGTACGACCAACTGCAGAGCTTTCGTCAATCACGACAGAGGTCGCTCGCCACATAATCACGCGTGGTCAGTCAGTTAGCGCAAGACAAAGACTGCTAGCTACTGACAAACTACGTGCAGCACGAGCTGAATTCGACCACGTGCTTCAGCTCGGTATCGTCAGACCGTCCAACAGCCCATGGGTGTCGCCTCTGCACATGGTCCCGAAGAAAGTCATGAGGGACTGGCGTCCTTGCGGCGACTGTCGAACCTTGAATACGTTTACCACGTCTGATCGCTAGCCGATCCCACACATAGTGGATCTCACCGTCAGTCTGGCAGGTAAATGTATCGACTTGGTACGCACATACAACCAAATTTCGATAGTCGAAGCGAACATCGCTAAAACTGCCGTGACGACTCATTTGGTTCGTTCGAGTTTCTATGCATGCTATTGGCCCTAAAGAATGCCACGCAAGCCTTTCAGCGCTTCATCGACCAAGTTTGTCGCAGTTTAGACTTCGCTTACGTGTATCTGGATGACTTCTATTCGCGAGCTCTTCAAGAGAAGAGCACATGCGCCATATACGAACACTTTTTGACCTTTTATCTCAACACGGGGTGACGATCAACGCAGAAAAGTGTTCGTTTGGTGTCGACTCAGTAAACTTCCTTGGCTGTCATATCTCCTCTGCAGGCGTCGTGCCACTTCAGGATAAAATTCAAGCCATCATTGACTACCCCGAGCCACATTCTTTCAAGCAGCTTAGGAGTCCTGATGGGCTTGTCAAATTTTACCTACGGTTTATACCCAAATGCGCCTTGCTGATGCAACCACTCACGGATCTTCTCCGAGGGAAGCTAAAGAAATCCGAATTTCCTACCCTAGCACGCGCTGCTTTTAAGTCTCTGAAAGGGGGCCATTGCCAGCATAGCTTGTACAGCGCATCAGGAGCCGGCCGCTCCGCTCTCCCTCAATAATGACCGCTCGGATGTGGCAGTCGGCGGAGTTTTGCAGCAACGGGTAGCTGACACGTGTCAGCCCTTGGCGTTTCTCTCCAAACGCCTAAATCCTACCAAAAATTGCTACAACACGTTCGGTTGAGAACTACTAGCCGTATATCTAGCGATAGGTCACTTTCCACACGTCCTAGAAGACCGCTCCTTTGTCGTCTTCACCGACGACAAACCCCTGAATTACGTGCTCCGCTCGACTACTGACCGATACTCTACTAGAGTGTCGCGCCACCTTGACTATATCGCTCAGTTTATGACCGATATACGTAGCCGATGCACTTTCCCACATTCAAGGTATCTCCGCTGACGCTGGCACTAACATTGACTTGGCAGCCATGGCCACAGCACAACCCAAAGATCCTGAGTTTGAGCTATTACGCAGGTCTCCCACATTGGATCTACGACCCGTTCCGCTGACATCAACAGACGGCACTATACTCTGTGATGTATCTCTGGGCACGCGGCGCCCAGTCGTCCCACGCGAGTTTCGGCAGACCGTGTTAGACACGTTGCACGGCTTGTCTCATCCAGGCTTTCGTGCATCGGTGAAATTCGTACCCACACGATTCTTTTGGCGCAAAGTTAATCGGGACTTCGGTACTTTGGCAGCTGCTTGCCTTCCGTGTCAACGCGCGAAAGTGCACAAGCAAACTAGGAGCCCATTAGGCACATATTTCCGACGCCAGAGGCACGTTTTCGTCACGCTCACGTCGATCTCGAAGGTCCTCTGCCGCCTTCCAAACGCTCTGTGTATCCACTGACCTGTGTCGACCAATTCACTAGGTGGCTGAAAGCTATTCTCCTATCTAACTTCTCTTCGGAAACGATATCAAAGGCTTTTCTGGAACGTTGGGTAGCTTAATACGGCTGTCCCGCCATCGTGACCACCGATCGAGGGTCATATTTCTCGTCAACGTTTGTCACGTTGCTTAAGAAGTTAGGCTGTCACCACGTTCAGACGACGGCGTATTATCTGGCCGCTAACGGCATGGTGGAGCGTTTTCACCGCCAATTGAAGGCAGCGCTAAGTGCGCAAGCAGATTCTTCATGGTCTGAAAACCTTCTCCTCATTCTCCTAGGCTAAGAAACACAGTTAAAACCGATTTCGACGCCACACCAGCGCAGTTGGTGTACGGTTGCACGCTGCGGTTGCCCGGCCAGATGGTAACTATAGCCCCACGTACTTCCACTTTTGACTATGGAATTTACACGGATCAATTGGCTCACCAGAGGCGTGAGCTACGTCCACCCGCTCCTCGAGCGCAGAAGACACCAGTGTACGTGCCCGAGAAGCTGTCTATGTTTTCACACGTCCTACTTTGCGCAGACGGTGTTTGACAATCTCTTCAGTCGCAATACATAGGACCTTCCAAACTGCTGTACCGTTCGAGTAAGACGTACACAATTGATCGTACGCGAAGTCGTCACCATCGACCGTCTAAAACCCGCCTTTATGGGAGGAACTACCTCGCCTACTTCGTCTAGTAGTGTTTCGTGCGACGTCACAACTCACCGCACCAGCTTACAGAATCCTAGTGCAGTGCAAGCAGGCCAGGATCTCGGTCTACAAGCTTCAGTCGTTCCGAGATCTCTCGAATCTACACCGCCACCTCCCACGGCCAATCGCCATGCTCGAAAGGTGTGTAAGCCGGTTCCTTTCTCCGACTATGTACAGTGTAAATAGGTTTAGCTTTGTAGATATCGCATATATTTGCCGCACGGTGCATGTTTGCCGCACGTGGAATACCCTCAAAGAAGCTGTTATTTCAGCCCACACGTTAGCCATGCTCAAAGCATGTGTCGACGGTACACTGGCCACACTACACCATATCATATAATCCAAACGACCCACACAAACAGCATGAAAAGCAAGCGAATAAGCCCACGTACATTTTTATCCGGCTCCCCTTGATGATAACTTGGATAGTACAGAAAACGGACGGGAAAGATGTAATCAGCAAGTTCGCCATTCGTAGTTATTCACTATCTCCTATCAACATTTTTGCCTTTATTTTACATACCCCTAACCGATCATCCGGCGGGACATGTCAAGCTTCGGCTTCTTTTATGCGCAATATGCCATACAGCATCGACCATTAACCGTTAAATGAACGTAAAGCCAATCTTTCTGCTCAACTTACCTAAGAGCTTAATAAAATAAACACCATTGAAGAAAAAATCTTAAAGAACGAGTTACCAGTTATTGAAAACATTTACCAAATGTATACCATTAGCTCATGTATCCAAAATCCAGGAATAGGAAACTGTAATGAGTTCCTCCGTGCTGCTCACAATGTACATAGCACAGCCTAGTCTGGAAAGGCACCAGACGCGTTTCGCCCTATTTGGGCTCGTCAGTGATGCACATTCCCTCGGTATCCTACTGGGACATGACCGCTAGAGGCAAATGCCAAGTAGCCAGCAACAAAAGCCACTGATTGCTGGGGGATATAGTTTGGGCTACACAATTTGCAAGTCCAGATAAGTAGAACCTGACCTAGAAAATGCATGCATAGGGAGATGTGCCATCTAGAACTCGGAAGAGTAACGTCAGAGGTCAAACTAGATCACATCACGGATTGCGAATAGAGCCCATGATATATATATATATATATGTATATAAATAAGTAAATATATTTATATTTATATATATTTATATATATGTATACATATTTATATATACCATGAAATAGATAGCAGTTTAAATAGAACATTTTAAAGGAGACCAGGTGAAAAGTTTCACATGAGTGGCAGGAGGTCCAGGGATAGGAAAATGACAATTGACACTAGCAAAGCAAACAAGCAGGTTGTTCAGAAGAGCTTGGCAAAATGTATGAACGTTTGGGCTGCCGTGTAATTGTAATCAGCCATTAAACAGCTCGGATAATATACTATCCTATAAATGAAACATTTGGAATTGTTTGGGTGTTGCTGTGCGCAACAACGGCACCTCACGACCGCGGTTCCGTCCTGGTGTGGACTCATCAGGCAGAGATAGCGGTCGTGGGTTGTCAGTGTTGGGAGAAGGAACACCCAACTAATTTCTTTTCAAATACGGTCTTTGCGATCGGAATGACAGAGGTCCACCACAAGTGAACCGAAGTCTCAATAGAGGTTGCGTGTCGCAGTCTCAGCACACAGCGGGTTCTCCAAGTCCAACTTTTACATGAATAATTGTCTGTCGTCGTTGAAATTGCAACACGTTTGGTTGGGTACATCCAGTATAATTAGACTCGTAGAAATTTCTGATTCATATGAAATAAATAGGAACTTTCCTTGAGCTTTTCTGTACCCATGGACCAATTAGACGTTGTTTCCTACGGTTAATCAGATTGCAATCAGCAGTGTTGGGATTCGACGGTAAATATTTTATACATTTATACTCCCGGCTTGACAATGCAGGTCAATGCACACATCATCATCCACATATACTTTCCGGACTTTGATCCCCAACTGTTGTTACGTTCGTGCATACAATTAAAGGGGGAAACACAATACTCCGGATTATCTATGGTAATGCTTGTGCATAATGCAGACCTGAGTGCGCGTTATTCAGAAAACCGCTTTGACCAATTGTTAGGCTCCGTTATGGCTCTTTTTGATAACCAATCGCTGAACAGAATTTGTCAGTCGCACATAGTATATCTAACGAATTGTACCCACCTACCCCCGTGAGATCAGTTCGACGAGGTTGCACAGTATTATGTCAATGCTACTGTTGTTGATAATGATTTGTTATTTAAGAACACAAATATCCTCCGAACTATTTAGTAAGTTAGTTGTTACCAAGTCTCAGTACACAGTCTTATTATTCATATTTTATGAACATCTGGTTTTGGTATTCGGAGTTTGATAAAATAGCTGATTTGTTGCTGCGCAAAGCATATATATGTTTTTATGGGTCGTTACTCATAAGCAAGTCTACTTACTAGAAGTTCCAAGTTCAGAAGTACTTTACTCACATGGATTGCAGCTGAACGGTGTTGTCGAATACGAACAGTGTGTGTGTGTCTTATTAACCAGGTATAAACTAGGGTTGAATAAAATTTACGCTCTATAATGAACTTTGCGCCGAACAACATATTAGACTTGTACATCAACCTTAATTAAACATAGAATAAATAACTAGTGAATAAACCTTGGGAACATTTCGGCCATAACTTTTACTGGAATAAATATAGACTGCATAAGTTTAAGTAAGAATAATGTACCATTTCATTAGATAACTTATGTCTAGAGCGAAGATATGTTATATATAGAGATCGGAAAGGGAAATAGCTTATTAAAACCAAATAAGAACAAAACGGTTTATCTGAATGTGCCTTGTAATTTCTTCATACGGTTAGATGACTAAGCGGTTAACCACCAGCAAATAACTGGAATGCTAACCATACTTGATCTTAACTATCATGATTGCAATATACACAAGGTAAATTTATGCGGTGTTGAAGGATGTAGCTAATCGAAATGGTTTAGGCATAAACCCAGAGCAAGAAACCACATGCTTCTTGGTTGACGGGCGACCTAGAAGCGTTAGAAGCACCACAACGAAGAGCAATAAAGGATGTCAAGTGCCTGCGCTATCACTCGTACCACCGAACGCTGAAGTCGCTGGGAATTTTCACCGGATGCTGTCGAAGGCTGTGCGGCGATCTCATACTAGCGTATCAGATATTGCTTGATCCCAACCACGTATGCTACCATTTGTTGAAATTTAGCCACAACACGCCGCTCAGGGCTAACTGCATAAAATTGAAGAAACAATGTAGCTGTCTAGTGTCGACGAAATTACTTTTCGCTTCGGGTTTGTCAAACCTGGAACGCACTCGCAGACTCAGTTGTTTCTCCCCTAATTTGGACGTTTTCAAAAAACGAGTAGATGTTGCTCTTAGCTCCCAGCAGTTTGTTACCTAAAATCCTCAATTGTGGATTACGTCAAGCATGATTTTCAACTGGATTTATGTATTAAATGGACCCAAGTGAGCGGCCATATTTTACTTTCCTCACGCCTTACATCAACGATCACTGCACTCCAGTGTATTTCTGCACGTTTACGCCCGATTTTTAATTTTACACTGATTTAATTCATCAAAGTATTCATCTCGACAGACGGCTGGTAGATGACCCAGAAAAATTTGGTTTCATCATATTCACTCCAACCATACTACGGGACGTGTCAAGCACTTGCTTTTATCCCGTGATACATCATTGTTCATTGTTCAATTACGCTGTCAGTGCACACGGAAACGGCATTCAGTGAAATCGGAACTCACTTAAGTTCGTGAATATAACAAAGTAATTGGGATAGGATATTATTCAAGCACAATTAGCAAATCTGCCCTTTGATCTTAAACCTCTCAAAACTTCGCGATTACTATGATGTAATTTCAGATGCCATTCCGTCCGTTGAAGTTCTCACTTGAATGGCTTGAGTATTATGAAAGGAATTACATTCAAGTAGACTATACTATCTATCATGTACAAAACCATCTGATAACTCAAGCATACGACACATACGGGAACCAGGATATGTTTATACCACGGGGTGGTCGAAGATCAGTACCAAGGTGGTAGCCAAATTCAGTGGATTGCCGGCATTAAATATTTGTCTTTAGCACGCGTATCATGAACAACTCTGCCGGCTTCTCACCGGTGGTCGGATGAGCAGCGCTCCTGTACTGGCTTAGGAAGTTGTCAACGTTACTGTCAAGCTCAACAGACGTTACTGGTTTAAGGACATCTATTGCACCTTTAAGAGCACGCACAAAATACACCATTGGATTGCGGGGGCATGGGCGCAGTGTAGGGTTGGCTGCACCCAACGGCTTTAAACCATCTGTCCATACTTTCAGCAGTGAAAGGGCTGCCGTTGTCCGTAATCAAAACAGTCGGTATTCTTTCGCTACTGAAAGTGTTACGGAGAGTATTGATGGTGAATTCTGCATTAACAGATGTGTGAATGAATACTGCTGACCAATAAGCATTGTATCCATTAGTATTAATGCATTGTGCTTGTCCAAAAATTGACCACAATAGTCAGCATATACGCGTTGCAATGTTTCACACGACATGGGATATGACATCAATTTCAAAAGTCTGGAATGGACTTTGTGCAAACAACTGGCACAGATATTACAGTTCGGATATTATCAGCTTTCAGTACTGGCCACCAACTGGTCAAGCTGTTTTTCTACATCCATATGACCAGAGTGGAAATTGTCTAACACAGCAGACCGAATTGTAAGAGGGACAATATTTCAATCTTGGAAACATAAAGTATTATCAGGCTTAACAGAGAGTTCGTCGCATACTTGTAAAACTGAGGAAATCATCTTTTCACATTGGAATTCCAATTTTTGTGGATTGGTGGCAGAACACTACTATAATATTTCCTCAGATCACGGATCAGCTGTGATCTGCTTAAAGGAAGTGGCTTAACCAAAAGTCACACTGAACTCCAAATTCATCAGAATTAGCAAATCGTGATAAATAGTCAAGTTGCCAAATATGCTTAGCATTTATGTACTGATGATCAAACGAATATGCTGCCAGCGATATGCGCCAACGATATATTGTTGCTGCGCAAGATTTAGCAAAATAATAATGGGGATGAAAAAGGAATTTCAGAGTTGCAATATCAGTAAAAATTGTAAAGTAAATGCCTAGCATATATTTGTGCAGGCATGAGACTGCCCAATGCATTGCAAGGTTTTCTTACTCTGTGCGTTTATCCACATGCAATTGAGTAAGATATATGGACACAAAATACGGGATGCCCATTCTTTCTTCCACTGCTTAGGTAGCAATAGGTAACGCATCTGTAATTGCTGTCGAGGTAAGTTTGGTGAAAGCACAGAATTTGCAGCATATTACGCACCATGTATCCTCTTGAACTTGAGACCAAGCAAAGGTTTTCTTAGGTTAGATTTCAAACATCAGTTTTGCTTTTGCAATATCCTGGGGAATAAACCTTGAGCAATACTGCAAGGACCCCACCAGCAAACGAAGTTCGTCTAACTTCTTCAGTGAAGGAGCTTTGTAAATCATCAAATGACGAGCAGGAGCTGAGCGAAAACCACTTTTGTCAACTAGATAAAAAAGATAGGAGTAATTTTGTAGCAAATATGCACTCCGATGGGTTATCGGCTAGGTTAAATGAACAAAACCTTTCTAACAGTGCACAAAGTCTCTCGTCTTGAATGGATTTCGTACGCGCATGTACAATGACATCACCATGTTATATTGAAATACCGGTCACAGAATTCCTAACACATTGGAATATCGACGGTGACACACTGAGTCCAAATGGCAAAAATGCTGACCAAAATGCTGTCCAAATGGCATACTAATGGTAATGAGAGCACTATACTTTCATCAAGAGGAATCTGTAAGTAAGCGAAATTCAAGTCAAACTTCGAAGAACAGTTGAATGCACTCAAATGTTGAAGAATACCCTCGGGACCAGCAGTAGTGCGACACCTTCAGAACAGGCAGTAGTTTAGTGCAGTAGGGCGGTATTCGCCACAAATTCTGGGAATAACAATTGGTGTGGTGCAGATGGAAGTGTGGACGGGAGCAATTAAACCTTTTCAAACCAGGTTGTCTAGTAATTATCGCGCACGCTCCCTAAGACAGAATGGAATAGTTCTTCATTTTATCAACACAGGGGTGCCCTAAATAACAAGCGTAACAGGTGTAACACTAATGTTACGTTATGCATTGGAACATTTGCTAACAAGCAAACGGAAGTTCGATTGAAATGTTTTAGAATACTTTGACAAAGAAGTAGGTAAAATTTCCATACTCTTCATGCCTATGATGGATGGACCAGATTCCATGACAAGAAAGATACATAAGATCGGATGTGACTGACTATTTGTAAAAGTGATGCACAAGAACCAAGGATGGAACTTGGATGTATAATAATTACTCTAACAGAACCATAGTTGGTATAACTTGAACATCAAGGATGGTACCTTTAAAATATTACTTGAAAACAAAAGACAACATTGCTGGTGTCTATAGACATCGGAATATTGATACTGTGATACCTTAGCCGTCCTATTAGGGAGTGTTTTTGGTCACTCCTCGAGTGACCGTTTGAGTGCCCGAGTAACCAATTTGTTGCTCCAAGATATCGAATTTAGACACATTTTAGCGAACCATTGGTCACACAAACACATTTCCGGTTTAATCTAATAGTATTATATAAGTACACTTGTGAAACAATCTGCACCTAATTTTAATAGTATTTGCTATCAGGAAAACAGCGTTCGCAGTATTTGGTAAGGGTGCGTTTGGAAAGAACATTCTGGGTGATCAAGAGTCGTCCGAAATATTTTCGTATGGTATAGTCGGAGGCACAAAAGTTTTTCCCTCAGGGAGCTCCAGACGCCACGTTGGCGGATATTTTGGTCACCCGTGCCGACTACTAGCTTGACAACTAACTGTTTGGTAATGCGGGAATACTGACCAGGGGGAAACACAGCAAGGGCAAAGGACTAGAACAACGCTGAGATAAATTGCTTACCCGATGCTTCTTGTAGCAAACAAGGATGTGTACTTCGACAAATAGGTTGAAGATGACCAATCCTACCGCAATCATGACACTTGAAATATGAGAAATTGCAAGTCAGTCTAGAATAGTTACACCAATAATCCTTGGTGTTATTCCAACGGATTTTACCAGAAGTAACACCCTTCGTATACATGCCATTGTAAGTAGAGGAATGTCCCTCCGTTTCTGTGTGATTGGCTCTGTCTTATTCGTCACCATATGTAGTTCGCAATGGACCGGAACACCTGCAATGGAAAGCAAACACAGCGTAGGTGGTCGGAAGTGAAACTCCAACCAAGCAGTAAGAAGAAATCTCGAAAACAGCGTATCGATAGTCTGCTGGCAAGCAGCAACCGAGAAGTAGCCGACTAGGTGCGAAAACCCAAGCGTCGGCGCACGCATCCGTAGTTAAGATAACAACAACAGGAAGGGCGCCGTGGTTCCAGAGGGTTTTAAAACAACATTGCACGGGGCGCAACAAGTAATAGACGTTTTAAATTGCCGCAGCTGTTGGTTACCAGGTTGCACCTTACTTCCAGAATTGTAAAACTGGGGAAATGTTTCTGTCAAGACGGCTCTCATATCATGAAATTGCTCCCAGAATGCTCTGACAAAATTAAAAGTTGAATCAGCACTAATTAATGACTTATGTTGTAGGTTGAAATGATTGATCCCGGCTACAAAACGTTCTCAAAGATAGATATGCAACTAGTAGCCAAAATTGCAGCAAGCAGTCTGTCTTTATAATTGCATGATAAAATCACGGATATCCTGGTTGTCCTTCAGCATAACGTTGTGAAATTTAGCCCGTTCATCTGCTTTAAAGTCAGAGAGTTGAATGCGTTTTAACAGCAGAAGTTTTAGCGAAGCATAGGGTAGATAAATGTATGGGTCAGGGAATGACAGATTCTGTAAAAGTGAGTAAACATCCTTTCTAGTGGCGACAAATCTCTCTCAAATCTCGCTCTGTCAATTCTCTCTTTATGGTGCATCAAATTATAAAACATTTAACACGATCATCGATTTTGTCAGAGCAAGAGATATCCAAGTTGCACAGCTGTCTACGTAAAAGTGGCTGCACGCGAAATCAATTATGGTGATGTGCGTATTAATTGACTGAAATAGGTTAGGCTGTACGCAGAGCTAGCAACGAGACTGAAGTAATAACACGAAGTTAGGGCACACAGTAATCATAATCAGGGAATTCGGAATTATGCTACGTTCGTAAGCACAGTAAAACAAGAAGAGTACCAGTTTGTCTATGTGCAATCAACACCATTTAATATACAGATGTATTCATTCCGTCTCTGTTACCGCTTGGGTATAGGTATGCTAATCGTTTAAGCCATTTTACATTGAATTTCTCATCCTTGTGTGGTGATTATTATTCCAGAAGGCTTGGTAAAAGACTGTTCAATGTATTTGTTATGCTACCCAGCGTTTCGCTTTTTACTCAAAAACCTTTTTGGACGTGATTCCTCCGATGTTAAAAATCTGATTATTTTTCTAGTTAGCATCGTTGCCTTTTAGACGCATAAACCCAATCTCCAATTTGCCAACACGAGGTCCGTTACATTAAACGATATTTTGGAATATATTTGGAACCCATCGAGAATTCATCATTACCTAAGGTGAATCGTTGTGTGGAATAACGAATTTGATTAACCGGGCATTTAGCACGCATCGTGAAATGAGGAGTTCCCGATCGATCCCAAATATGTCCCAGTAAATCAAGGGTGATTGTTACATTTAATTAATAACAATATTTGCAAATACTAATTAGCAAAGTACTATCCTTCACATCAGTTGGTTTACCCGTTAAATGCTACCAATTGGTGGTAACTTAATTTTAAGCTCATATCAAATAAGCCCCTTCATAACTAGATTCAACTAGCTCGCTCCGAGTCAATCAATGCAATGATGCGCACCATGTTGGATAGCTTTCGTTTACCGTTAGCTTTTGCTGCTATATGTTATGGGGGTCAAACTATAAGTTCGGATGGTCGTATACTTATTTGGGTTAGCGAAAAAGAACTATTTATGTTGCGTTTTAATTAGTTTACTTCTGCTGCTTGATGTAGAATATGTTCGAAAAAAATGAAATTAACGGATCGTCATGTGACTAGGTCTCGGGTGAAGTATGCGGTTGAGATGGTGCAACACTAAGCGTGTTTCCCTGTGTTATGTGCGCACTGAGGGTCGGGTCCTAATCTAAGCAGGTTGAGACACCTCACATACAGACACGCACACACGCACACACATCAACCTCATCCTCGCACCAGTGAGTGCATGTCGAGTTGTCGATTACACAGTACTCTGTTAGACTTAGTTTCGATACCGAAGGTTCTGAGCTCGGTAGAGTATATGCTATCGCAGATTTAGTTACCATATCTTTTGGCGCCGGATATGGAATTACCAAGTCCATTGTGAAAGCACCCGGGCAGTTATAGTCATCTTCTACATAAAAGGCGTATATACTCAGTTGGAATAGATGGCGGAAAAGATTTTATGACTAACTGGAATTACTTTCAATTTTTAATCCGATAATCACACATACAGAGCAGCACAAGGTCGAACCACTACGACAGTTTCATAATGATGAAGACCGACGATACCTTGACGCCATCCAGATGGACGACGTCTGTGTTTGCACAATCGGTGCCATGAACCTGTTCAGTGCTATCTGTGGTAGTCGACAAGGCGTGTTTTCAGCCAGTACTTTTTCTCCCAACTCTGCAGGAACTCGGATGAAATGTAAATGAGTTCATTTCTCATATAGATCAAGTTATCCCTGGTTGAAAATACAAGGAAGTAGATCCGGCGAAATTCGAAGAAACAATGTTACTTCCAAGCCTGATAGCTGGCATATCATACCAGAATACGGGGGGAAATCTCCTTTCACGGAATGACAGGGTACTTAATTGGGAGACAGCTTCATCAACTGCCCATCAAAGTAAGAATGCAATGCAGCACCTATCCCCATTAACTCTAACTGCTCCATCCGGACGTGTACAGTTGATGAAAAGCCAGTCACAAGTGACAAAGTAGTCCGTGGAGGTAAAATCGCATTGTATGCCACCAGTGTGGGGATCATCACGAATACGCATCTAAATGAAGACAAAAGGAAATGGTGTACCGACGTTGTGGGAATGTGAGCCCGAATTTGGCCGCGGTCGAGGCCACAGCACTAGTCATGTGTTGCAACTCATCCACGCCGTGTGAAAACAACGCACACTCGTTAGCAAACAGCAACACACCGATAGTTGTCCCAACGACAAGGGCTCTCTCACCGAAAATACGGATGTTCAGCAACACACAATCCATACAATGATCCACACGAAGACCGTAAGCACGAGCCGCATTAAAAACATAAGGTATCATCGCAAGAACAACTATTAAGACGGGCAGGAGCTAAGACACAGCCTTGCTTCACACCAGTAACCACTGTAAAGTAACCCGAGGTCTCTATGCTCAGATGCACCCTGACACGCTTACCACTCTGAGGACATTCAAGTAAACTTAAGAGCTTAAACGGACAGCCAAACTTACCCAAAACCAGCCAAAATGCCTCACGGTTAACCGTATCGAATGCTTTGTTGAATTAAACGAACAGCGAGTACAATGGCTGGTGTCGTTCTCTGCACTTCTCCTGCAACTGACGAGCCACCAAGCAGATCGATGGTGCTGCGACCAGAAAGAAATCCATATTGCACTTCCGTCATGTTCGGTTCCACAACCTGACTGACGAGGCGGTTAAGCAGGATGCGGTCAATCACCTTTCCCACACAACTCAGCAAGTGTTGCTGTCACGATAATCCGTGGTACATTTCATGCTCCCTTTGCCATTGTACATTGGTAGCACAAGGGCATCCTTCAGCTCAGGAGACACCTCCTCCTCATACAGCACGTGTTGCACCAAGTGGTTTAGCACAGTCACCAACGCGGGTCCGCCGTATTTTAATGATTCAATCGGCATCACGTCGGCACCGGCATACTTGTCATTTCGCAGATGAGTTTGTGCTGTCTGCAACTCCTCCTGTGTCAGTGTATCTGCCAGACTCGCATTCACATCGTGCTGCTTCATGCCATTCAAGATAGGCCAGTGGATCTCTGAACGGTTGTTCAAGATACAAAATGTTTTGTCAGATTTGCATTATTTATGCAGTCAGTGTGCAGCTAGCGCCTTAATTCTCATCCATCAGCGTCCTCAGCGGCTCCAACTTAGGTCCATACAACGCCTTCAAATACCCCTTTGTGTTGGCAACGTTCGGCGTAACATTCCATCTGTTTCACTTACTCCGCCCACCATGCATTTTTATGCAACGGAGCTCTCGAGCCAGTTGCAGTCGAAGTTTGCGAAACTGACTGTTCTTCTACACATCACTGGGTCTGACACATGTGCAGCAAATGCTGCAGTCCTCTCAGACATCAATGCACCAATCATCCCATTGCTCCCATTAAGCGCATCGGATCGCTTACGGTTTGTGTGTCCGATTGTCTCCTTGGCCGCAGCTGTCATCTGGTCGCGATTGTGGTGCCAAAGGTCGCCCACTGTAGCTATGCAGTCCACATCACACAGGTGTGCAGCCATCTCCTTCTCCAGCTCAGTAGGTTTCACCACAGTACCGGGGAAGAGAATGCTACATTTACGCCGATTCAAGGCGGGAGTGAAATAAATAGATTTACGAAAATATATGTACAGTTTGTTCCGCACCAATTTGTGATCAGTGCCACACTCAGCTCCACGCAGTACACGTGTCATGCGCACTTCACGTATGTCACGCTGACGTACGATGACCTGGCCGAACAGGTGAGCGTGACCACTCCGTGGGTGCGTCGAAGTTGCTATATCACTCGCACTCAGTGCAAACCGAGTCTTCGTGATCGTCAGGCCGTGAGTGGCACACAGTGAGAGCAGCCTGTCACCGTTCGCATTCGCTGAACCAATGCCATGCGGACCGATAACACTGTCCACACCGATGCATCACACCCAACGCGCGCGTTGAAATCACCCAGCAGAAATAGTCGGTCGTTCCTCTGCACAAACCGTATCACGGAGGATAGCTGAGTGTAGCATTGCTCACGCGTGTCATTAGAATAATACCTCGTCGGACAGTACGTGTTTATAAAAGTGGAAAACTTACCTCTTCCGAGTCGTAGGCGAACAGTCATCAGTCGCGTACTGATGCCTGTTCATTCACCCACGAGCTGACCATAGAGGCGATCGGATATTACAAATCAGACCCCATAATCACGTGGTGCTGAGACGGCGTTGCCCACCCAGTAGAATGTGTAGCCAGCAACTGCTTCATGCGACTTATCTTGTTCAGCGAGCTGAGTTTCACTGAGCGCCGCGCCAGTTTCAACCCGACCAGTGCAGTTCGTCGCTCGGGGCACTCACGTGGGTTCCCGTCCAGTAGTGTGCGCACGTTCCAGCGCCCGATGTTGATTGCTTTGCGTGCAGGCATACTATTGCATTGGCTAGCAATCGCACAAGTAGTGGTGGTTGTGCTTCGGAGGTTTGCTTGAGGGACTCCGCCAGGAGGATTTGGCTCAATAGCCTGACCCACAAATCAGCGGGGAACAGACCTACTTCGGGAATGTGATCGCAGAGACAGATTGGGATTTGATTGACGGCTGTCACACACAGTCTTTGAGGTCTTGGAATGATTCATATATGTATAAAATGAGCCGACCACATCAGCAATACGTAGCTACCCTATTCCCATGAGTGTAAGGCCAACTGGAGAAACACAGCACGAGAACTTTGCAGCTGTAAAGCTTTTAAAAATTCTATTTGCGAATTAGGCCTAGTTTTACCTTTAAAGGAATTACTGCATAGTTTATGATTACCTCACACTGCGTTAACAATCACACGCATATCCTAAGCAAAATCGTACACCTATCGATTCTTCGGATGGCTCGCAGTGACCCGATTACACTGCAAACCGCATCACATGTGGCTGGATAGGCAAGCGAGCAAGGAAGGCCAGCGTGCAGTCAACCCATTAGTCTACCAAGCCTCCAGCAGCCTGCAAACGTTGCAACCACAACTAAAACTACCAATCAACTTCTTAGTATCCCTCACTTAGATGTCCCTTACTCGCCAGATTGCCAGTGTGACCAATCACGTATTACGTCTCCAATTGGCTGATCCCTAGGGACACCATTGAATTGTGCTGGTGCAACGATTGCCATCAGCAGATAGACGACCGACAAACTTAGCAAATGGTGATATGAATTCCCACGCCAACTACCAGCCTGCAGGTAGTTTCAGACAAAACAATCGTTCCAAAAAGTAAGAGAACGTTCATGGCCGCACCAACGCCCGCCTGAAGGAAAACTGAGGTGTTCTCTCTGATGTCTGACCGTCCAATCGACATGACTGAAAGAGTCTATACGAGGGCACGAGCGCACAGCGTCACAGACTCGACCCAAAAGTGCAGCGCGTGATACGCTGTAGACCAATGTCGTCCAGAGCACACAAGTTTACTGCACTACGAGTGCCAAAGTAGGGGTAAACTACCAACTGAAGTGATCAATAGTACTGGTTCACCAGCGGTTTCCTTGAATTGTCGAGGGTGATCAGCCAATAGAAGACATAATACGTGATCGGTCACACTGACAATCTGGCGAGCAAGAGACACTTAAGTGAGGAATAATAAGAAGTGGATTGGTAATATTTGTTGAGGCTGCAACCCATGCAGGCTGTTGGAAGAGGAGATTTGAAGACTTAAACGAACGAGATGACGTCCAATTGAATAGCGATAAGAAGCGGATTGGTTGATTGTGTTGAGGTTGTAACGCTTGCAGGCTGCTGGAGGCTTGGTAGACTTATGGGTCGACTGCACGCTGGCCTTCCTTGCTCGCTTGCCTATCCAGCCACATGTGATGCGGTTTGCAGTGTAATCGGGCCACTGCGAGCAATCCGGAGAATCGATATGTGTACGATTTTGCTTAGGATAGGCATGTGATTGTTAACGCAGTGTGAGGTAATCAGAAACAATGCAATAATTCCTTTAAAGGTAAAAATTGGCCTAATGCGCAAATAGAATTTTTAAAAGCTTTACAGCTACAAAGTTCTCGTGCTGTGTTTCTCCAGTTGGCCGTACACTCATGGAAATAGCGTAGCTACGTATTGCTGATGTGGTCAGCGCATTGTATACGAAGGTCAAGTTCGTTGTGTAGGTAAGACCACAAGTGGATCCGTAGCCATTGTTCCAAAGGGGAGGTTTTCTAGTGTGGCGGTGATACGACATTAGTGAATGTTCGTTCGTCTCCACACCTGTGGGCCACTTCGGTAATCAATTACCGCTACAGGTCCTATGGACCTGTCGTTATGTTAAGGTCGTAAGATGCACGCAAATCCTGCGTTTCAACGTGATATTTACACTACACTTCCAAGTGATTGATAAGCTTGAAATATCAAGTGACCCTACGGCCCTGATATAAACTGCCAACGAGCATTGCATACGCATAGTAAGCATATGGTTTGGAGCAATTTTCCTCCTTCAACAATGCCTCCGAAATTACCTGCTTTCCAATGAAGAATTGTTTCCGAGTAGTTGTCAAGTCGATAACAACCTGTGTCACGGCGTGCACACATGACTGCTTCTAAGACTAGGTGAAGCAGTGGTCCAAAGCAGGGTTACTGGACGTCGTTGCCTTTGTAAATGATTGCAAACACATTGTAGGAACGCCCGCGGGTGAGACAACAGTGTTTGTCTGTTCCAACTACTCACCTGATTTAGCGGAGTAAAATGCCTGCGTCGCCACTAATTATAAGTGTTGCGTTCTTTCTAGCAAGATGATGTGGCATGTATAAACGCTGTAGTCATTGTAGCCCCTTTAGGTGCTTCTTTCTTGAATAATGCCGATTTCATGAGGATAGCATGCTAGTCTATGGACGTAATAGGGAGGTTCCATCAGCACTGACTGTGCTTCAAATGATTCCCTTTAGAGAGCCACTTGTCAAAGCGTCTCAACATGTATGGGCGATCATATGGAAGTGAAGGGTAATTCTCCTATGAATACATGCGCTTCTATAACCTTTCCATAAGGCCATACATGGAGACACGAAGCGATAACTGGTTAAAAAATGCGTCTATGGGTGTGGAGACGAACGGACACTCACTAAATTCGTGTCAACGCCACACTTGCTGTCCTATTATTTTTTCTTGAGTCATCAACTGTGATCGAAGTAAGCAAACTTAGCATTTTTGTTGTTCAGTTTTCGGCTGGTCTACCAACTGCAATGGGAGCAATGTCCCCATGATCGTTGCAATGAAAATCGCACAAAACTGTCTAACCGCCTGGCAGCCATTGCTGTTCTGCAGAATACCAGTTAGATCATTGCCTGTCTACGTCACCATGGTTAGACCGCTGAATAAGTCACCACCAGGTAGCCGCTAGCGATCACTACAGATCGCTTCATGTGCTGGTTAGTATGTCTGTCCGCACTGATTACGTCTTAAGCTTTGGATAATGTGGTAGCTAGGATCTCCTCCTTTGACAGGCAGCACAATTTGCCTATTGGTCGCTTTCAGGTTGGAGACCAATCATCGAGGTTTACTTCAGATGGGCATCAAGGCAGAACAGAAGGTGGTGCTCAACCAGTTTCATTAGACTGTCTGTCGCTTATGCTGGCGGCTTCTAACCGACATCCCATTGGTTTATGTTCCATGACCCATGAGAGTGTCAAGGACACCAAATCAGCGTTCTTGGCCTCGCTAACTTGAAATTACGTCACGCGATCTCGAAAATGCACCACGCTAAACGCTTCGGACAATACACTATCATGCGTGTAGAATGGTAGAGATAAAGCAGATGGAATGTGCAAGCATGCACACAAATAAATGGGAAGAACAAAAGTGACTTTGCAATGTAACCAACGCAGTCTTCTGTTAAACTCTAATTAATTTGTCAAAAATGCACTGGTTTAAATCCATATTTTACAACAGCCTTGGCGAACAGCAGGAGCCGCCAATCGGCACGGCAAAACATATTCCTGAACGCTTATTTTGGACCTAAATTCGGTGAAAAGAATTCAAGCAATGCTTGGAGGTGAAAAATGCCGGCAGCTTTCGCAAGCACGTAGTCCAGCTTGGGTTTGCTTGTTACAACTCTCCCATTGAACCCACTTTGGCACTTGCACCCTCATTAGAGAAGTGACCCAGGTAGGCTGAGTTTCCTTCAATGGAGGCAACGACAGCCTATGATGTCGATCGATAATCGCAACACCGGTAGTACACAAATGAACAATGATCACGGACAAAAAGGTTGGTGCTTGAGTAATAATTAGGATGGTGGGATTTTTTCGTCAGTTTAGGCTATTACTGATTTAACTGCATTGCTGTACGATGACCTTTTTAAATAAACTTTGAATGTACGCACACAGAGCCATTTAGGGATGGATAACTGTTCACGTGTAAGGTATAAAATATGTAAATAAGGACATGAAAACGCTTACCCGTGTGTACCTTTCTAACCTAAGCTGGTAAGGGAGATATAAACAGACCGTTTAGATTGTTGGTCGCCCTCTGTTGTGGCAGATAAAGAGCAGTAGGGTGTGATTGGGCCAAGGTTGCTGGGATTTTACGGCATATTCCGTATGGGACCTAACGTATGCTTTGAGCATCCCATAGAAGATGTAGGGGGTTAGAATGTCAGAAAGCTATGCGCAAAATGCGGAGATTTGCGTTGGCATTTTGGACACCTGACTTGAACAGTCAAGATCCTCTTTTACTAACACAATTAGATTACATTCAGTAGTAGCACACTGCAAAGCTTGATCCCCCAGCCTGTACTCGCAAGTGGATTGATGGCGTACGCTCAATGTCTTACATATAGTGGAGTAGAAATATAGCAGCTTTAGTCGACCGTTCGTTTAACCTATCTAGATCATCCTGAATCGCTAGATGATCCTTTTTGATTTGATGGCCTGCCATTCCTTGAAATCATTAGCGAAGAGTAAGCGATTAGAAGTGCTCACACCTTCAAGATCGTTTGTGGAAACAAAGAACAGGCATGGACCAAAAGCTGAGTCCTGTGGCACTCCGCACTGAACGTCGACAGAGTCAGAGATGTCGCTGCGAACTCTGACATTCAGATGATGTATTCAAATGTTCCCTATCCAACCAAGAACCTGGTTACAAATTCCACAGCTTTAAATTTTGTGAATGTGGATGCGGTAGTTAAGACGGTCGAACGCCTTCCAGAAGTCTAGCTAGACTGCGTCAACTTCCACGCCGTAGTTAACAATTTCAGTTTGACTGGAGACAGCAAGCAGCATGTTTGTAGTGCAAACCGGTTCTGGCAAAATCCATGCTGTTCTGGTTCCGTAATTTTGTACGCCTACAAGTAAGTAATAAGCGCCTCGGCAATAATAGACTTCATGAATTTGGATAGCAGCGCTAGCAGATTTGTCGAACGATGGTTGTTTTAATATGCCCGATTTAATATCTTCTTATTGTGAGTGATGATTCCGTGTGGGAACACACATCTTGTCGGGCCATCATTGAAGGAATCAAGAGATGGGATCCCCCAAATCCCATGCAGCTACGTCAACGTCTTTGGCAGAAAATTATCGGCAACAAGAGAGATATGCACGCCTAGGGAATTTAGCCTTTTCAGAATATCCATAGCCGTGAACGAGATACGACTAAGTACTGGTGGTGGTATATCTTGCTTGAACAGCTTAGGCGACGAAGCCGTGTTCTGGAAATTTAGGGAGAACCGACAACGTAGAACTTTGGACGCTTCGGTTGGAGCTTGTGCTTGTCTACTTGGCTTGCGCAGGGCAGGAATACCTCGCTGCACTTTTCGGTGATTGTTACCATGTTTGGAAATAAGTTTGGGGTTAAAGAGAATTTATTGGCTAGATCCTGCTGATAAATTAGCTCTTCCTTGCTTGCCAGATGCACGCAATGTTTTCGCTGGAAATTGTAGTCTCCTCGTGTTTCGGCACCTGGCGACTCCTTGTATTTTCGCCAGAGTAAAGCTCTTGTGACCATACACTGCTGTGCCGTCCTGCAGTGGAATGGTATTAACCACATCGCGCGCAGTGGCACGTTTCTCGAAGCACGAGCTACTGACTTGTACACTTGATGCACGAAAGCCCACCACACTACATCGGGGGATAGTTCGGCAAAAAACGAACGGTCAGTTGCATTAATCCGTTTGATCAGAATGTCGTACATGGTAATGCGCTGTGAGTCATCGGAGTTTTCTGCGGTACACTCTGCATCACAGATGTAGTTGGAAAAGAGTATTACATGATCGCTGCTGACCAAAGGACTAGTTACCGATACCGTTTCAATCTTGAGCTCCTTGTTGGTGAACAGGCGGTTGAGGATACTTAGTTTGATTCCCGTCGTGAATCTTGTGTGTGAGGCAACGTGGTCGGATAGTGGCAGTTCAGTGAGTAGCATTCGCAGTTCATTTTGCATTTCTCAACCAGAAAATTTGGGATTTCTATGGCGTGGAAATTGAAGTCACTAACTAGGTAAAGGTCATGTGTGCCTGTGCGAGAATATTTTCTTTAGTGGATGTTAGTCAAATGTCTATTTCTGTAGTGGATGATAGAGAGCGTTACACATTGCATACCTAAATCTGTGTTACCACTAATTAACTGAAGGCGATACCAATATTCGTCAACAAACTGGACATCCGGTTCACCGATCAGCTCATGATGGAGCTCACTATGACTATAAATAGCACACTGCCACTAATATTCGGTCGATCATTGCAGTGAACAGACATTCCGGGTAGTACGAATTCGACCCTGTATCTTTTACCATGATGAAGTCCCATGACCTCGTGACATGACGTAACCGAAGCTCTATTATTTGGCTGAGAATACATTGTGCGTTTGTATAGAAACCAGATAGGGTCTTACGTGTTGGAGATGTGCTCTA
The DNA here is from genome assembly GCA_944474145.2 of Dicrocoelium dendriticum. Taxonomy (NCBI): domain Eukaryota; kingdom Metazoa; phylum Platyhelminthes; class Trematoda; order Plagiorchiida; family Dicrocoeliidae; genus Dicrocoelium; species Dicrocoelium dendriticum. The sequence continues at coordinate 210,988,194 of OX104064.1, forward strand.
TGTGCCAGAAATCAAAAGTTTTATAGTCCTCAGTGGATCAGTGTGACCTTTAGTGAGCAGCCTTAAGAAAAGCCTTACCTTTTGTCCGGTAGATGCGGCACCTCTCCTTTCACAGATTTGTCTATGATTCCGCATGAATTTCCAAGGATAGCTATTTGCAGTTAGCTCTAGTTCATCTACCAGCCAACCGTTTGAATACAATGGTCTGACAGAACCAAATGGGTTCGTAACAAGCGTCCATTTGTACCGCACTGGCGTGATCGACAACGTTGTTTTTCGGTAGCAAAGATTTTGCCTGTCCGTTTTTCATGTGTCTGATGAGAAGATCCAAGTATGGAGAAGAGATCAGTTGTTCTACTTCGTAAGAAACACTCAAATTGACAGGTGAGATATCAAAACGCGTTACGAGCTGTGTGATCTGCAATATTGGTGAACTGAATAAGAAGCTATCGTCCACATATCGTTTGTAATAAGGTAACTTTGCTATTTCTTATATAGGGGTTGTTCTATCACCAACTTAAAAAAGTCCACCAATATTAGACCCAGTGGGCCACTCATGGTTTCCCCATTCATTGGCATTACGGTAGTTTCTGAAGTGGTTATAATCATATTTAATGTATAGAAGTAATAACTCACTTAATAATTCAACCGGTATTTATAACAGTCATCTGAAACTTTCTTCCAATTCGCAGTTGCAGTAAAGCGTCTGGTGTGGTTGCACATTAGTGACCAATGATGCCATATCTAAACAACATATCACCATATCGGATATCTCCTAACAGACAGATGACCTTCCGAAGAACCACCGATCTTCAATCATTTATAGTACGCATAATTGAACTGAGCTTATTCGATGGTTGCGTGCACTGGGGTTCCGGTTATTCCTCCAAGGAATGCCAGCGCACTTATCCTTAAGGAGCTCCATAAAGCACATCCCGGTTTCTCGAAAATGAAAACAGCCGGGGAATATTGCTGATGGCCAAGCAACGGCTTAGATATAGTGAACCTACTGAAGTTTGTGACATCTGTGAAAGCGGTAAACTCCCAGCCTAGTGCTTCCGTAGCACTAGCCTGACAAGCCGTGGCGTTTACAATTAAAAAATGGAAAGTTGCAACAGGATATGTTGGTGAAGCGCGATAAAGATTAGCGAATTAGAGCGAGGCAGAAAGTGAGCTGTCCTAATCTAGAAATTGGTCGATCCACTCAAGCAGCGGCTACCACAGTATACATAGGCAGACATATACACACACACACACAAGTATGCTCACGAGACATAGGACGTGCTTTCCAACTGATTGGGGGATGCACTCATCATCCGGTGGTTGTCAGCTTGTGAAGTGGAAGCTGTTTGGAATTTTGCTAGCCCCATGGCAGGAGGAGCGCTTTAATAAACGCCCTCTGCGTAATTCAGGCTGTGTACTCCTGATCGCAATGGCTTCGGCCGTCGGTAACATTCGTTTCCTAAGCCCCTTGATGTATACCATCAAATCAAGCCTACTGATACCTGCAAAATGTTTTATGTTGTATCAAAGCGCTACCCCAAGGGGATTAGGGAACAAATCGCTAATCTTTATCGCGCTTCACCAACATATCCTGCTTCTACTTTCCATTATATAATTGTAAACGGCCGATGAGATTTATCGAATGGCGCTGTTCGCAACATTGTTTTTATCTACACTAAATTGCCAAAAGAAACACGCTGAAAACTTTCCACCGTAAACGGTTTCTAAGATGGCAAAACGACTTTTGATTGCCAGACGGCCGGCTTAATCGTCGTCACAGACCACGTTCTAGCACGGAGTTAAAATAAATCGAACCAGGCGGAGACCAAGTTTTGCGCAGGTAAATAACCAGACACTGATGGCGAGCCTTAAAGAGGCTAGCGAAACGCTGCCGAGGCGATCGACCCGCATATCCGAGACAGTGGATCGATTTCAGCCGGTCCATTGATGTCATTAGGTTAAGCATGTCATATGTGCACTGAATATCAGTCCCTGATCCAACCAGGTGGATAGACACCACACATTAATGGAGGCGCACGCGTGCGCACCCACGCACGCAGACAGAAAAGATCATCCTGTCGCCACTGGGTGCATGCCGAGTTGTCCCATTAGATGTTGACTACACAGTGCTTTGTCCAGAGTTGTTTCCGATACGCATTGTTCTAAGCTTTATAGAACATTAGCTCTCGAACTTTAAGTACATTGCCTGATGCTTATCTCCTTGGTACGGAATAATGCAAAAATGCACTTGATACAATTGTGGTGAGTGTGAAGAAAAAATCCGCTTTGAACTTCTGCGCAATTTTAGTCTCAACAGAAATTGATTAATGCAATTTTAAGTATTCATTTTATATGCTCAGCGCCAATCGGCGTTTGGTCAGTAGGACAATACCATAATGCTTCTTCAGTTATATATGAACTTTATTGCGTCGGCTATCGGCATCAGCTATTATCAAAAGGAACTACGTAAAGGAAGCATACCTATTGATGTAACGATGAACGTCGTACTAGGTATCGACATTTAATGACAGAGACCTCGATCACTATCGTTTCTAGTGACATTACAAGGTCACTATCGTCTACGAAGCAAACTAGCCATGTGCTGATACTGGTGAAACAGTTAAAGTAATGGAACTCAAAGTCTGAGTCAAACATTAAGAAAAGCCTAACATCAAGCACGCCATAGCGGAATCAAAAATAACGTCCAGAATATCCAGTTGCAGACAACTCAATGAATTAGACAGTTGACCGTCATCTACTTATGGCTTGAACCCATTTAATGCCGGCGTAAACAAATGACATAAAACTGTGTAAGATTTAATACCGTCCGCTGACTACTGTCAACAGCGCTGGAACAACCGCTATCTGAAGTGACGTCCTCAGTCAGATAAATCTTAAAACAAGCTCTGTCTGATAGACTATGGCCTCAACTCATAATCAGCTGCATGATAATGAGAAAAATAATGTAGGGGCATAATGTATTGACAGGGAATTAGACGACTGTTTGGCGTCATGTGTCCTGCATTGTTTGTGGTGATGGTTGCGGCGGGTTAATTACAATCCCCAGCTTTCTGTATCAGGGTTGGCTTTGTAGACATGCTATGCTACATCGCATACTGTCATTCACTTTCCAGTCCTTTGGAACAAAGTGGCTTGATTTCTGAAGCCCCTGTGATCACCTCCCCAAACTCTTTGATACCTTCTGTGAAGAACTCGTCGGAGCTGAGTGGGGTTCGAAAAGATTCCAGATGATGACTGAACACATCGCTTAATCCGTGGCGTTGCGTGAGTTATGGGTCGATACCGTGTGTGCTTTCGGACAGTCCTTACGATATTACAGTCAATTGTTTAAAGTTCCATGTTTGATGTGGCGCAATAGGATTTCTTGCAATGCGTTGCCGTTGATAAACTCTGCTTTTGTGCGCAGGCTACGGTTTAAGCGGTTTGTTGGCAATTCTGCATCTAATGGGTTTTGGGACACCGTTGTGCAAGGGGATAGCCTCGACTGATGTAGTGACCAAATTCATACTCTCACAAAGCCACAATAACCTTGCTGCTATGTTTGCCAGGGACGGAGTTGTTTCCAAAGTTTTCACACGTATCTACCACGCCCATAATGCTCAATAATACACACTTGCACACCAACGGAAATCAGGTCGCAAACGTCACTGTTAATTGTACGTTTTCTGAAATGTACAAGGTCGATAAACAACAGAACGTATAGTCTACGCATTAATGTGTAATCCAGCATCCTGCAAGTAATCCTCATTACGGAAACATGGTGCAGCTCAGAATATTTGCTTTTAATTAAATAACTCCGCGTTGTTTCCACTTTCAAAATCCGCTCGAAAGGAGATTGGAAGAATTCCTGACACATCACACATTTGCCTGATAAATATTTGAGCACCCACAACTAACAAATGCCCTGGAATCTTTTTGGCTATCATTTCCAGTTTTACATTTTGCATCGATAATACGTCGGACGTAGTAAGTGATAATGTGGATAACGCCACTATTACGTATGACGTTGCAAATAAGATAAGACAGAGACAGCTGTTACTTGACGTGACATCATCATGTCAACCGTTAGCTGGGCTTTATAATCATCCGAGTTATACACGCAGCATTTCATTCTTCTATTAGAATAAGTGGTTGGACACAATAAGCTAGTACACAACAAATTTGACCATCTGTTAAAAGTCAAAAACCAAGAGCCAATATTGCACCTCGCTTGATCCTTGAAGTGGTAACATAAACGACCGCATACTTCACAACCTAACTGCCATATGTGAAGCATGTAGCTAGGTGTTCACCACCTCCACCTACCTGAGGACTAATCAAATTATTAAACGCGGGTTGAAAACGACTAAATTAGTCACAACTAAAAGTCGGTTGTCAAGAGAATCCGGATGCAATACCTGAATCATATATTTTCTTAAAGACTACCGTATTTTAGAGTAAACTGGAACGCACGAAAACTTTTACGTAGTAGTATGAAATCCATTAGTGATTGTGCATGGTAAGCCTGTAAATGGAAGAGCATCTGTGTATTTTATTCAAATGTAAACCTTACTTAAGTGAGTGATTTTAAGGTTAATGTTTATGGTGGCTTGTCAACGCATTGAAAGATGCGTACGGTGACAGTACCCGATCAATAATTCCAATCCAGAGCTACTTTGGATGAACGTAAAATGACGAATATCAACAATGATCTGGTTGGAGCCGTTCAAGCCAACGCATGGTCTACCTTGTTCAAGTTGAATATATCCGGGGTATTTAGAGCTCAAATATTGTATATTTAGATCAAATATTAATTGGATATGCTTTTCCAAATATATCCGTTTGTCCACTTAGTAAAATACTTCATTCGCTTCCAGTCGGTGGGAGGATAGCCAATTACCAATTTTTTGCAGCAATTCCTCCACTTCTATCAATCATGATTTGTAAAATGTGCAAAAGTTTACACCCATTTTTTGTTTGACCTGGGGGGGGGGTAAATTTGTGACGAACCGCCGTGGAGGAATGCTACATTGGAGCAATGGTTTATGATGGATATATAAAGCAAATACATGACATGTACCGTGGGATGGTTAGAATGATAATTACGAAAAACAGTGCCGGTAAAAAATTGCGTGAAATACGGGACTCAACAAGGGGTTTGGAGTAATTGCTGTGTGACTGAGGTTATGATACCGTCTACAGTTTGTTATGCATTAATGCCAGCATCTGATGGTCATTAGCTATACCATGTAGTATAAATGTCTCAGTCTTGTCAAACAGTTTTTTTAAATGGGATAAGATGTGGTCAGTAAGTACATGATCCGAGAGTGCGTTCCAGAGCTATGAAACTCGGAGAGAGAAAATGTTTCGTCGACATTCATGTAGGTTTTACTGAGTGATAAAGTAAAACCGATGATCTATAAAAACATGTGTTTTGATTGAGTTCCAAAGGGAATGGTATGTGTGGTTGGGGTTTCTCAGGATTTGGTACACCCTTATGAGATCGCCCCTTAGACGCCGATAACGTCTGCTGTATATTTTGAGGCTTTACAGCCTGAGTGGATAGGAAAGGCGGAACTAACCTCTGACATTCTTTGTCGCCCTACATTGTGCAGTATGGACCGCGGTGAGATGGAGTTTCAGCCGGGGTTGCCAAGCTTAAATTGCATATTCCGGGTGCGCCTCATTTACGCACCAAGCATTTTCGGAAAGGCTGAGGCGTCAAGATTCCCGGAGGCTCTGCGAAGAAAGCCGAAGTGCTGGCTTGTTTCTTAGATACATTTTCAGTCTGCCTCAAGCATTCGAAGTCATCTTGAACAAGTACGCCCAGATCCTTCTCATGAGAAGCCCGCTGTAATATTTGTGGTCCCAGGCGGTAGTTGTGAACACTCTGGTACCGTATGCTGATAAGGTTGCACTTGGTGGCATTGCAATGTATCACGTTCTCAATGGACCATGTAGACGCTTTGTCGAGTTCATTCCGTAAAGCTGTGGGGACTTTCACTGTAGGTATAACACGCCATTTCTTTAGATCACCTATAAATAGCAGAGAGTTTAAATGCAGCATGCTCGCGAGATCCTTTAGGAAGATAAGAAACTGGTGGGGTCCGAGTACCGAGCCCTGAGGTAAACCGCACTGAACTTTGATCGCTTCCGACCGGGTGCTGCGAACCCTCACATTCAGGTGAGGTTAAACGAGGAAGTCTCCTATCCAGCCTATAACAAGATCTCCGATTCCAAATTTCTGGAGTTTGTGCAGTAGAATGCGATGGTCCCGACAGTCTATAGCCTTTGATGAATCCAGGCAGGCCTCGTCGATTCCTACACCAGTGTCCACAGATTCCGTCCAGCCTGCACGAGCTATCAACATATTAATAGTAAAGGACCGAGTTTGGCGAAATCCGTGCTGCATCGGAACGAGAATTTTGTTGTTCTCCAGGTACCCCATTAAGGCTTCAGCTACAATGGACTCCGTAAGGTTGAAGAGCACCGTAAGTAGTGTTATTTGATGCTAATTTGCAGTTTAAGAACGGCTACCACTATTGCAGGTTGGAATAGTCATCCCGTGATTTCACATCTTGGGGACGTAGATCTCGTTAAGACATCGCTGAGAACTGCTAGCGGTTCCGCTAAACTCATGGAGGCGACTTTCAATGTCTTCGGGCGAATACCGTCCGCACTCGGGAGCTGAACTCGCTCAAGCACAGCAACCTCTTAAGTAAAGCTGTGGAGGTAAACGATGTGTCATTAAGTCCTGATGGCGGCATGATCTGCTTAGGCAGGGTGTAAGAAGATTGCACGCTTTGGAAGGTACGGCCAACTTGTTATCCAAGGACGTCGGTCACCTCATGTGCCGTTTGTGCTAACTCGCATAATGTGTGCACGGCAGGAAATCCGCGCTTACCCCGGCGCAGTTTGTTTACGTGTCTGTATAGCAGCTTTGCACATTGGTGTGTGAGAATTATGCAGCATTTGCTACACATGTCGCAGACCCTAGTGAGTTGGGGAAGCACAGTCAGATTCACAAACTTCGACGGCGACAGATTCGAGACCTCTATGACATTAAAAATGCGTAGTGGACAGAGAAGGCAAAGCAGCTGCAATGCTACGCCGAACGTCGCCAACACAATGAATTGTTTGATTCCTGGAAGGCGGTGTATGGACCGAGATTGGAGCCGCTGAGGACGCTGATCAGTGGTCGTTTAGGCGCTACCTGCACAGAGACTGCAAACATAATACAGATCTGGCAAAATCATATTGTATCTTGAACAACCGTTCAGAGATCCACTGGCCTATCTTGAATTGCCTGAATTAGCATGATGTGAAGGTGAGCCTGACAGATACACCGACACAGGAGGAGATGTAGAGAGCTCATTTTCAAATGCGAAATGAAAGTATGCCGGTGCCAACGTGATGCGGATTGAATTAAGATACGGCGGACACGCGTTGGTGACTGCGCTAAACCACTTGGTTCAACGCTTGTTGATAGAGGAGGAGGTATCTCCTGAACTGAAAGATGCCTTTGTGCTACCAATGTACAAGTGCAAAGGGAGCATGCAATGTACCACGGATTGTCGTGACCACAACTTGCTTAGTTGTGTGGGCAAGGTGATTGCCCGAATATTGCTCAACTGCCTCGTCAGTCAGGCTGTGGAACCGAAAGTAGCGGACGTTCAAATGGAATTCCCTTCTGGTACCAACATTATAGATATGGTGTTTGCGGCTCGTCGGTTGCAGCAGAAGTGCAGAGAACGACACCAGCCATTTTACTCTATTTTCGTTGATTTCATCAAGACATTTCATACTGTTTAACATGAGGCATTTTGGCTGGTGTTGGGTAAGTTTGGTTGTCCGCGTAAATTTTCAAGTTCAATGGAATGTCTGCAGAGTGGTAATCGGGTGAGGTTGCAGCTGTTTGGAGAGACCTCGGATGAATTTGTAGTTTTCTCTGTTTCGAAGCAGGGCTTTGTCTTAGCTCCTGCTCTGTTTAATATTTAGCTCTATGTCATGATGTGCTTTTGATGCGTCTTGTGCTTACGGTGTTCGTATGGAACACCGGATTGTCAGTGATTTGCTGAACATCCATCGTTTCGGTGCGATAGGCCTTGTTGGTGAGACAAACATCGGCATGCTGCTGTTTGCCGACGACGGTGCATTGATTGCACACAACGCCGATGATTTGCAGCACATGACTAGTGCTCTGGCTTCGATAGCGTCCAAATTCGGGTTCACCATCAAACCAAGCAAAACTTTCTGTCCCTTTCTGTCTTAACCGGAGGTGCAATCTTCAACATTGCCGCGAATCAGCCTTGGGGCTGAAGTACTGGAAGGCAATTACCGCTTCTGCTACCTCGGGATTGTGATGTCGACTGACCAGCAGCTAAACAGTAAGTTGCGTATCCGCGTCCCAAAGGCAGCGGCAGAATTTGAGAAGCCAGAGTACTGGGTGTGGAACAACACCATCTTTAGGGGAAATGACATGGTTGTACAGCGATGAACCAGTGATTAGGTCTTGCAGTTGCGCCTCGAATTGCTCACCGAACGTAGCTGAGGTTACTAGGCAGTGCAGATTGATGTCCCCTACCAGGATTACCTGGCAGTAAGATCGTGCAAGTAGGTTTTTCATGGCAAAGGCTAAGGTAAAGTCCATTACTGAAACGGACATTGGTGGGCGGTATAAATTGGCCACTAATCATCCATCGCCGTGCCTTAGGTGTACGCAGCACTATAGAGCGTCCACGGTTTCAGTCACCGAGTTGTTTACGAGGTTGATGAGTAGGTGAAAGAGGTAGTAAAGAATTACACCGCCTTCAATTTTTGGTCGGTCGTTACGCAAGGGTGACATACCAGGTAGTGCGATCTCGGCATCGGTAACCACGTTCTTACGCATTGTCTTGGTTACCATCAAGAGGTCGCAACACTTTGAGTTTTGATGAGATGGAAGCTCAGCCAAGTTACTGAGAATGTCTTGTGTGTTGGTATACAAACAATTTAGAGCAACGGATGCCAGAAGCGTATCTGAACAAACAAACATTTCCCGTGAATTTACACCGACCCTTGTAGGGTCGGCTGACAATCGTGTTTTGCATGTATTTCCTGCCTACTCCCAAGAGCCGTTTCGATCTGTTGCACAGAACACCTACTACAAGGGCGAATTGCGGCAGATATTCTGTCCCTTCCTCTTCGGACGACTGAGGAGTTGCACTACTCTCTGGTTCAGAAATGCAACCAGCGGCGTTAGCGACAACTTCCCGCTGGCTTTGTGTGCGCACAGACAATATTGGCCTGGCTTCGGTCGCCTTCAGACGTATTTCTGATGGCAATTTGGTAAGAAAGTTGTTCCAAGTTCCGTGCACTCTTTCAACCATTTGTTCGGAGCAAAATAGGATTTGCAGCATTCCTGTACCACTTCTCTGTAGTTTGCTGATATGGACAACCTTGATGCGGATTTGGCGATTACATCGCGGAGAGAGAGGGCTTCTCGGACATGGCGCCACTGTTGCAAGTCATGAGCTCAGAACTGCGACTCCTCGTAGTGTGTTGGATCTACTAAACTCATCGCATTACATTTTGACGACAGCTAATGAAAATACCCTAATCATTCCATTACATAAACATGTATCATTAGTAAGTTATCGGGTGGGTTCTTCCCTTGGCAATAATCCCTAGTTAACGCTTCCACTCAATTTGGTTTAGATAAGTTAGCAGCAGTGACTATTGGCTGGTATCTTGTGCACGCATTAATGGGTACGTCTAAAGTTTTACTCAACATAGCAAGTTGTATGCCGCTGAATTATACATACAACATTAAAGTTAAGTAAGCATTTCAATGGAAAAATTGTCAGGAATTGTAAACAACCCGTTTTGTAATGAGCAATCAAAGCTTAAATTAAGTTTTATCTTCTATAATTAATGAAGTAGGAGCTTTCCATTTGTAATATAGATATATACGTTTATAATTTAGCATCAGCTTTATTGGGTCAATCGTTAGCGTTGCGTTGTGGTAACTTGCTACCCACGGAAACACCGACATGAATGATAAACTACGCGTTTTGTCACTAAAGTAAGCTTCTGTTCAGCCAAATTAGTTTCAAAATATCCTCTGTTGCAATGGACACCTCCGCATTTATAATATAATAATCGTATGCAACGTTTTGACTAGAGGTAGCACACCACGATTTCTTTTCGAGAACACGGGTGAAATTTTAATACTCCAGAGTTAATTATTCAGCGGGTTATGATTACATAGAACTGCTTCCGAGTTTATGTGACACGTCAGTTTTGACATGTATACGAGCTACCCTTAGCTTCAGTCCCAAGTGTACAAAGCTGAATTTAGCGGTTGGGACTGGATGATTTCACCTGGTTATCTAGATCCGCAAAACTGGGTCCAGAATTGGGTGACACTAAAATGTGACTGTTTCTATGAAAATTTCTCCGCATTATCCACTGACTAAAGCGTTACTTGTATTTTACCGTACTATGCCGAGCTTGCACGACGAACGGCTTCGATTGGACTCCAACGAATTGACAGAGGTGTCCTAAGGTTTCTGGTCGTACAACATTGTGCCTTTGATGGAGTTCGCCTCGGATTCCGGCACATTTTATCATATAGCATAAGAGAATTATGATGCCGTCTAGTGTGCGCTTCTCCGGGGTAGTGTGTGGCTGCTTTCTTTTATCTGACAACAGGTTGCAAACTAGATCCCTTGACGATGATTATGAAGTATGGTGTCTGTTTTCATTATTAAAATTGGGCCAGCGTACAGTGGCAGAGCACATGGTGGCTGAGGTGCCGAACTCTTGACCAATGTTCTTACTCCCGGCTTGGTTGCTGTCTTCCAAAGTGAAGTTTGATGTTGTAATTCCAGCTCGAGGATCGTATTCCTCTGTGTCCATTGGGGCAGGTCTATCGGTATTGGCTCACTCTACCACCTGTGCCAGTGTGTCTTACTTCTGCAGCTGCATTAATATACATCTGAACAGTGGAATAGCCGTACACTCTCCGTAGGACCAAACATAATATTCCTTTTGATGTCGTTTCCTTACCTCGCTTAAGCTAAGGAGACTACACTCAGTATGGACTTTTCAAAAATTAGTGCATTCTATTCACCTTCGTACATTGTTGAAACAGCCTCCACAAATAACGTTTAATTCGAATGCTTTATTCTTAGCTCTCCGTAGGCAGGCAGTGGTGCCATGGTGATCCCCGTTTAAGTGACGTTACTGGAAGTGTCGTGTGCCGCGACAACAATCTGAGCAATCGCTTTTGTATTTGCGTTCACGCATGTTTGGTGAATGTTCCGTCGGCTAGGCATACATGTCAAAATGCGCACAGGAGGTGAGGTGACTAACTACCGGCGGGTTGAATGCGTCAGACCTGGTCGTGGCAGTGTAAGATCTATGTCGTGAATTGACACTGTGGTCTACTGGATGTGCGTTTTTCTGACATTGGTCGGTCAGGTGAGGGCGAACTACCGAGCGATATGGCTGCACTGAATGATGTGATGGGCCACTCCGTGCATTTGTTTAAAAGATCGTAAGGATTGGCGATTAGCTTTGGGTTATTGATCAATTCCAATTGAATGCTGGGCAAATGGCAAATTTCTGGTGAATTCGTGGATGCTTCCGCAAATAGTATTGGAGCAGAAGGATTTTTGCTTGACTTGATTGCCTCAAGAAAGCTCTTAGGAACGCGCGTAACTAGGTCTCAGTTTGCTTGAAACTGGAATAATGCACTGTTTTGAGCAACAAAATCCGTCACAAATGTTGACGTGAAACAGACTTCGAACTGATACGAATAATCCGCAAGACAATTATGTATATTGTAGAACTGATAAACCTGAGTTGAACTAAAGCAAGCCCAAAGATATGCAACAAACTATTGAGGAATACCCTGCACTATACTATAAAACGGTAAACGGCACTTCCTGTGGAAGTCCTAGAAAAACGCTTTTGGGTTGATGCGGTTATGGTTCCATATCTTTGTGTCCTAATGTGTGAAATGCGATGCGGTGTAAAGCGACCAGTGCATTGTCAGCAGGATGTTTGTACAAAACCAATGTAGAGGTGAGTTAACTGGTTTTGTGAGTGAATTCCATATGTGGCACACATGTAGCGAGAAGACATTCCGTCTGCACTAAATACATAAATAAAGTTTTGTTCCGACTATGCGAAACACGCTACTGGCAACGTGATTATGAAGTTGCAGCAGTATGCAGTACACGGTTATAATCTGTTCAACACTATTATAATGGGTGGTTAAGTACAAAAATATTGGTGGTGGTACATCCGATATTTGACATATAAAACAGTAGGATGGAGACGTTACGTCTACCACATAATCCAAACGTACGGAAACGCATAAAGGATTAGTAGGCAGTAGTGGATTAACTCTGTTGTTTACCCATTAGCCTTATTTCAGCGACCAATAAAACTAGTGGGTTCGGGCGGGCCACAACTATATTGGATTGTACGGGGCTTTGGTGTATTATTAGATGTCGTAACGCTTCTTCTTCACTGTTGTAACGCTTCTACTTTACCTCTGCTCTCTGCCACAGACGACTGTGGTACGGTTACTAGCTGCCCTATGAGACTGCGACTGTCTGCCTTCTCAGTCACGCGCCAACCCAACCGACAGAATACAGAAGACCAAGGCTCGGTAAACAGGAGCTATCTACACCATAAGTTAACAGTATTTATAGGTAGCCGAAACATGCTAATTTAGGAGGTGAAGATCGCTCAATTTTGTGCCTCCGGTTTTCAGCCAGTGTGAGTGAGTTCAAATCTACGGGTTTATTATATTTACGGTATAGTTCGATTGGTTTTACGCGGACTGGTAATTGCTGGCCGGTCATTTCTCAGTCGATACCCAACTTTAGTCGCTTACATCTCTGTTTCCCTGTTGATTGATTACCCATTTTCCGCACTTTGGCTTGTTCGTAGTTTTTTACCTTGGGGTCCAGTTGTAGCCATCGCGGTTGCCATCTTCTTCGACTTGGCCTGCATGTCACATCGTGTGGCGTCTGTACGACCGGCTGTGTTCCGCTTTAGGGATCAATTCTGTTTTCTAAACCAAATGTATCCAGTAGTATGTCCCACTTTGGTGCCGCTGGTTCTTGATCTCTTTGTGGTTTGCCATTCCGCTGTCGTAGATGATTGATATGTCTGGTCCACCTCCCTTTCCGACCATTATTTCATAAATAACTTTACCCCTCTTTCCACTACCGTCCGCTAAACCAACTTTCCGGGGTCTGGAAGTTTCGTGCTCCACCAAGTCGCCAATCTTAAACGTGGGAAGCCTGTTATCCCGCCCCATTCTCGGTTGTCCGTTGCGTTTTTTAACACTTCTGGAAATCAGGCTATCAAATGTCGTTCTAACTTTTCGCCCAAATAAACATCCAGAAGTAGATTTACCCTCCGACTTGTTTGGATTAGGAGTGTTTCGATACATTCTCAAAAACGGCTGAATTGTATTTCGTGATACCCTCGTTCCTTCCGCTTTGAGAAGAGCACGTTTAAAGGTATCTACAAAACTTTCGTGATTGTGGATGGCGGGCGAGCTGTTGCTTCGGTTTCCTGCAAAGGGTGGACTGGGCTCCGTCGTCTGTAACCAGCATCTCCGGGGCGCCAATATACTGTAACTGTTTGTTCAGCTCATTGATAGTGTGCTGGGCGGTAGGATTTTGCATCGGAATCACGTCGGGCCATTTTGTGTAGGAATGAACAAAATCAAAAAGATGACGTTGATTGGCCGCATAATCAGATCTCTGCCAGACTTCCGACTCGGGCCAAGGGTGCCAAGAACATCTCGGAGGTGCCTTTGCCTTGTTGACATGATTCACATTTTCATGAGCTAACTGACATCAACGACCGAAAAGGATCGCGTCGATTAAAAAGTTTGTAACTCATTCAAACTGCTGACATAGGCCAACTGGACTGCACAAACCCTATCACTTTCAGCAAGAATCGTCTCGAGCGCCTCTGCACGATCGTGTCCGACGTTATGGCGACTCCCTTACACTGTCAACCAGGATGGGCTGAACTTCCGACTCGAATTTGACAGATGCAACCACGCAGCCATTGTTTTCCTTCAATGGGAACCCAACTTTAGCTCCGTTTACATCTCTATTATTAGCTTCGTCACAGCTTGACTTAAACAGACAGCCAGCAGACATACTGGAAAGCGCTAGACGCCCTTTTCGTCGGGAGCGCACCCCGACAGATCTTGTCAAAGTTGACCCATTAATAAAAGACGATACAACTTGTATACCGTTGAAATTGTTACGCAACTAACCAGATACACTACCGCGGATAAACCAAGTAATAGCGTGCTTTATCAGATATGTTGTTGCGACTGTCAGTGTCATTATAACCAAAATACATCCATTTTGTTTCTTGTATTTTGACAGAAAACGTTCTCTACCGATTTTGATACGGCATTGTAATCACCGCTCGTTAGATTGGAAAACAGATTTTTATCGTTTGCGAATCGCCGGATCTCACCAAATGCAGTACTTATTTCATAGTCAATGCCACTGTGTCGCTCATCTTGCAAACATCCGGGGTACAACCAAACACCAACATTTGCTGAATTCTTGTTAGTGGTTGATGCAAACTAAGGAATATTAGTACGATAAGCAGATATACAATTTATGCAAGTGCTTCGTTGGAAATCCGATCTTAACTTGTGAGTTGAAAACAAAGCATTAAGTATTTAAAACTATTCATGAATCTAGAATGTTTGCGCTCTTTGACTACATCGAACAGTGGTTTTCACTGGTAAGAAATATTTTTACCAACTTCCTTGAATTACTGAGTAAACAACCACTGGGCAGAAGTAAGAAACGAAATAAAGGTAGGCAAGTAGGCTTTTTTCAGTGACTCCCATCAAGTTACACAAGAAGGAAGAGGATTAAAACTAACACAAAGTATTTAAATGCAATGAATCCATAAATCAATTAAATAGGCAATGAGAATAACTAATAACGCTGGCTGAAGCATCATTAATGGAGGGGATAAAAGCATTATCGTTCCCCGGAGAGACTTGCGGCTACTGTAAGTCAAGACACTGTGTACACTTTTACTGTTGTTTGGCCAGAGCTGCTTTACTTGCACAACATAGTGCAAATTTCCTTGGAGAAATGTATTTCTGTAGTATACCACCACGAGCAGAAACAACCTTTAAGATATTTTCTTAGCACGTTGGATATTTTACGTTTATCTCAAGATTGCTTATTACGCAATATCTAAAGTAGGCTGTTATTTAAGTAGTAAGTATCTAAAGGTTTGCCTGCTTTCTATTGTAAATAACCGAAAATATATTCAATTGAGGCTAAGGCGAAAAACTCAATAACAAATAGAATATTAATAGTGACACCATTACTTTTGCTATTTGTCCCGTTTTACAGCAACCGGAGTTGGATTGTTTACAAGCAGATCGGTGAGCGAAAGTTATCCAGGATGTTCTCAAGTGGGTATGAATTAGTTACTATGGTATTCTTTTCTAGCAAAATGTTCACACATTTATCCCAAGAGTTAGAAATCATTCTGATGCTTTACAGCTAGTAAGACTGGCGGTTGATGGGTGGATTAGTGGTGGGTTCCACAGCTGCATTTCGCACCCGCCGATTTCCTTTGGGTTGGATTGGCAAATTATCCCATATCGTATTTCAGTGGAATCAAAAGCATTTCCCAATTTTCCCGAGGATGGGCACTATGTTGAGCAGTATGATTTTATTAACAGGAAATTAAACACACTTGGAAAACAGTGTGTGACAGTTACAGGATCAAATTGGTGGATTGAGCAATTTGTTCACAGTAAGCAACAAGAACAGCATTCGGATTGAATCGTGTTGAAGTGCATTGACTTGCTGCCGATATATTTCAGGCAACCAGAACGCGCCTATTCACAAATCGTCCTGCTCAGAAAACACGCAAGCACTTGTGTAA
The DNA here is from genome assembly GCA_944474145.2 of Dicrocoelium dendriticum. Taxonomy (NCBI): domain Eukaryota; kingdom Metazoa; phylum Platyhelminthes; class Trematoda; order Plagiorchiida; family Dicrocoeliidae; genus Dicrocoelium; species Dicrocoelium dendriticum. Next base: position 211,004,148 of record OX104064.1, read on the forward strand.
TAGTGTTTTCTCTTTATTGTAGATATGACTTACGATATCCGAATGTTTTACACTTCTCACAAAGAAAACTTAAACCCATCTATCTGCAGTACGGTAAGCTAACATTTACTATATAGATTCTACATCCGTGCACACTAAGCCTTCGGTTTCGTTGATGTAACATTAGTGTTAGGTGTACATGCATCTAATATAATTAGGGACATAAATACCCACAAACCATATACTGTAGATATATAATCTGACTTTGCTTACTAGTCGGCCACGTCCGTCTATGTCAATGAGTTCCAAATGAGTGTATTTATGTCTCTATTTCGAATTAATTCTCGCGATGCCCAAAAATTTAAATGGACATAAAAGGTCTTCAGAAAATTTACACCTACATACATACCGCAATTCAAAGCCTACTGTGTTAAATTTTCGAATTAAATTCGAGACAAACTTGCGTGCATTCCCCTGACTTAATTACTCATACTAGTCGTCTGCAAGCATGTAATTTTTGAGTCACTTGTTCATTGGCTTCCACAGTTTCAGTTTCACAGTGGAATTCATCAATTTGGCTATATTTCTCATAATTAGCAAAGGTAAAAGTTATAAACCTACTTGTTTGGTTGACCAACGGCATTGAATAATTTATTACAAGAAGATCGAGCTTTAATTAACAAGAACGTATGTGCACCAAGTGTACGTGTAGCAGTCTGGAGATTCCCCTAGATTGCCTGAGTATATTGTGTAAAATACTAAATAAAAGTACCAATTTATTGGGCACTTAGATGTTGTTTTTAGTATGCTGATATATCTTGTCTTCCTATAGATCTTACCGTCCAGCTTGGCGATCCGCTTGTGACGCCTGATCCGACTAATTGTTATGATTATCAGAAGTAAGCCGTAACAAAACGGTGCCCACCAAATCTCGACTACAACAACATTTTCCGGTCTGCAGTTGGAAAGCTAGAAACCGTCCACACTCTTATTAGAGATGTACCGTCTCCTAATAGGTTTCAGCATGGTGTCTACTTCGCGAACTTTGGCTGCAACGTTTATCTGAGCACATGCAGGCTATTTTATGCCTCGCCAATTCTAAACCGTTGTCAGCAAACACCGAAATCGCAGTCGACGTACTAGAGGGCTACACTGAGCCATTTTGCACTTCGCCTAACATCGCACGGTCAGCTGATACGCCTCAGCCGATACAGATCGTGACTCCAGTAAACGACACGCAAACAACCTGTCTAAAACTCAGGCCCTCATGGATGAAATAGCCTCACTCAGAGGTGAAGATCAACAATTGAGTCTAAAGCAGCAGAAGCGTATGGATACATGCCGCTCGCATAGGCTCGCTTGTGGCAACCCAGGACATTCTATCTGTCGGTACCACACGCCTTCCGGTAGCGCTGGTAGAAATTGCGTCAAAGCTTGCACATTTTTATTGAAAAAGCATGCGCAGACTGAATAAAGCCTTGACAGACTTGGTCAGATTCACATTCTGATAAGGATCAGATATAACGGTCAACCTGTATCAACCAACTGTGGCTTGAAACAAGCCGATCAACAAGTACTAGCGACTGACGTCAGTAATTAAAATACTGCGTCGTCTTTTCAAGATAGCCGATAAAATCTAAGGGAGCATGTTCCTAGTCGACAATGGGTCGGAAGTTAGCCTGATCCCACCAGGTCCAAAGGAATCGACTAAGCAACGGACAACAAATCTACGTGCGCCAACAGGACGCCTATAGCAAATTTTTGGCCAACCATCCCTCAACATCAATCAGTGACTCAGACGTAAATCCTGTTGGATCTTTACAGTAGCTGCTGTACTGTTTGCTAACCTCGGTACCGATTTCTTGAATCATTTCGATCTTATGGTCGATACCCGTCAAAGAAAACAAATTGACAAACAAACACGTCTTTCTTTCTGCGGAGTCGAGACGTCTTCCGAAACCAACACTCCAATTTATCCCTTGCAAAGATCTGATAAATACTTCTAGATCTCTTCGCGCAGTTTCTGCAGCTGGTTCAAACTTCTAACATCATTATTTCTTAACAACTAAGGTAACGCACCACATCCCAACCAGTGGTTTACCAGTCTTCACTTGACCACGACATCTTGCCCCTGAAAAATTGAATGTGGCCAAAGCGGAATTCGAGCATATTCTGGAAATCGGTATTATCCGCCCATCCGAAAATCAGAGGGCTTCACCTCTTCACATGGTGCTAAAGAAGACTGGCGACTGGTGACCGTGCGACGCTTATCGGGCACAGAACAAATGCACCTTCTCTGATATTCTCACCTTCATGACCTTACTAGTAGTTTGGGCGATAAGTCCGTGTTTAGTAAAATCGACCTAACGAGAACATATCACCATATTCCTATCGAAGAATGCGATGTCCCTAAGATCGTCGACAGTACACCTTTTAGCCTATTCGAGTTTCTGTGGATGTCTTTTGGCTTGGCAAATGCCGTACTAACATTCCAGAGGTTCACACATGACGCGATTTGCGGCTTAGAGTGCGTGCATCCCTAGTTGGACGACATTTTGGTAGCAAGCACCTCCAAATCAGCACATCTGGTGTACTTGAGATTGCTGCCCCGTTTATATTGGTTATCCTGGCTAGAAGCATCACTACATTTGTAAGCCCTACAAGAATCATCGCTACATTGGTGACCCCGATCAAGATCACGATACGTCTGGATCAGTAAGGGTCAGATTAGCTGCACTCATTGTTAAGAAGATATCTTAGTTTCAGACTAAGAGTATACATTTGGGCCATGGTAAAAAAATAAATGTTAAAATTAACGATGATGCTTGCCATTTGACAACAGCGCAGCTGAATTCGAGCGAGGTTACCCAGTTAACCTGTGTCGATTCATCATTAATATCAGACAAGGGCAATGTCATTAACATCTTACCTCCTCCTACTTTGCCTATTTTCTACCTATTAATCATTCTGCTGTTTAAAAGCCGTGTAATCCATTATCCACCCTGCAGTATTCCTCTTCTACAGCTCAGCACCATGACCTACGATGCATCAGCAATCAAGACATTGCTCAATTGTTCGAGTAAATCAGTAAAGAGCACTGGCACACAAAGAATACACCAAATTCAGTTGACTATACGCCTCTCCCCGTATAATATATTACTGTCAGAAAGCATGTACAAATCTATCCAACTAATCACCGGAAGGATTAATCTCCTATCTGCACATTGTGTATTTGTTACTGGCGTGCTGAAAAGTGATTCCGGCCAAACAGTTGGTGAGTTTCCGCATTGACTGCAATCGGCTCATTATTCCAAACTGTTCACAGAAAAGACAGCATAATTAACAGGCTTAACGAAAAGGTAAGGAGAAATCTTATTCATTGTTCAGCTCACACAACTATGATTAACCGCTTGTGGGAGCGGAATGTTAGAGAATAAAACTAGCAAAACTGTGGCAGCAAATGTGACCCAAGTGCGACCTTTCGATCATGTCCTTCTGTCGGTTGGAATAATGGAACAATAGTTTATTACCGGTAAAAAACATTGCGTAACAAGTCCCGTGGGATGGAAATTATTGCGAAAATCAATTCCATAATAAAGTGAAAAGCGTTGTGGTGGAGTCACCATAGACTTATGTGGAATAGCGGAGATGTTCGCGTATTAATGGTATAAATCCATACATCCATTGGGTAGGCGTTTGGCAAGACACCGTTTGATTGCGTTTTGTCGCTAACAAGTCATAACGTGAAATGCAAGTGAGACAATGCATCATCAACACGTTTTTTAAATATAGGCCAGATTAGGAGCAGATATGACATAATTAGGGAGGGCTTTCCAAGGCTGGCACACGCAGAGAGAAAAAAATTTCTACGGCATTCAAGCCGGTTATAATGAATTGTCAGTTTCAGAAGGTGCCCTCTTAGTTTAGTGTTGTGGTTCAATTCCAGCAGCGGACGGCAAATGTGGTTTGGGTTCTTCAGAATCTGGTAAACCATTACGAGATCCCCCGCAAAGGCCGATATCAACTGCTGTACATTCTTAGAGATTTCAGTCTAAGCTGATAGGGCAGATGAAAGAGGCCCTGACGTTCTTAGTTGCCCGTCGTTGAGGAGTCTCGAGAACAACGAGATCCTGTTTCTGCCATGGCTGCCAAGCCTGAATAGCATATTCCACGGGAGGTCGCACGTAGGCGTTAAGCATTTGGTGAAAGATTGATGGTTCAAACCGACCGAAGCCTCTGCGAAAAAGGCCGAAGTGTTGATTTCCGGTCCACGTCGCCTTCTCTGCTTGTTTTGAACACCGGAGATCTTCCTGAACCAATACACCCAGGTCACGCTCCTGAGAGATATTTTCTTCAAGATGTGGTCTCCAAGATGATAAGTGCTCACCAGCAGGCGACGTCGATGTATTACCTTGCACTTAACTATGTTCAATTGAAGAATGTTCCTCTTTAACCATTCGTAAATGCAATATAAGTCACGCTGGAGCAGATCGCGATCTGGCTTGTTTCTAATCGCCCGCCATATCTTAATGTCACCGGCGCAAAGCAGGAAATTTGAGGAGATCACTCTTGCCAGGTCGTTGATAAACACCAAGAATAAACGCGGTCCTAACGCTGAGCCATGTGGGACACCACATTCCACCTCAATTGGCTTAGAGGATGATCTCCTAACACGTAGTTGAAGCTTCCGTTGGTGAAGGAAGCTGCCAATTTAACCAAGTACATTATCTCCGATTCCGTAACTCTGAAGCCATTGAAGTAGGATGCGGTGATCAAGGCGGTCGAAATCTTTGGAGAAGTCCAGATAGATGACGTCGAATCCGACCCCATCATCGGCCACTTCCGTCCAACCACCTCGTGCAATCAGTAGGTTGGTGGTGCATGACCGGTGTTGACGGAAGCCATGCTGTTCCGGTACCAAGATCTCGCATTTTTCCAAGAGTCAATTAAAGCCTCAGCGACGACGGCTTACATCGTTTTCGCGAGCACAGGTAGAAGAGTCACTGGACGATAGTTTGCAGGAACTGAACGGCTACCGCCTTTAAAAATGGAGGTTATAATGCCACACTTCCACATAGTGGGGACTTGTGGCTCATCAAAGCACCTTTGAAAGAACTGTGACAGTGGTTCAGCCAGCTTGGTGGCCCCAGTTTTCAGTGTCTTCGGGCGGATGTTGTCTTTCCCTGGAGAACTATGCTCACGCATTGAGAGTACTTTCCTCAGCACAATTGATGGGTTGAAAATAACATTTGTAAACATAGGTGTCGGTAATGAGCTTGATATTATGGGACAGGTAGATGTTGCGAGTTCAAAAATTGGGGCGTATTGCAGCCGCAGGGCATTAGCTGCTTCTTCGGCGCTTTGTATTCTACCGCCTGTCATGAGTAGGGGGGTACTCCATGCTTCACTTTACGAAGCTTATTGACATGCTTATGTAGCAGTTTGTGTTTTGCCATGAACTTTTTGGCTAGACACTGTTGATAAGTTACTTGTCCTCACGGACAAGTGCAGTGTAATGGTTGCGATGTGTCAGGAAATTTCCCCAAGTCTCGGAGTCGGGGTTAATCTCGTGGGCAGGCCATGCTGCATTCCTCATCGCCAGTCATTTTCGAGTCCTACTCCTTATAATTGAAGGCATCTTCAGGGGATGAAGAATTTGGTCACTGTTGCTTCGTTGAGGATATCGCTGAGTCTATTAACGAACACTGCCCAAACGTTATCAAGGGGTCTTTTGTTAGAGAATCCTTAAGCAGCTGCGTCGGCGAGTTCTATCAATACATGGTAGCGTGTGATTGTATGAGTTAATTCCGAGTGTTCAGATGGATACTCTGCATAACACACATAGTCAAAAGTTATTACTACATGGTCACTGAGACCTAATGCACTATCCATCAATAATTTGTCAACCATTAGCTCTTCATTTGTGAGCACAAGGTCCAATATGGACGGTTTGTTTGCTGTCCTGAATCTAGTGGGCGTGGTGCCATGATTGTACAAGGGAATATTAACGATCAGTTCATGCAAGTCTGCTTTGAACTTCTCACTGGGCGATGCCGAAAACTCCAGATTGTAAAGATTGAAGTCCCCGGAAATGAGAATGTGGCTGTACCTCATGCGTGTTACTCTGTTTAGGCCACCGATCAAGCGTGAATCTCGTTCCGGAGTGCACGTTGCGGGCGGTAAATGATAGCCACGAGACATGCGTCGTTGTGTCTTAGTCGGATACGGCACCAGAGTGAGTCGGTAACGTGTGTTTCCAGGTCATCAACTATTGTACATTGTAGATCGCTGCGATAATAGAGTAGGACCCCACCTTCTCTGCTGGGGCGGTCGTTCCGGATGAGTGACATTCCGGCTATCTCAACCTCAGCCTCAGTCAGCTCTTGATGTAACCAAGTTTCGGTAATAGAAATTAGGTCCCAAACATTCGCAACTTGACGTAGTCGAAGATCGTTAAGTTTACTGAGAAGCGCTTGGGCGTTAGTGTACATACATGACGTTTTTCAGATTTACTCAATATCTCAGAAGTTGTGCAACTCATACGTGAAGTTTCGCCGACCAGTGATTGGCCGGCGACTGAATGGATGGATGAAGCAAATGAGTTTATGCCGACCATTAACGGGTCGGCGACTAATGGTTATTTGGATGGGTTGCATACTCTAGAGAAGTATTTGATATATAAGCAGGTTTCAGGTGCTCCGAATCCCGGTGTTTGCTCGTGCTCTGCTGCACCCCTCCGGATAGTATGGCTACTCTTACAACCGTCCCCGAGTCGGGTCCTGCAGTCGGCGTTTTCAGTAAGATTTGTGCCTGTGCTGAATTGTCATTAAAAGGTGTTGGAATTCTTGCTGCTTTCAGACGAATTTCTGTTGGCAATCTGCAACGGAATATAATCCAGTTCGCTAGTATGGTTTGTGCCATTAGTTCTGACTGTAACACAAGTTTTAACAGCCTGTGACCGCACTCCTTATAGTTTGGTGTTATGGGGATCCTTGTCAACTAGGTGACCACCACATTAGCGTGAGAAAGAGCATCCCTGATGTAGTGCCGTTGCTTGCGGTCGTGCACCTGAACATCGTCGGAAGAGGAGTCATTAAGCTTAGGAACGCAGCGAGCAATCTCTGTTTTCTTATCTTGACTTTTTCGGTACCTATTTTTGTTAGCGGGATCTGCTGAACGTTCTTTTCACGGGATTTCGGATAGTATGCACACTCCACTTGAGTCGTTGCGGAGACGATACGCAGACAGCAGAACGGCCTCAGTCTCGGCCGTCGAGTTTAGTGTTACCTTAATTAACCGGGGTTCGCCGTAGTGCAACGGGTTTGGGTGGCGCGAGATTCTTTTTAACTTCGTTGGATTAGCATGGACACCGATCGACGTGCAGAGGGTACCCCACTGATTTCTATCGTCCGTCAACTTACCCTTTTTACCTTTTTAACACATGATTCGCATTTGCTCGTCATACATGTTCTCAGTAGGGTGTGCTGTTTTAAAGAGTAGAAAGAGGATGGAGGTACTGACGCACCATTGCGTGGCGATCGGCGCTGGTTTGAGGTCCGCGGGTCCAGTCGTGTTGCAGCTAGATGAAAAACACGTTGTTTAGGGTAAATAGGCGACGTGCGTGCTATCGATCCAGACGGTAGAAGGTAGGCAGCAATGCGACGTAGGACTGAGGCCAAGCAATGTGACTTGGAAAATACTGTCTAATGACGACAGTGGCAGTTGCAAGGACGGAACAAATTGACGACTATCGCTTTGTAGAGCGACTTGAAACAATGGTAGTATGCTGATCGGGTGACACACAAAAAGATCTTTAAAGTAAGACCAAAAGAGTTCTTAGGCGACGAGAGGAAAAATAAAACCTCCGATAGGGTTCAAGTACGGTTGACTTCGAAGTTGCAAGAGCATAGTTTGCTGGGAAACCTTGAATGATAGATCCAATAGATGAACAGTGGCAGGAGGAGCTCGCGGAGCCAAATCGAATGATGGCACGTAGGTCTCTGTGAGGATAAATCCAAAGATTTGGAGGAGAATAACGCAGGACGACAGTTTTGCGACTGCTCAGTGGTTAATCAAACCACACTCATAAATCAACATGTAGATTATCGCAGGTTAATTCACTAGGATTGAAAAGCTATTATTCAAACGCTGAGACGAACCCAACAAAGTTGACTTACTCACCGCACTCGGCGCGCACATTCGGAGTCAGAATAGCTAGCAAACACATGGGTTTCCCAGGAAACCCATGTGCTCCACTTGATGATGTGAGAAATTTCTACATGTGAAGATAGGTTGAATTTATAGGTGAAGAACAAGTATGTAGATATAAAGAAAAAGAATATACCTAGTAGCTAAATGGCGACGGTCAGCTAAAATTTCGTTAGATTAAAAGGATGGGCTGATGGAAAGTTAAGTAATAACTGCAAAAATACTCCAGGTAGATCAACACAAGTAACTATGGATGTAGTAAATGCTGTTTCCTAACAAAATATCAGAAGGCTCAAACTGTGAAATAATTAAGTCATTCCGTGCAAACAACTCAATCGTAAATTGTGCAGAGATCATACATACAAAATCAAGTCCAGATGAGACCACTAGTTTGCCAATCGTTGTCCAAATGTTACTCCTCAAACTACCAATACAGCGGCCGCTCTCAATCGATAATGATGGCCTTCGATGGCCAGAGAATTTGTGGACACCTATTGCGCATCAGTACAGTGAATGACTCATCGAGATTAACTCGGGGGCCGGGACTCAGGAACTGTCATGTGATTACCGAGGCAGATGGATTTCACAATTCACGCGACCCCGCCGTTGCTGAACCCATCCGGCTGGGTAACCACTTAGGAATGTGCTCATTGTTCCTGAAGCCTAAACCTCGGTTAGTGCACCCAGTAGAGCTACAGGTGAAATTGCATAAGCAATGGGATATACAATGCCAGGTAATCCATGTCCTGATGGAACACCTTAGCAGAGGTCGTGTTGATGTGAGCAACCGTACTTCAGCTGCATTGCACGCCCTCTTCAAGGAAACACTAATGCGCCACGCGGCGGTCTTCATAATATGCGCACTTTTGCATTAGTGTTCCATGTAGTTAAGTTTCTTTTGAACTGTTGGCGTACAATCTCGTTTCTCCTCTAGGCGAGGAGCGCCATATGCGGTGTCCGCTGGGGTGTTTGCTACTATCATTCTGACGGGTAGTTTTGCTTTGGCGTAACGAAATTCGCGGCACTGCGCTGCTTATTTTCATGACTATATTCCATTGGATCACGGTGATACAAGTGGATGATGCTCCTCTCGGTTAAGTAATCAAGTGTCATGATTGACGACTATTTCCTACCTGATGCATCTATCGCAATTTACAATTAACTCCTTTCTACACTGGTTCGCATGCCTTCTGTCCTTTAAAAGTGTCCAAGTAACGTCAAGTTTTCATACAACACAAGACAACAAGCTGCATGTGCCGGATGATCTGTTTTAGATATACCCAACGAACTCCATACGACCAATGATATGATTGAGTTTTAAGCCCAACACCTAATACATCCTGGAATACTGCAGCATATTGTACAAGAATATAAGAAAGAGTGATATAATTGGTACGCAGCACCTAAAGGTCATTTACCAAACATTTGGTAGCTAACCAACCTGCCATTAATTATCGAGAGGATAGTAAAGAACCTCTGCTCAAAGAATTGTGGATTACATGCATGAAGAATAACTAGTTGCTTCCGTTAAATCTGCTACTTATAACTATATATTTATTTCTGCCGACACTTAAAATATAATATAGCTCAACTGGAGGGCATCGGAACAATGATTTTAAACTGAATACACTTAGGGTTAAAACGAGCATTCGCTCCACTTTATTCCTGATCAGATACAACAGTGGAATAAAGTACCACACACTTGGGTCACGTGAAAATGTGGCAATACTTATTAGCGAACACCAGTTATGTTGATGTAACTACCATAATAACTACGTCAGATTGGACATTCCCTCTCATATCTGCTTTAATAGCGCCCAGAAAGATCTAAATATCCATGCTTCCTAAACTCGGGTTTCGCCTTTACCGTCCACTAGAACGCGTTGACGTGACTAGTGTTAGGTCCGTTTGTCACACAAAACACCTATGATTTTGGAACCACTTTTTATTCGTTCCGCATGGCGAAACCTAATGACGTCACGTGATATGCAGAAGATGAAAAACACTGCAGGTCAAAAGAGCATGTTGACCTCTACATTACTATGCCTGGGTCGAAACCCGACATTTGGAAAGCACTTTAGCTCCCATTTAGTGATAAACCTGTGGCATCAAGACGCGATACATCAGTGGAACGACTTGACAACGGTAGTGTGCGCTATCGTCCATGTGCTCAAGGCCCGACACATAAAGTCGCAATGCACTGTAAATAAATGGGGCGCAGAACAATCATGCAAGCACACGCGATAAGTCTCTTGTATTTATCATTACTATCGTCGCAACGAGACTGGACCTTAACGTGGTGCGACGGTTTGCGTACCTCATTGACCCATTGAGCTATACTGGGTGATGCCTCCGAGCATCTTGAGAGCTACTCCTACCAGGTTGGTCAATGGTGAGAGGTCAGACAAACTCAGTCTCCTGGTCCTCCAGGTTGGGGGTTTGAAATGGGATGGCGTCCATTTCTGTAAAACTAAATCATTGCCACCTCCCCGCTGCCTTGCGGACAGGCTTTTGAGCCAAAGGCTTTGGATGAGGACCCTAATCATTCACCTGTCTAGGTCTGGGCGCCCTGGCAGTATCCCAGCCCACATACAACCATGACATTTTCTTCAAACATAAATTTCATCCTGCATCGGCCGTCGCGCAGATTATCAAGGGTCGCCTTATCTGCTGCATACAGCAGGGCGGATAAGCGAAAGCATGCTACTGCTGGCGCCTCCCTTCTTTCTTTTCCACCTTTTTTCTCTTACTCCCATCCCGGCCCCCATTACTAACCTTCCCTCTATAATTCCCAGCTTAATTGACAGCAACCGACGTGCTACTGGAGTAGAACCATCTGCAGCCACCATCCCACAGCACCTATCGGACGCCTATCGGCAAAAGTTCCTTATAAGGCCACGCTGTCCCATTACCATGGCGACATTCAACGTCCGCACTCTAAGACAAACAGGTCAGCAGGCTGCACTCGCACGCACCTTAGACACACTGGGTGTTGATGTGTGTTGTGTGTCCGAAACTAGGATTAATGACCCTAACGGGGTTATTGAATTGACTGCACCCGGCTTATCCTCTCGTTATTGGTTGCACGCATCCGGAGACGCCGATGCGGCACTCACGGGTCAAGCTGGTGTAGGTATCATTCTCAGCTCCAAGGCTGAGTCATCGTTGGTTGATTGGATTCCGGTGAACAGCCGTTTATGTGCAGCCCGTTTGACTACATCAGCTAAGGTGAATTCGCGAAGTAAAACAAAACGCTGTTTGTTTGTGATTTCTGCTTATGCTCCCACGGACTGCAGTTCTAATGCAGTCAAGGACACTTTCTATCACGAACTGAACACGCTGCTACGCAGTGCTACTAGTTCAGATATTGTAGTACTTGCAGGGGATATGAACGCACAAGTAGGGCGTCTGAGCTCTTCAGAAGCTCAGCTGGGTGGTAAGTATGGACTTAACGCCGAACGGACTGACAACGGCGAGCGTCTGCTGCAACTGTGTGCGGAGCACCAGTTGTTTCTTACTAGCACTGCTTTTAGACACAGTGGGCGCCGAAGTGCCACTTGGCGTCCACCTGTAGCTGGTCAGCGATGGACCCAAATTGACCACATAGCCATAAGTTACAGGTGGCGCGGTTCCATTCTGGATTGCCGCTCATACTGGAGTACCTGTGTCGACTCTGACCATGCCTTGGTGCGCTGTCGTTTCTCCATGAACTTTACCGGAAGGCGCACAAAGCGTCTCCCCCGATTGGCAACGGAGAAATTGTCCCAGCCCTCTGTCAGGCAAGCCTATCAAGAAGCACTGCATAGCGAACTCTCGCTGTCTTGTCCTAATGACACTGAACTTCAGTGGAATAGGATCTCGGCCGCTATGCACGACGCAGGAGCATCTGCTTGTGGCACTATCAGTCGTCATCGCACCAGTCACTGGATATCCGAGAGGTCCGTGAACCTTTTGGAAGCTAGAAGGCACCTCCCGGCTGGTTCTGAACACAATGTGACCAGACGGGCTATTAGGCGTGAACTAAAGCGGAGCCTACGTGCTGACAAGGAAGCCTGGTGGACCAGTCGGGCTCAAGAAATGGAGGAGGCAGGAGCAGTAGGCAATTACCGGAAGCTCTTCCAGCTAATCCGCACCACTGGTCCGAGAAACCAGGCGTCAGTGAGACAATCAGGGACAGCGCGGGTGCGCTGATACACAATAATGAGCGCCGTATGGCTCGTTGGGCTGAGCACTTTGAACATCAGTTCAGCTGGCCCCCTGCTCCCGGACCTCTTCCTACTCAGGTGATGCAGGACGAGCCATGGACGGTTAGTTTAGAGCCTCCGTCGGAGGCCGAGGTCCGAAACGCGATCACAGCCCTCAATCGTTTTCGTGCCGCTGGCCCGGATTCCCTACCACCTGCACTATTTAAGGATGGAGGTGAGGTCCTCTGCAAAGCACTGACCTCCCTGTTCAAACGTATCTGGAACGAAGAGAGTGTGCCGGCTAATTGGAGCGAATCGATTATAGTGGCAATATACAAAAAGTGCAGTCGCACAGACTGTGCGAACCACAGGGGTATTAGCCTAACGCCAGTTGTGACAAAATTACTGGCCTCGATTATCGTTCGTCGTCTCACTGCAGAACGGGAATCTCGGATTAGAGAAGAGCAGGCCGGTTTTCGCCCAGGACGTGGCTGTATAGACCATATATTTACTTTGCGGCAGGTGCTAGAGCAGCGCCACGCATACCGCAGACCGACAATAGCTGTGTTCCTCGATTTCAAGAGTGCGTTCGATTCAGTCGATCGATCGATTCTGTTCGAAATACTTGCGCGAAAAGGTGTTCCCACGAAATATGTGAACATCCTTCGTGCTCTATACTCGAACACTAGAGGCCGCGTCAGGGTCTATGGTGCCCTATCGGATAGCTTTTCGACTACAAGTGGCGTTCGACAGGGTTGTCCGATTTCCCCATTTTTGTTCAATTTCGTCGTGGATTCTATCATGGAGTTTTCCCTTGCGGAATCTCACGATGTAGGTGTTGAAGTGCTGCCTGGTGAACGGTTAGTTGATCTAGATTATGCGGACGATATCGTCTTGCTTTTCGACAATGTTGAGGCGGCACAATCAACCCTGAATAGTCTATCCAGAGTGGTCCCATTATTTGGTATGCACTTCGCACCTTCAAAGTGCAAAGTGTTGCTGCAGGACCACCAGCCGCTCGATGACCCCTTGACGCTTGCTAACGAGGAACTTGAGATGGTTGATCAATTCAATTATCTTGGCAGCTGCATCAGCAATGATGGGCGCATAGAAACTGACGTGAGCTCACGCATTGCAAAGGCCAGAGCTGCCTTCTTGAACCTGCGTCATCTTTGGCGACAGAAGGGAGTTTCCCTCCGTCTGAAAGGCCGTGTATACAAGGCCACAGTGAGGGCCGTTCTGCTTTATGGTAGTGAGACTTGGCCCCTTCGGTCTGAAGATCTGAGGCGCCTTCAAGTCTTTGATCATCGTTGTTTGCGAAGCATTGCTGGTGTCGGATGGCACCAGCGTGTCCGCAACGATGATGTGTGTAGGCGAGTACTAGGTGGTGATGATCATGCTAGCTCGCTAGAACAACAGATAGCACTGAATAAGTTGCGTTGGCTCGGGCACGTGCTACGCATGCCTGGTCACGCTTACCTAGGAGGGCCTTGTTCAGTCTACCAGGTGTCGGATGGCGCAAGGCTCGAGGTGGACAGAAGTTGACTTGGCAGCGGGAAATGAAGTCACTGACGACCAAACTGGGTGCCGTTGGTCCGTCTCGCCTTCCGGGTTGGAGCCCACGTGACTCACCTTGTGCTTGGCTGGAGACTTTACAGGACATGGCTCGCAACCGACACCAGTGGCGCGTCTGCTGCCGTCTCCTAATTGGATTGTCTGTTTAAAGTGTGTTTGGTGCTGAGTTATCTGCGGGGTGATGGCTGATTATGACGCGTGGCAGTGAAAGCCGCAAGGAAGCTGTCTCGCCGATGCCGCCTTATCTTTGCACGATAGCCAGCTGTTTGTGACGGAATGTTGTTAACACAAGGTGTAGGCGCCTTGACCCGGAATGTTTGCTTAGGGCATTAAGGTTTTCAGGTAAGTCCCCCTTCTCTCCCTCTTCTTATTCTTTAATTCATAGGTCCTCATGGTTGTATGGCAGCGAAGCATCAGTTCAAATGGCTGATGTACTGCTGTTGATGATGATGATGATGATGATGATGATCATTACTATGTGCACGGTATTAGTATTATATTAGTGCCTAACCTTCTGATTCTTGTAACTGGTCACTACT
>OX104064.1:211018948-211104872 GCA_944474145.2 Dicrocoelium dendriticum
TCTCGATTGGTATTTTGGCGCTTTCCTGTGCAGCATACTGTAGCAGCAGCTCGCCCGGCCGATATTTGTGAGTACACGGATGGCTTATGCTAAGAATTTGAATCTTGCCAGGTTAAAACGTGATCCGGTTTTAGAAGGACCATATGCAATTCATGTCGGCATCTCTTTTTAGTGCCGCATAGTCGCCCACTGTCTTGATAACATTCCAGATCTGAAGGTCGTCTGCAAATAGTAAGATGTCAAACGCGAGCATGCTGATGATAAATTTACTGCATACTAAGAACAGACATGGTCCCAGTGCCGATAGTAGGGTCACACCACAAGGGACTATATTTGAGAACACATATGGATCAGAGGAAACCCACATTCAGCTTACGGTGAATGAGGAAGTTTATCCAATTTAGGACAGGATCACCGATTCCAAGGCTTCGAATTTTATGAAGATGAATTCGGTAGTCTAGGCAATTATTTGTCATAGGAGGTCGACGCCTTTTATAACAACCGTTGACTCCATCCAGCTGGCACGGCTAGTAAATAATTTGTCGTGCAGGAGAGAAGACAGAGGAAATCCATACAGCTGTGACAATATGATATTGATGCTATCAAGACATCCTACTGACGCCAATCTGATGAGCTTTTTCATAACTTTGGACAACACTAGGGGAAACCTGCTTGGGCGTTACTAGGAAGAATATGCACGATCCCTATTCTTGAATAAGGGAATGAGTATTCCCCGTTTCCCCACTGCTGGAAATGGAATTTCCTTAATATTTTTGGAAGAACCGTGCCAGAGGTTTGGCAACATTTATGGCTATCGTTTTTAAGGTGTTCGGCCTGATAGTGTCCACTCACAAGGACAGTAGTCACCACATCACATTGGCTGCTTTGAAGAATATGTGGCTTAATCCTAGGGTCGGAGTGTCGGCTCATGAATGGGTGAGGTGAATTTTCAATTTAAACGTATTTTGTAACGTTTGCCAAGGCGCGTACGCTGCATCTTGTGTGGTGAGTGGCAAATCATCGAATGCATGTAATAATGGAATCTGACGCTAAACACTCCGAAGCTTGTTTAATTTTCTGTAGTGCACCTTAAAATTAATGATGAATTTAATCCCAGTCAAGTTGGTATTTGAGTAGGACTTTGTAAACCAATTTGAAGCAGTGATTCCTCTGAGTTATGTAGACATCTCAGGCCTGCACATCCGGACACGTTCTATAACCGCGCAGGGTCGATTAACTTAGAGCAATGCATTTTCGCGTCCGGCTCCTCAAGAAGTGCTATATTTCTTGGGGGGAGAGACTGGTTTAAAACACCTCTGCCACTATTCTGGTGAACCAGGTGACAAATTCTTTCCAGACGACATCAGGAGGCTGCTAACCAATTCAGAAAAAGTGTTCCTTACTGGGTGATACCATGAACTTCCTCCCTGCTTTCGCCGATGTACTCAGCGCAGCAGTTGCAGTGGAAGACAGGCATTGCGTGATCGCTACGGCCAAGCAACTTCATTATGTTTACCCCATCAATTATTTGTTCCTCGTTGGGTCTAGTTGTTATGACGATGTCCTAATCAGTAGAAGCCTAACGTGTAGGAAGCTTGATTAACTTAGTGGGAAAACCTTGCGTGTTTGTATACAAGCAGGCGAGGGCTGCAGAGCTTAGCAGTGCATTTGTGGATGTTTCCGTGCGGAATCTGTGCCGACCGTTCTGGAGTCGGCTGACGGTTGATTCTTCGTAAAACAGAAATCGCGGGCAACGGGACAGTTACGGGTTGAGATGCAGAGTTATCGGCGTTAGTTGGTGGCTGAAAACCCAGTACTACTCCAACTGACATAGTGCACTTTCTGCATTCCAGTTCTGTTGTGGTCGCAAACAAGGGTGTACAGTTCCTCGTGTTTTGTCGATGTATGGTCTTGTGTCCAGTAAATTTGCATGTATTGAAGATGACAACTTCCTATGCATTTTAAGCAAACTTTTCATCACCTTTTGCGACATGGGTATTGGGTTGCATTGTTACTTTTCTAACTGGAGAATGTCACTATTTTGGAGAACCTAACGACCTTGAGATCGAAATGGCGATTATATTTTTGAAGGCGAATAACTCGTGCATGAAGTCCAATGTAGTCCAGCTATGCGCTTTATTCTCTAGCTTGCTTGAAGAATGAACCTCAGGGACACCGTGGACAAAAAGCGATTTTACATCCTTCTGTTTGCATTGGTCTGCCGAGTTTATTTTATGTTTTGCCGTTCGCTGCTTGAAACATTTGGAGAAGTTTAAACAATGCGTCGAATGGTACAAAGATGAATGGCTGGCAAATAAAATACCTACGCAACATTACCTAACTAAATTATTACTCAGAATAACAGCGATTTTACCGTAGTGTACAGATTTTGCGTGACGTATAAGTTCAATCATATTTGCCTGCTTAGCATGAACCAATATTATTTACCAAAGGGGCTTCTACTAATTCCTATCGTCCAGTAACTCATTGTTTATGGAGTTGGCCTTGGATACAGACATATTGGAACATATCACTATTATGTAATTCGGATATTATAGTCACGTTTTAGAAGATTGTGTAGCTGTATTGTTCAGCTCATAGGGTGTTTGGTTTCGTGGCTGGATTGGTATAATTAACTGTAGCTAGTTTGGTGGTGGACGCGATTAGTTTGGAAGTGCCTCTGTCATCTGGCTAGCAAACCGTACGGGATGTTTTCGCTCCCCTACTTATACTCGGTGTGGTACTTTACCCGTTTGAAGAATGTGTGGCGAACGCAACTTTACGAGCATCCCATGATAACGGTCTAGCTACACTGTTCTAATTTGGTGTCTGATGTTGAGTATCGAATTTGAGTCTGTGGTTCTTCTGTTTTCCGTTAGATCAGCTCTCACGGCGACTGTATGCTTTACAATACTTGTTAGTCTGTCACATTTCTGTGCTAACACAACTCTATATCTGCCTTGTGAAATATCCGTACACTCAGTACAGAACCATAAGCAATCAGTGGCATTTTTACTCTCTTTATCGCACTGAGACTAGGGCGTAAACATCTAGGGTGGATCCGTGAGAAGTATATGTTGTTTGTGAGAAAACGATAGTACAAATAATTAGAAAGACCTTAGCTTGCTGATTGATTGTGTTTGAAGGAGAGTGGATGCAGAAAAAGTATGAAGTTTGCTAATGTTTACACAGTTGCAAATCGCATGTGCAATCATTTGCACCTTGTCAAGCGAATTCGTTAGACACTGAAGAAAATAAAAGTAAAATATAGCAGTTTCTTCCAAAGCAACAAGTTTGAATGTAACAGTTCGCATAAATAACCACTTAATAAAGTCAAAGCTACATGTCTGGCGTCAAGAGAATTCGGCGGAATTGCTTGAATTACGTTTTGTCATGAAGAATACCGTATATTAGGGTTATTTGGAATATACATTTTCAAGACACCCTCAATTATCACGTGGTAGTATTTATAACCACCATAGAATACACAGGGAATGCCTGCATATGCAAGACGCCTGTTCAATTAATTTATATGTTAATGTAGCTTGAGCGAGTGATTTGACAGCTAAGCAATTATCAGACAAAGTCTAGGGTGGCTTGTCATCGCATTGAGCGCTAAATACGGGGACAGGCTTCGATCAATAATTCCAATCGAAAGCTAATTTGTTTAAATGTAAAATGACAAGCAATAGCAATGAGCTGTTTGGAACAATTCAATACATCTCATAGCTTACATTGTTCTAGTTCAATATATCCGTTGTATTCGCAGCTCAAATAGGGCGTATTGAAATCATATATTAATTGGGCGTGTCTTTCCAAATATAACAATTCGTCGATTTCATAAAATGGTTCCGCTTCCAGTCGGTGGAAAGACAGCAGATTTCCATTTGGCTGAACCAAATCCTTCACATCCTTCACACAGGATTTAAAAAATGTGTAAAAGTTGGTACCCATCTTTTGTTTAACCTGTATGAGTTGAATTGTGAAAAAGCAACAAATACACTTAGTCAGTTGCATATAACAAATTTGCTACCTTACATTTTGATGCAACTTCTAATGAAACTACTTTAATTATTCAAGTACATAGACTTAGATCAATAGCAAGTTAAAGCTTGGGTCTTCCCATTGGCAATAATGCCTAGATAATGCTTCCACACAAATTGGTTTAGAATTGTTAACAGCGGGGACTACTGGCTACCTTCTTCTGCACGCATTAATGAGGTATGTTGAACGTCCAATTTATGCAACATAACAAGTTGCGTGCTGCAAAATTATACAATGGAATTGTCAGGGGTTATAGGCAACGAGTTTTGTATTAAGCAATCGAAGCTCAAATTAATTTTCATCTTCTATTATTAATGAAGTAGGAGCTTTGCATGTGTAATATAGATATAAACCTTCATAACTTATCATCAGCTTATTTGGGTCAATCGTCAGCATTGCGTTGTGATAATTTGCTACCCAAGGTAACGCCGACAAGAATGACAAGCTAGGATTGTTTGTCATCAAAGTAAGCCTCCCTTCAGCTAAATGAAATATTTCCTAAATATCCGCTCTCGCAATGAATATCTCCGCATTCATAATATAATAATCGGAAGCAATGTTAGGACTACAGTGAATGAACCATCAATGATTTCCGAGAAGTTGGGTGACACTTTTTGTGTTTTCGTGACAATCCTTCAAGTAAAAGTGATTACATAGAACTACTGATTTTATGTGAAACCTCATTTTCGAAATGTGTGCGAGGTACCCATATCACTGGTCCCAAGGGTACAAGGTTGAAATAAAATATTTCGCCGGAATAATCTCACCTGCTTACATATATCCACAGAACTGGGTCCAGAGATGAACGACACTAAAAGGTAGGCGTTTTTGAGGCGGGGTACGATAAATCATATCAGATGTTGCAAATTGTAAGCAAAGTTTCCGACACTTTTCTCGATGACAGTGTAGGATAACATTTATGTAGCATCACAAAACACCAAATATTTGTGGTTTCACGAAATGTGTAAGCGTGAGTGGAAATGCTTTCCTTGAGAACTAAAGGTGGATCAATATTGTCTTGGCAAATTGACAAAGATAAATCTGCTGCCTCGACATACTGTTCCACAATTGTTGTTTGGTATCACAATTAGCTGCTTCAGTTATATGGAGAAATTTAAATGACGTCAATACAAGGAATAACAATTCATAGTTACCAATATTATTGTTCAGCTGCACCTTCCGCTGGCCGATAAGCCGAAGCTAAGGTAGGAGATCAAGGACCTCAAAATCAGAGGAGCAGTCGGGGTACAAGTTTCCCGGTTAGTGTGTTATCGGGTGGTTCTTTTCCGCCCTACCATTGCCCATTCTGGTAGCGCACGCTTCAGGTTGGGATCTAACGAATACTTTCAGCTAGTGCCAAGTAATGCGCGCAGCCGAAAAATTAAGGTATACTAGTTAGGTCTGCTTGTAGATGGATTTCATCTCGATATATTCGGATTCAATGAAGCGTGGCTGCCTCATGACATCACAGATGGCGAAGTAGCTCTTTATGTGAGCTGTAAAATAGAAATTTTGCAGACATGTTAATTTCCGTCGGCAGAAAATTGTTGTAGCTATGTCGACTATGAT
The DNA here is from genome assembly GCA_944474145.2 of Dicrocoelium dendriticum. Taxonomy (NCBI): domain Eukaryota; kingdom Metazoa; phylum Platyhelminthes; class Trematoda; order Plagiorchiida; family Dicrocoeliidae; genus Dicrocoelium; species Dicrocoelium dendriticum. Next base: position 211,024,562 of record OX104064.1, read on the forward strand.
TAGTACATCCTCGGCTCAGGTTACAGTTGTGATTGTGCATAGAAGCCCGAGGAGCGTATCCAAAGAGGTACTTGACTTTATTCGCTCCCAGTCCGAAAACACGTGGCTGGTGATGGACGATTTTAAACACCTGGAGGTTTGCTTGGCAGACCTTTCTATCAACTAAGCGTCAGACAAGTTCGTCGCTACTCTACTTGAGCTTACGCTCTAAGTACCATTACATCAGTTCCATGACCTCAAAACTAGGTACGTGGATGCCCACGTACAGTCCATCTTAGAACTTGTATTTACTAAGTCACTCGATTTTGCTGATGACATCACTCACGAACCTGCACTGGGTTTGTTTGCACTTTGTTTGTTTGTTTGCACTTTTATTTGCTTGCACTTTAGTTTTGTTCACTTTAGTTGCACTCTGTCTAGACGCTACCAGACTAATGTTGAGTCTCGTGAAAACATTTAACATGCCGACTACCAAGCAATGAGAGCCAAGGCTTCGGGTTTCCATTGTGATATCGCAGGTGGTGATACTGTCCAGGTTGGCTGGGATAAATTTAAATCCTAACAGCCAGAAGTCTCTACTCCCTTCATCGCAGTCACAAGGAGAAAGGAGGCACGAGCACATCCTTTCCCGGTAGGTTCCATTGTCCGGCATCTTTTCATAAATAGGTCTGAATTTTGGCGGAGTTACCGAGATGCTCCGTCCACCGATACTTATGACAGGTACCGTTGGGCTAGAAATAGTTCTAAGCAACACCTAAGGAATGCTCGGCTCAATATCGAGAAAAGGTTAGCAAACGAAGCTTCAGAGAATCCAAAATGGTTCTTCGCATATGTTAATAGGCGCTTCAATTCGAACACGTCAATACCAATGTTGGTGCGTGAGGACGGTACTCATGCGCACACAGACTATGACAAGGCCTGAGTACTTAGTGTGCGCTATGCAGCAGCTTTTGTAAGGGAAACCTCATTGATAGACTATGAGCTGGTTTGTAGAAACCTAGAGGGTTCGGGACTATCTGAATTTATTGTAGTGGAGACGGAAGTTCGTAGGCTGTTACAAGGGCTGAACTCTAAGGCCTCTGAGCCTGATTTAATTCACCCGAAACTGTTGCATGAATTGGCTGCGGAACTAAGTGTACCGCTCGGTTTCGTGTGTTAGAAATCACTTGATAGCTGTGCATTACCTTCCAAATGGACGGAAACAGTTATCTGTCCCATATTCAAGAATGGGGACAACAGTCTGTCTGAAAATTACAGATCAGTTAGCCTGAGAAATGTAGTAATCATACTGCTCAAGAAACTGGTGAGAGATTTAATGGAGACTCATCTGCGTAAATTTAATGTGTTTACCAATGTACAACACCAGTTTCGGAAGGGATTTTCTTGTCTTACGATTCTACTGGTGGTTCGCGAAAGTTGGGTGGATGCATTGGATAACCGCCACGTACTGGCTGTGTTTTCGTCGACTTTTCAAAGTCATGTCAAGCACCTGCTTTTTTAACCGTTATACATCATGGCTCATTGTTCATTTGACAAGATACCCCGTTGACTTCTTGCAAAAAAGCTGATCGTCTACGAGGGATCTGGTGACGCTGTTCAGTTAGTGAGTGTCTTCTTGGATAGTAGAGAAGAGTGTGTACGGGTAGGCCGCGGCGTAGCTTTTTGTCAATCTGTCCTCATTTGCGTGCCACAGGGCTCGGATATTGAACCGCTGCTGTTCTCTACCTAGTTTAATGACCTACCTGCGAAGCTTGAGGTACAATCGTTGCTATTTGTTAATGACCTGAAGCTGTAGAACATTATATATGTTCCTGGGTTTTCCGAAGCTAATCAGGGAGTGTTGGATATGCTTTGGGACTAGGCTACTTTAAGCTTACGGTTCAGAAAGCTGACAAGTTGATCCGTTCTTCGAATTGCAGGAGAGGGTTCTAATGCGAAGCACTTGGTCAGTGGGGTCGAACTCCCGTGTATCTAACCAGGTTGATCTAGGCGTTGTACACTCTTAGACTTTACACCAGGCGACAACTGGAAGAAGGCAACAAACAGAATTAGCCGCATTTCGTGGTCGGTACGAGGTTCTTTCGGAGTCTTGACGGCCGGCGTCTTTGCGAGACTGTTCTCTGCTTTCGTTCGGCCACAGCTAAAATACTGCGTCCGGGGTTGTCCGCCTTGTCTCGCCACCGGAAAGTTGGAGCTACAAAGGGTTTTACGTGTGGGTCAAAGGTTGTTCGATGGATTACGAGGACGGACGTATCCCAAGCGTCCACTTACATTGGGAATGCATTCAATGCACTACCAAAGGCTTGGAGGAGGCCTAACCCTTACCTACTGTATCTTAACTGGGAAGGTTGGTCCAGAGTTATTTGAGCTATTCAGTCCCGCTATATTGTCTGTTCTACGCGATCATTCCATGATGGTAGACAAATCGCGGTCCGATCGGATAAGGGCGGAAATCCGGCGGTCACACCAAGTTATCAAGCTCTGGAATACGCATCCGGAAAATGTCATCAGGGAATCTGCTGTCAAGGGGTTAGAGCGGCAACTTGACACTCTAGGGTGGCAACACGACACGTTTCCCTTTCGTGAGTAACACCCATCCTCAAATTTCGATTTTCTTTTCTCTACTTTTCTTCGTACATTAGTATTAATTTCTTATTTTAAGTGAACTACTTATTCTGTACTTTCGATTTCTCTTCTCATCCTTTGATTATTTCACCTGACTGCCACATTAGGGAATGCTAGGGCAGGAGACGTCGACATTCACTGGTTGGCCAGGGTTTTAGATCCATCAAAACTCTGAGCACTTCATCAGTTTTTGGTTCCACGATCCACTCAAGATGGATCACTCACGGGATTTCCGTATTCGTCCAGTCCCACCCGAACTTGAAGTTGAAGTGTCGAATTAAACCATAGGCGAAATCCGTTTGAAACACAGTCGAATACTCCCAGCTGTTTGGGGTAACTGCCATATTTCATGCAAACTAAATTTTCTACATTCCGCTTCCTAACGCTTCATGGAGCACATTTGGCAATTCCAAATGAAATCAGAGCATAAAAATGGGGGAATGGCTGCCCTGATACCTGGAATACAAGTTGAATTAAAAACTAAATTTGCAAGCATAAAGCATTTGCTAGAATCAGCAGGGTGGAGAGCGTAATGCTCTTGTTATCACATTCTTGATATTTCGCAGTGCAGCTAATCGGTCACGCAGTAAGCTGTGTTAATAAATAATAAGTAAAACGGGCTACGCTATTTGCCGTTTTAAACTTTATAAAGAATATTGCTAATTGTTAGATCGATGTGAACTCACGTAACCGTAGTTCAGCTGCTGTGTGCATTGGGAAGTTTAAACATTGATTAGACGTTTGTCCAGAGCATAAACAGCTTGCCCACTAAAGAATATATCATTTATTATGTATAACTAGTAGTAACACAGAAACGCAATCTGACATCGAGTTTTTTGTCAAAACCAACACAATTACCTAGTTATCAAAGTAACACCTTTAGAATATTATAACTGCAATTTATAATGGTTAAAGCGGTTTATTCAAGATGAGCCTAAATTATCTACTTGTATGCAAACTCAATGACATTATTAATTTTAAATACTGTAAGATGTTAGTCTACTCGTTTAAATAGAAAGTTATTAAGAAAAATAAGTTGCTAATTTTTGCCAAATTGCCCAAGATCTAACTAGGGACCTATTCTCCGGATGTGTGTATGGATGAAAGGTCCACACTTCGAAGTCTAGTTGAGTTAGATTACTAATTTTAACACAGCAAATGAAGTAACTAACTGAACGATATACTGTCATTGCAAAAGTGTAGACTAGATATGTAATTAAAAGTACAGTGAACGCACACTTTCTCACTAGCATTGCAGTGTGTCCGGGTTCGAATGTGACACATCCAAGATTTTCAAAATTGAAAATACTCTCTATACGCAAAGCTATCTCCGAGTTACTCATGAAATATAAGGGAATTCTGCCCAGCCATCCTTGCATATGAAGGCGGACCGCATTTGTAATCCAGTGAAGTCGCGGTTCCACAATTACTTCGCTTTCGCAAGTAATGACCCCGCTTAGAACATAGATATGGAGCCTTGGTTCAATAAACTAGAGAAGAATGTAAGCACATATCGTGATGGAAATATATCTGTTCTAATGTAAAGAGGAGCTTACTACATGCACATATCAATAGAGAAGATAGAATCCACAATGTGCGAAGTCATCATTAGCAAAAGAATAGTGAAAAAGACGTAAATGGGAATCTCACGGCTTTCCTTCAAAATTGGTGAGATGTGTCAAACTAGCACAAAATAATTTGTCCAACATCGTTAGTCAGGTGGGGATACAACGAATTTGCTCGTTTACAGACTGCGAACATACTTACGGAAACGCAGCTGTCGGTTTCATATTTGTCACCCTTAAATTGCAGGTGTATATCTAGGGCAAAGAACAAATGTTTCATTGCAGAATGAAGTGAGACACAAAGCTTATCGTATGATTTTAGTCTTAAGTGCTTATTTTTTGTTTCCGTGTAAATGAGTTCCAACAACGCTTGCGCTAATCTAAGTTTTATGAGCAACCGAAACGCTTAACTTAGGCATATCAAGCATTAACGGTTAGTAAAACGTAAGTCAGTCCAAGTGAAGGTAAACTCCATACGCTTGTGTAAAATCTTTTAAATCACTTTAGAGTGACACGGAGTTTATATTATCGGATGGAATAAGCACAGAAAAGTTCATTTCTAATAATGCATATGGACCCGTAACTTAGGTCTTAATGCTTTTGTTTCGACGAACAAGTGAGACGAATTTGCAAGATTGGACAAGCTAAACATATGATAAATGTTGTTGTTTGGGATCAATATACACTAGGATATCTAAAACAGTGTGTGACGATTGCGAATGCTCATTTAAGAGCCTGGAGGCATAAAGAAATCAGGCTTCATACTGTTTGCTACCAACGAAACGCACAACAGACAATTTGTTAAATAATAAAAATCGGAAATTAAAAAGTTTGTGTGCACAAGCAGAAACAAACATTTTTAAAATTATCGTGCAAAAGCACAGGAATACCTTTAATTTGTGTGCGAGAGTACATGCTTTTACAAACATTAGAATTAGAGCACAAGTTACTGAGAAAAATTGGAGCATATGCTACTGGAATGGCATTATGCGGGCTCTTTTAAGACCGCAAACGAGTTGTATAGCCAGAAAACCGTACGTATGATAATGGAGAAGCTTTACGGTGGATGATGCAGGGATTATGCAGCAATCTTGACCAAAAGAGAAGAATCATTTAAAAAGATTGTAGTCCATCCGGGTGCTGAAAACAAAATTTTAAAGAACTGGCGAATATTTTTAAGCGAGAGGGCACATGAACAAGTCAAGTGTTCGTATAATTTAGATGGTAATTTCGGAAATTCTTCAATTATTATGACTTTGAGCATTCGGACAATATCATCAGCAAATTTATATTTTATGGAAATAGCGGGGGTAGTTAGACATTTTTGATATAAGGCAAACGGAAAAGCACACTAATTGTTTCCTGCAAAAAACCACAGTTTGCTGGGAGCTAAAAGAATCACCTACCACATGGGTGCGTGTTTTGTGTGCGAGTAGCAATACAGTCATGCATTACAGTGCATTCATATGGGAAAGGCCATTTCCTATAAACACTTGATAATATCAGTCGGTGAAGGCTGGCAGTTATAGTCGTGGCACGAATGGAATTGGTCGTGCATATTTAGTAAAATCAAACGGAAGTAGATGTACAAAATGTGAACGACGTGCAGTACAGGGCGCTCCCTTCTTATCATGCAGTCACACCTTACGGTACAGATTATGCATACAGTAACACTATCGTTTATTCGCACTGATTCAACGCTCCTAACATTTCAGACTTTCCACCCAAAATTCTTGACCACACATTGATAAGAGTACGCATATTCAACTTGGGTTTATCTGCGTTATCCATTGAAGTTACCACTGCAGAAGTATCCAGCACGCACCAACGTTACCGTTACAGTAATTTCAGCAAGATTTTCGCGGAAACCAACAAACACATTAAACATAATTTTAAAGTGCATTACTCTTTGTGCTCTCATTATCGCCTTCCAATAAGTTTTGTACCCCGAGAATACGACGCTTGTTTTGATGGCTGCAGCTCATTTAGCGGAAATTATCAAAACACACCAAAATATCGTGAATTATTCCTCGCACGTCAACGTTAGCTTTTCACCAAACCGAAGCCCGTTCTGATTGACTGCAAAGCGCCTACTGTTTACAAGTGGAAGGACGTAAGTCGATCTCTGTCGGCTTTGTTCACAACTATGTTCCCCCGTAATATACACTGTCAACGGACATCTTGTACTTGCCCAAAAACGCTCGGTGTGCTGTACACTGGCAGCGAAAGAGGCCTCGCAATTTATCTGACTGAATTTCACATCAACGTGGTTTGCAAAACGAAACAAGTAATACAAGATGTAAACGGTCCACGCTGTCGCAGACAGACATATTTTGCAATTCAAAATCATGCTGCAGGCCAAATGGAATAGGAATGGCACATTGTAACTGCGAAAATAACCTCTATTCCAAGTGTATACATTTACGTGAGTCGAAATTAAAAGAACGACACTGCATAACTGACACCGTTTGGTTACGTACAGATTGTGTCATCAATCCACCAGTAAAGTGAGTTGCGGTGCTTGTTGAGAAATGTGAAAATTGACTACGATTTCCCGCTTACTACAGCTGGCATATCAGTTGCATGCGGAACCAGATGCTGCATGACTCGAGTACCGATGCCTAAATAATGGCTCAGCGCTGGAACAGAATAGCCAAACAGGGGTATACTTTACAGCATAGAGCCTGTCAGACTAACAACAGCAATACGCAAACAGGTGTGCAGACAGTGTTCGCTAAACGCGCTGGCTTTAATATTCCATAATGTGTTCTTTGCCGGGGTGTGTCTGTGGTGCGTGATACTCTATTCATTCGCGTTTATCCTACACTTATGAATGCTTGAGAATCTACATGTCCGTCGTCGATGCATGCAGACCCATGGCAAAGTTAGAGCCAAGTCTATGACTAAACAAAAAGCGTTAAAAATGACCCAAATACCAACGCTCCTCTGAAATGACAGCATACCATTCTTCCACAGTAAGGAAGCACGCTTTGATCCAATTTTGTGAAAAATCGGACGACGCACAACACAATGTAGTGAATGTATTCGAACGTGTTTAAGTACAAAGCAAACTCTGTCAAAGACAAACTAGTGGTCAATCTGAAAGAAAGAAATCCAGGCCAAGCAGACAAGTTTGGTTCGCATCGTCTGGCACCTAAACACAATTTATATTGGAGTGCAAAGGCTACGTAAGGTGATAACTTAAGTAAGGCAATGAATTTCAGATCGCCTTACTGTCATCTCATCGTCTTCCTAATAAGTCGTATGGTGTTCTTACTAAACATAAGTGCTTCTTTTGATACCTAAAATAACAACCGCATTTATATGTTTGTTGTACTGCTGTATCCCTCGGACCAACTAACGGGAAGTTAAAAAGCAGCGCTTTTCAACCCGTGTAAAATAATCGTTGTTCATCATGGTATATTACTTGACTTTCATTAAAAGGGGCGTCGAAAAAGAAAGTAGAAGCAAACGAGTTTTGCAAGCAAGACGACGATAGATGGAGTTTACCTCGTTTAATCTTCCAAAGAGTCACACGACTAAGCTTATGGCTTGGGAGAGCAGCGCTACATCTGCGCAATCCTCTCTATCCATGAGATGCTTACCAACTCAAGCTCCAGGTTACCCCTACCAATAAACAATAAAGTATGTGGTGCTGAAAGTCTCGCTCCACCCCAAACAAATGTTTGCAAGTTTGCTTGTACCTTAGGCACCAGGACGCTATCAGAAATACCTATGAAGGCAGTCGAAACAGAGCCATCATTTGGTGGTGAATCACAAAATCAACGAGATTTCTCGCCAATCTAGATGTCTGCATTTCTGAACCGGAGCGCTGGATAACTCCAAAGGCGTCCGGAGAAAAACGGACAATCTACCGCAAAACGCCACTGACAGATTAGATAGTATGTGCTCTGTGCAACAAGCTCGAGGGAGCCCCAAGCGGTACGCAAGGAAAGCATCTAAAAACGATGGTCAGGCGGCTCTATAATGTTCAACGAAAGCTCGAGGAAAAAACTCGGATGATCACACACGCTTCTAGCACACAAAGATCTTAATTACACGTATACAAACGCAATACACTTACTCTGCAACTTGACTAACCTTAAATCTCCTCAAGTTTCAATGCTTTAAAACTTCATCCAGCAACCGAGAAAAGGCTGAACCATGAGATTACAACTGCCGAGGTCGCGCTACCTGGTATGTCAATCTTGCGCATCCAGCGACCAAGCAGTTCACGCAGTGTAATTCCATGGTTGGCGGCATCCGGTTGCGGATGTGCTTGTTACTTTGGCCTGCCACAGGATGCCTGCGTTTACAGATGGACCATGGGTGGCTTGCGCTGTACCACCCACAGCTCCAACCACACACACCACACCCAGTGTAAACCTAAGGAATAAAACCGGGAGGCAGGTGGATGGGAGCCACGTTTCATCAATGGAGCCAGTCCACACTCCTTCACAGGCAAACACAAGCATGTTGTAGTTCGGAAACAAACGCACGCAAGACGGTGGCTGCATCGTAGTCCGCTCCACACTGAGTGCATGGAACCACTGTTCGAGCCTAGCACGGCATCAAGGACCGTGCACCCGTCCCCTCCACAACGACCAACAGTCTCCTGGAGCCAGTATGGACGAGGTAGTGGGTAAAAGACAGGTAGGCAACTTGTCAACTTGCACATCAAGCGTAGCCACACCGGGGATATCAAGCAACAGCCATTCACTTGCAACCACAAGATGAAATAAAATGAGTCCAATATTGCATACAGATACGGTGGCATAACTATTTGCTAAATTAGCGTATGAAGTAAGTGGGTTAGCAACAAATCCGCGATAAGGAAAAAACGTCTACAATTTCCGTAAAAATGCTACACACGCAACAAAGTTACCGAAGATAAGCGCAATTAGTGTATGCAACGTGGCCAGTAAATAGAAGATTATTCAGTTAAGCAGAACAAACCAACTAAAGTAGAATGAAATTTCTCCTGCTTAAAAGACTTAGTGTAAGTGTAAGTCGGTTTAGTCCAACTACGGTGAAGAAGCATCAAGAATGCAACAACCGCCTCAGCATGGGGCACAAGTGTAATTCCATACCAGCCTTAGAATCTACCAGTCGACCACGCTCACGAGTTTAGCGTACAGACCCTAGATCCCTCATGGTGCCGCCTACACTCGGGCAGGGCGATATATGCCTAATGGTTTTGGCATACCGATCACTGTCGTTCACTTCAGAAATGAACCGGGTTCTAGCCTTTACTGTGAAGAACTGATTAGCAAGATCTAACAGCCTTGTTCTTCTGATAAGAGACTTGAAGCATCAAATCGCAGGAACCCCAGGCACTATCGACGAGCAATTCAAGGCGGGACTGGAAGAGCCAATCGTTGGTTTACCGCTACGTACCCATCTCACTTATCTAACGCTTGACAGGAAAGATAAAGCTAACCATATTCATCTTCGTTTCAATCAACGAGAAACTCATACTTGACGAAGTAGCAAAGCTGACTGCTTTGGACTGCAACAATCACGCCACATATACTATGCTTATAAGCGTAAGGATTGTATCATGATAACAAACTACGATAAACTGGCTGACATCAATAATGCAACATTCTGGCTTTTTCTGAGACCAATGGTCCCCTGAAGTGTTATGGGTAGAACCTGCCAGTAGTATTAACAGGCTAGTGGTAAGCGGATCGGAGACAAAGATTCAGTGTTGAGACAAGATGAAGCAACACCTTAGGAGCCGAACTCAGAGATGCATGACATTGGGGAACTCTGCATGACGGGTAAACACAGTCTTTCCCAACGAAGACAGCTGCGCCTTTACATACAACACAAAGGATCCACTGCATCGGACTCATCAGGGAGGATAAATAAGTTACCAAGTTGTTCTGGTGAAAAACGTTTGCTCTGATCTTAAGTTGCTATACAGACACGAGAAGAAATAAGGTAGAGTTAATCGCGGAATTTATGCTCTGCATTCTGTATGCGGTTCAGTGCAAACCGCACAAAAGGTGGGCTAACAATTTAGACGTACTTTCTAAAGTGCAAAATTTTTATGTCCTGTGTGCGTAGATCAAATTGTAACCTGGCCTTCACCACACATACTTTACTACCATGGGCGTTCTGAATCGACTGGTGCATCTCTGCTATTACAGCTCGCCAGTTGCAAAAAGGTATTCACCCAAAGGAGTTGAAAGTGATTGTCACGAGTATAATTTAAGCACTAGCCATATTTTTCAACGATATATTAACCAGACTGAGGTACCCACAACGTGAAAGCACAGCATCAGCTTTCCACACTACGAAAGTTAAAGTGGTGCAGCGCAAGCTAACTATCGCTAGATAACACGAATTCCAGTGATCTTCAAGTGAGTCCGGTGTTTCCAAGACATTTATGAGGTACCTGGAAATAGAGTAATTATCAATCAAGATCAGCATGAATTTCGGTAAACTCGGTCGTGTACCGCTAACCACTTGATTGCGCGTGCACGCTAGACAGAATCTGAAAATACTAGTGTTAAAATTGATGCAGTGCATCTGGTCGTCCTGAAGGCATTCCAGCACCCAGAGCATCGCATTGAACAATGAACAATGATTTATCACGGGATAAAAGCAAGTGCTTGACATGTCCCGTAGGATGGTTGAGGTGAATACGATGAAATCAAAATATGTCTGGGTCATCTATCGAATGTCTGCGGAGATGAATAGTTTGATAAGTAACATCAGTGTAAAATTAAAATAAATTATCGAGCGTAAACGTTCAGAAAGACACTGGGGTGCAGTGATCATTGAGGTAAGGAGTGAGAAAAGTAAAACATGGTCGCTAACTTGGGTCCATTTGATACATAAATCCTGTTGAAAAACATGCTTGGTTTAATCCACAATATTGGAGTTTAGGTAACAAAATGTTGGTAGCTAAGAGCAACATCTAACCGTTTTATGATAACATCCAAGGTAGGAGATGATACAACTGAGTCTGGGAGTGCGTTCCAAGGTTTGCAAACCCGAAGGGAAAAGTAAATCCGTCGACAATCTAGACGGCCATATTGTTCCTTCAACTTTAAGCAGTTACCCCTTAGCTGCGTGTTTTGGGTAAGTTTCAGCAAATGGCGGCATACGTGGTTGGGGTCACTGAATGTCTGATACGCTAATATGAGATCGCCGCACAGCCTTCCATAGCGCCCGCTGAAGATTCCCATCAACTTCAGTCTTCGGTGGTAAGAGTGATAGCGCAGGCCATTGGCATTCTTTGTTGCTCTTCGTTGTGGTGCCTCTATCGCTTCCAGGTAACGCTTCAACCAAGGTTACCAAGCTTGGATAGGGTATTCAACATGCGGACGCACGTAGGAATTGTGCATCATTGGGAAGATTGATGGGTCAAATCTCCCGTATGCTCTTCGCAGCATGCCGACATGCTGGTTGCCCCTTTTCGCAGCTACCTCAACCTGTTTTGAACAGTTGAGGTCGCTCTGTATGATCACACCAAGGTCACGTTCCTGGGAGCTATTCTGCAATACGTTTGTCCCAAATGAATAGGTGTAGTTATGACTATGGCGTAATTGTACGACGCGACATTTGTCTACATTGAACGGTAGGGCGTTTTGAATTGACCAGTTCGACACTGTATTAAGATCGCACTGGAGCCGTTCATGGTCGTCCGGTCCTCTGATCCTTCGCCATATCTTGATATCATCAGCGAAAAATAGGAAATCGGAAGTAATTGATCGCATCAAATCGTTTATGAACACCAAGAATAGACGATCCAAGAACCGAGCCTTGTGGTACTCCAAACGCCACATCGATTGCATGAGAAAATGATTCTCGGACTCTCACCACTAGCCATCGTTCTTGTGGAAAATTGTCAATCCAACTCAGGATTGGGTCGCCAATACCGTAATTCCGAAGCTTCTGAAGGAGAATGCGATGGTATAATCGATAAATGCTTTGGAGAAGTCCAGGTAGATGACATCGACCCCTACTCCATCATCAACAGCTTCAGTCCAGCTATTACGTGCAATCAATAGGCTGGTAGTACACTAATGCTTTTGATGAAAGCCGTGTTGCTCTGGGGTTATTAAATTGTTGCTTTGCAGATATTGCATCAGCGCATCTGCGATGATTGATTCCATCTCTTTGGATGGTACAGGAAGTAGTGTTAATGGACGGTAGTGGGCAGGATCAGTGCGGCTACCTCCTTTATGGATAGGAGTGATGACACCTCGCTTCCATACTGGTGGAATACGGTTCTCCTCTAGACATCGCTGATAGAAAACAGCCAGTGGTTCTGCTAGATCACAAGCTACCGCCTGCAGAGCCTTTGGTCGGATGTTGTCAGCTCCCGGAGAACTATGGATACGCAAGAATAACAACTTATTCGACACAGCTTTCTCAGTGAAGGTGCTGTTTTCTAAACTAGATGGTGGAGTATTAGAAATGAGGAGAATGTTTGTGCTCGTTACCTGCTGGAAAGTTTGGGAGTAATGAATCCGTAGGAGATCAGCTGCTTTCATTTCTGATCGCGTGCACCCATCAGCCGTGACTAGTGCTGGAACCCCTGGCTTTACTTTTCGAAGGCCGTTAATGTGCCTGTAAAGGGGTTTGCGGTTCATGTTGAATCGCTTCATTAACTTCTGCTGATGAGTGATCTTGTCTTCGCGGACCATTTTCTCACCGAAGTTACCATGTGGCACGTATGCAGTCCAGGTATCGGCATTCTGGCAGTCCTGGTGATCTCGCCATGCTAAATCCCTCCGGGACATGCATTTACGTGTTCTGCTCCTCAGAAATGAATTACGCTTGTTTTTAGGTTGGAAGGACTTCTGCTCTGATGCGTGCGCTACCAGTGTACTAAACGTCCTTGTAAATGTTTCCCAGGCAACATCTGGGGGGCATTCGGTTAAGAAAGTCTAAAGATGAATCCTTAACAAGCTTAGACAACACATTGTAGTGTTTCACAGTATGCAATTTATCCTCCTCCTTTTCTGGGTATTCCGCATGGCAAATATAGTCAAAGAGTAGAGTGACATGATCACTAGGACCAAGTGGTGTGTTTGTAACTATCCCGCCAACCATGAGTTCTTCGTTAGTTAGCACAAGATCCAGTATCGACGGCTTGTTAGAAGTTCGAAATCTGGTGGGAGAGGTTACGTGGTTGTAAAGAGGGTGGCTAGCAATAAGTTCTTGCAAACAGGCTTTAAACTGCATACCGTCAGTTGCTGACGTTTCTATGTCATGCACGTTAAAGTCTACCGCCGTAAGAATGTGGGTGTAGGACTTGTTCAAAGCAAACTGGAAAACGTGGTTCAGTTTGGAGTCCATTTCCGAAGTTGAGTTTGGTGGGCGATAAATCACGGCTAGTAGGTATGTGTCCTTATTTCGCAACCATAGGCGGCACCAAAGCGAATCGGGAGCTCGGATTTCCTGGTGGTCGACAACCTCACGTCGGAGGTTTGTATTATAATAAAGAATCACACCACCACCCCTTCAGTTTCTATCGGTCCTAAGCATTGACATACCGGGTAAATTGATCTCAGAATCTTTTATCTCAGGATTCAACCATATCTCTGTAATCATGACGAGGTCCCGCGGTTGTGAGGCATGGAGTTCTCTAAGTTCGGCCACCTTGCTTAGAAGGCCTTGTGCGTTTGTGTACATGCAAGATACGACTTTTGCTGTTAGGAGTTCATTGATAGATGTCAAGTTTGTGTTCGTTTTTAAGCCGGCCGTTAAGTGGCCGGCCATTAATGGTTTTTTGGTTTATGTATTTCAGTCGTGTTGCATGGCGTTATTGAGCGTTCCTGAAAAGAAGTTTCACTTGTTCTTTGCTCAGTCCTCCTGTGTGACGTGGGCACTGTTGTGTCAATTTCTCCGCAGGACTGTGCAGATAAGGAATTCGTTGCGTTTGCAAGGTCCGTTAAATTACTTCCGAATTTTTGTCGTTCGCCTGCTGCTTTTAGCCGGATCTCTGTTGGCAACCTAGCTCGAAACTTTAACCAGCTATCCAACAGAACTTGCGTCATTCTCTAGGAGTGTGGTATTACTTTTATTAGCCTTGGACCGCAGCCCTTGTAGTTAGGTGATGATGGAACTCTTGTCAGAGATTTGGCAATAACATTGTCAACAGAGAGTGCTTCGCGGATATAACACCACTACTCTCGGTCATGTGTTTGTGCATCGTGATCAGAAGAATGCAGAAGCTCAGAAACACCATGAACAAATATTGTTTTCTTGCTATCCCTCTTAGCAATACCGCGTTAGTCAATTGCTTCTTTTGAGCGATCTTTCCAAGGTAGATCAGGTAATATGCGCACTCCGCTCGGTGAGTCGCGAAGACGAACTACTGAGAGCAGGACAGCCTCTGTCTCATCTGCTGAGTTTAGTGTTACTCGAAGAATTCGAGGTTCACCAGGGTGCACTGAGGTCGGGGGACGCGCTACGCGTTGGAGCAATACAGGCGCAACCCGAATTCCAATCGCCTCGCAGATGGAACTCCACTGGTTACGATCGTCTCGCAACTTGCCTTTTATTGTGCCAGATTTGGATTCGGGAATATTGGTGCACACGAGAGTTAACGCAGCGTGGTTTTGTCTATCGAGTGTTGGCTTTATACTTTTGCCGGCAATTCGGGTTGTATAGAGGACACTATTGGAGTTGACGGTGTAAGCTGCTTTGCGCCACGCGTGCTCGGTACAGAAGATGGACCTATGTGTGTCCCTCCCGGTGTGTTTGTCGAGGCAATCAACGCGTACGTTACCTGCTTGTTATCTGCACCGGATTTCCTACGGCTCTGAGCTCTCGGTGTCATGGAAGAATCTCGAAGTGAAGCGTCTATGGTTGGAGAAGTGGAAGCAGGCATGTTTGAGGCTTACCCACTTATGGGAGTGAGGTTACCCAGTGGATTTAGAGTCACAGACGCTGCAGTGCGGTTGGAGCGTCTAGCTCTTTTCTTCGGTTTAGACTCAGATCTTACGTTGGCCGGGTGAGGTATTATCGTGGCCATATGTACTTCCGGGGGAGGGATCTTAGTATTTACAAATTGCGCGATTATTTCAGTCATCCTATCGCATTTTTTCATGAGCAAAGATAAACAGTTGACCACTGGGATGACTTGACATGTTAGGCAAAACCAAATCGTGTCAGCAACTTGGTTTGTCGGTCTCACTTCTTGGACAGATTTGCCTGCACATTGCGGACAGTACGATCTAATGCAGCTAGAACAGGTAATACTGATCTTAAGCACGTTACTGCAGTTGCCTGCGCAACATAGGCGACGTTGAACCATTGGAATGCTACTCGTCCTCTTATTGTTTACGGCAAAGCCTATCTAAGCGCTCACCTTGATGAGTGTACTTTGTGCTAGGAGTGACGCACAAATAGGTCAGAACACGCACAGAAATAGATAGTTGTTCAACGGCACCAATGTCAGGCCGAGAGGCAGATGGAGGTCGTAACGCGCAGACTGTCGGATTCAGCGATCAATCGACTCGCAGTGGTACACACACAACCACACAAAGCGGCAGCGTGTGTGGTGGAGCGCTGATAAGCGTCCCTACCGCTGTTCAGTTGATGAGCGGAGCAAAAAGGCTGTAACTTTGTTATGCTGCAACTTACAGGGATGGTTGCCGCGTAGTTGGGGAGTCCTCAACTTCTTCTTCCGAGTGAGACCAAAATCATTTCCGAAAGACGGGTTTGATGTAGTTACACAAGTAGAATTCGGCAAAGAATATGCCGAACACTGGGAACTGGAGCAGGAGTGTAATCCACACAGGTTAGATCCAGGAGAGGGAAAGCACTGAGTAAAGCTCGTCGAACTGGTTCGAACGAGCGCACGCACAATATTGTGTGGGGAGAATTGGAGTGGCCACAGAGGGCAAAGCGAGAGACCAGTTAAAGTGCGGCCGCACACAGATGGTCGAGCTTGCAGGCGCAGGACTTACAAGACGGTCAAGGTTCAGCATTATGGAATAAATGATCTCGTTATTTGCTGGATAGCTGAATTTCTTGTTCCACGTCGCCTGAATTTGACGGTTCGGAGCTTCTTATCCAAGCTACTAGAATTAAGCCGCTGCGTACCTCAAAGCTCGGTTCTGGTACTTCGTCTGTTCTTAGTATTTGTGTGCGATCTCGCGACAATGCTTTCTTCAAATTCCCTGCATTTGGATGATGATGTAATGATATAACTAGCTATAACTACAATAAAGAAGCAAAGAGTCCTACAAGATGATGTGCTAAACAAACAAGAGGTCCATAGATAACATGTCAAATTTTAACGTCACCACGTGAATATGTCCGAACATACACCAACAAAGTACAAAAAACCATCAGCTATTTCTACAAATTCCTCAGCAGGCTTCTCCTTAGTGCGATCTCAGTCTGTTCGTGCAGGATAACCTTAGTTATTTTAGGAAGACCGAAAAGATATCAATGTAACCAAGTCGGAATTCGGATCTCCTGCGTACGGTGTCAGGGAAGTTCGACGCCTCAGTCTTTCCGAAAATACTTGGCGCTCACATGAGGCCACACGTATAATGCGTTATTCTAATGTGGCAACACCGTAGATGCAACACCTCATTGCGCATGATACGTCATCAGGAAGAACAACGACGATCGTCAGAGGTTTGTTCCGCCTTCTTTACTTACTCCAGCGAAAATCTATGAAAGCGTACCACGAAAGTATAAGGCTTCTACGTGACGATATCATACTTGGGTATTAGATCCTAAAATACCCAAACCGCACTTGCAAAATTTTCGTAACACAACAAAACATTTTGAGAGGTTATCATTTGAAGTTCGCTACACAGTACAACCGATCGGATTATCGATCAAACGTTTCCTTACTCTGAGTGCCACAGTTCTGGAATTCCCATCCGGCGCATTTAATTAGCGATTAATACTTATCACTATTCAAAAAGCGCCTCGACGTTACCCTTCCACGGTTACGCTATATATTATAGCACGCGATATCATGAAGGCAGAAAAAGCGGTGGACAATGTCCTTACCCTCTTAATTGCAGGCAAGAATTCACATAGTTGTGCCACACCAAACCCCTCGGTGAGTCACATATATCACGGCACTTTTTACTGGCATTGAAAAATATCTTGTGACGTTTCACCTTACCTTTGCTAGTGGACTGTCGCAAGCTTTGAAAATATGGTCACGGATGACTTGATAGAACCCATACCGTGTTCTGAATGGGTTCATCCACTAGTTGCCGTTCAAAAGAAAGATGGCCGTATTCGTGCATGCATCGACCTTCTAGCGCTTAATCGACATATAATCGTGAACAAGTTCCCTCTGCCTTCACTCGACATGTTGATGGTTAGGTTTTCGAAAGCCAAACTTTTCTGAAACCTACCTTTTCGGGCTACAACAGGGACTTGCCAAACATTTTCGTTTATACCCCTTATAAAACATTACTCATTGCTCCAGAACCCTAGCTTTCAGGCGAACCTTCCGCCAACAAATGTATTTTCTTTTGACAATGCCAGTGAGATGTATTTTTCGGCAATGTCGACCGTGAATCCTGCGAAACATTATATGGAACTGGTGTTATAATATCTGTTTTCGAGATACCCGGGATGATACCACTGGTTAAACATCTACTGAAACTCTCTGTGCTAGATGACTGCAATGATTGAGCGCACAGTTTCACATAGCTCAGTTACAGGGAATTCGGACCAGCAAACATGGTTGGATTTCGTGGTATGAGCTCTCGCAAAACAGGTATGATCATATATTGTAATTGGATCAGTGTTATGTCAAATGGGTTTGGTACTTGCAGTAGATGTTGTGGCGATGAAATGCACTTCCATATCGTCTACATTCAAAGATGGTCATATGATGTTTTGATGGAAATTTTTGCTAGGAACATCATCTGAACACCAAATTCAACTTGTATTACTTTCCGCTGTACCAAACGTTGCTCGCGGATCTCAGTAGCTTAGTGTTCAGGGCGTCAGCCATGAGCTACTAAGCTCTGAGTTCCACCCCAGCTCAGGCTACCTCCACCTGACGAGTCTAAACCAAGACGAAACCGCGGTCGTGGAGTATTCTATTTATTGGTGCCGCTTTAGTAGTGACCAGTTACAAGAATGAGAAGGCTAGGCACTAATATACTACTAATATTGTGCACATAGTAACAATAAATTCAAGTGACTTATCGCATGTGCTTACATGATTGTTCTGAGCCCCATTTATTTGCGGTGCATTGCGACTGGATGTGTCTGGCCTTGAGCACATGGTGGTTCTACTGATGCGCCTTGATGCCACAGGCTTATCACTGAGTGCGAGCTAAAGTACATGCCAACAGTGGGGTTTCGACGCAAGCGTAGTAATGTAGAGGTCAACATGCTCTTTTGATCTGGCGTGTTTATCCCGTTCTATATATCACGTGACGTGATTAGGCTTCGCCATGCGGGACGAATAAAACGTGCAGTTCCAAAATCATGGGTGTTTTGTGTGACAAACGGACCTAACGCTATGTCATTTCCCGGCCGTTGTCCTCTTGGGAAACCGAAATAATCTGAAGGGGCATTCAACATGAGTCTAGTAATTAATTTGTTCCGTGCGTAGGGGCTGAAGCGTTCCACCTGCACTCCTATGACTTAGTGCGTCTGAGGTCCAATTGGCTGAAGGCGACGGGCTATACACGCACACATACCCACCTGCACCAGTGACTTGTGTACGCACGGAGCAGATTAATTGAGTAGACTCATGTTGAATGCCCCCTCATTATTTCTGTTGCCCAAGAGGACAACTTGGCCCGGGAAATGGTATAGTCACGTCAACGTGTTCTAGTAGACGGTTAAGGTTTAGGAAGCATGGGTATTTAACACTTTCTGGGTGCTATTAAAGCAGCTATGAGAAGGAATGTCCAATCTGATGTAGTTATTATGGTAGTTACATCAAGATGACGTGTTCTTTAATAAGTATTGCCACATTTTCACGTGACCGGAGTGTGATTGGTAGTTTATTCCAGTTGTATCTGACCAGGAAGAAAGTGGAGAGAATGTTCGTTTTAGCCCTTAGTGTATTCAGTGCAACATCATTGTAGCGATGCTCTCGAGTTGAGCTATGTTGTATGTTAAGTATCGCCAGATATAAATATTTAGTTATAAGTAGCAGATTTAAAGGATGCAACAAGTTATGTTTCATACATGTAATCCAAAACTCTTTGAGCAGAAGTTCTTTACTACGCTCTCGATAATTAATGGCAGATTGGTTAGCTACCAAATGTTTGGTAACTGACGTCAAGTGCTGCGTACCAATTCTGTCACTCTTTCGTATATTCTCGTATATACTCCTGCAGTATTCCAGGATGTATTAGGTGTTGGGCTTAAAAGCTCAACCATATCCTTGGTCGTATGGAGTTGGTTCATATAGATAGAACAAGTTATCCGGCACACGCAGCTTGTTGTCTTGTGTGTTATAAAACTTTGACGTTAGTTGGACAATTCTAAAAGACAGAACGCACGCGAACCAGTGTAGGGAGGAGTTAATTGTAAATTGCAATAGATGCATCAGTTAGGAAATAGTCGTCAATCATGACACTTGATTACTTAACCGAGAGGAGCATCATCCACTTGTATCACCGTGATCCAATGGAATATAGTCATGAAAATAAGCAGCGCAGTGCCGCGAAGTTCGTTACGCCAAAGCAAAACTACCCGTCAGGATGATAGTAGCAAACACCCCAGCGGACACCGCATATGGCGCTCCTCGCCTAGAGGAGAAACGAGATTGTACGCCAACAGTTCAAAAGAAACTGAACTACATGGAACACTAATGCAAAAGTGCGCATATTATGAAGACCGCCGCGTGGCGCGTTAGCGTTTCCTTGAAGAGGGCGTGCAATGCAGCTGAAGTACGGTTGCTCACATCAACATGACCTCTGCTCAGGTGTTCCATCCGGACATGGATGACCTGGCATTGTATATCCCATTGCTCATACAATTTCACCTGAAGCTCTACTGGGTGCACTAACCGAGGTTTAGGCGTCAGGAGCAATGAGCACATTCCTAAGTGGTTACCCAGCCGGATGGGTTCAGCAACGGCGGGATCGCGTGAATTGTGAAATCCATCTGCCTCGGTAATTACATGGCAGTTGCTGAGCCCCGGTCCCCGAGTTAACCCCGATCAGCCATTTACCGTACTGATGCGCAATAGGTGTCCACAACTTCTCAGGCCACCGAAGGCCATCATCGTCGATTGAGAACGGCCGCTGTAGTGGTAGTGTGAGGCGTAATATTTGGACAACGATTGGCTAACTATTGGTGTCATCTGGACTTTATTTTGTATGTATGATCTCTGCACAATTTACGATTGGGTAGTTTGCACGAAATGACTTATTCATTTCACAGTTTGCGCCTTCTGATATTTTGTTTGGAAACGGCATTTACTACATCCATAGTTACTTGTGTTGATCTGCCTGGAGTATATTTGAGTTATTACTTAAATTTTCCTCAGCTCATCTTTTTAATCTAACCAAATTTTAGCTGACCGTCGCCATTTAGCTACTAGGGATATTCTTTTCTTTATCTACATACTTGTTCTTCATCTATAAATTCAACCTATCTTCACATGTAGAAATTTCTCACATCATCGAGGGGAGCACATGGGTTTCCTGGGAAACTCATGTGTTTGCTATCTATTCTAACTCCGAATGTGTGCATGGAGGGCGGTGAGTAAGTCAACTTCGTTTTGTTTGTCTTAGCGTTTGAATAATAGTTTTTCAATCCTATTGAATTAACCTGCGACAATCTACATATTAAGTTATGAATGAGGTTTGCTTAACCGGCAAAAGGACATGATCGAAAAGTCGCACTTCGGTCACATTTGCTGCCACAGTTTTGCTAGTTTTATTCTCTAACATTCCGCTCCCACAAGCGGTTAATCATAGTTGTGTGAGCTGAACAATGAATAAGATTTCTCCTTACCTTTTCGTTAAGCCTGTTAATTATGCTGTCTTTTCTGTGAACAGTTTGGAATAATGAGCCGATTGCAGTCAATGCGGAAACTCACCAACTGTTTGGCCGAATGACACAATTGCTGCCGATAGGTTATGACATGTAATCGCAACGAAAGCACTGCCTTCACTAGAGTCCATTCATGCGTCCTTTATATTCTGCTTTGCCAACAACACCCAAAATGTTGACTGCAATTACACGTCAGACCACAAACACACGCACACACACTATACATGTTAGGTAGATTTGGGAAAAACCTCAGCTACTGTACCGCAATACCTAAAAGAAAAAGGGAATAAAATGCAAAAACTGCAAGCCAGCTGAGCTACAGATAACGGATGAGCACTGTTCCGGTAAGCTACCTGCAGGCTAATATGCAGCAGAAAAAATAATTTACCATGCAAAATTTTAAATTGCTAAGCAATAGGATCGTGCTTGGAGGGGGAGGCTTAGAGGGATGAGGTGGGACAAAGGAACTCACAGCACGAAAGTCACTGTGGTCGGTTCCTAGCCAAATCAACAAGTGTATCCAGCCAAACGTGCTCATTCTCTTTCGGACCCCACCAGGTAGCCGAGACGCTCCAAGTGAGTCCAGCTTCGAAGTCAGGGCTTTCATTCATCTCGACCAAGTCATCGCTTGGCCACCTCTCCTCTTCTTCCATCCACCTCCCGACGCGCAAACGACGCACGTCGCGGGAGTCGGTGGGATGGCATGCGTAACACGTGGCCGAGCCATCGGAGCCTGGTGCGTGAAATAATGGTGCTGAGCGGTTCATTCCCTTTTCTGCGCCGTAACCAATGCGTCTAACACGCTCGTTACTCACGCGGTGTTCCCACCAGATATGAGCTAAATTGCGAAGGCATCGGTGGTCGAAGGTAACTGGCCTCGTCGAACTTAACTAACCTCAGACCACACAGCTGTGATATGACTGGCCGTGAATTGTATACCGTGTATTTTAACTATATACTGGGTGCATTTCTTAAAGCTAAACCAACGAGTTGCTTAGTTAAGCCCAATCCGTTATTATTGTTTTGCCCGCTAGCATAATTTAATATTGTGGCTTGATCTAACTGACATAAAGTCAAAGGCCTGGTAGGTGATGCATGGAACCTGGTGTGTATGGAAGTTACTGCGCACCTTAAGTAACTTCTGCATATTCGTTATACATAACGGGAGGCGGAAGAAGCGTATTGGCACTTTTCCAACTTTATTGAATGTGTTCACATGGAGCCTATACTGAAGAGCTTACAAAGTCCTTGGGTCAAAATCGTAAGATAAATAAAGCCGTTGCCTTTGTGTTTACCTAGTGCAATTGCCTTTCATAAAGGACTGAAAATCTTACAGACAAAAGTCCAGTGAGATTAAACAAACTATACTGTATACACATTTCACTTAGGCAGTTACGCTTGGAAAACAAGATGTAATTAGTCTCGTAGGCTGCGCAGAACGCCAAACTGTGCAAGCATTTAAGTTATAAGATTGCGGTTAATAAAGTAAGTAAAGTTACACATAACCGCGTTGTGATTAATCGGCAGTAACTCAACAAGTTAAAAAAAGCAAATGTAAAATTTTGGACCATGAATATAGTCAAAATAATTTAAGTAGTTTTCAAAACAACAGACGTAGTCTATTAATTTATACGAAATTCGCATGGCTGTACTTTCCGTCTCCTACAAAATTCTGAAAGTACGCTGCTTGAATTTCCTGGGTAAAATTTGGTTTAAGCAAATTTTATCCTGTTTTTATGTCTTACCTGCTTCCTGCCAGTTTGCTTAGCAGGTGTAAAGTGGTGGTCATCTTTAAATGAACTAGTGTAACATTGGTTCTGCGAATGAGTGCCCGAAGCAGGTGATGCATGTTATTGTGTTTCTTCTGAATTTGGTATGCATTTTCCGGTCAACCAGAAGAGACCAAGACCAACTACCTTATATACCTAGTAGATTGTGTCTAACTGGTTGATGCAGACGTAAGAGCAATGTGACATTCACAGATGTACTTTGTTGAGGGCAATGAAGGATATTTCGCTTTAGCTACTAATGCAACTCCTTCTATGTGAGGTCGCACGAAACCATTTAGCAGTTTTGAAAATGCAACCGAATGAAGCCAACAAGCGTTTTGCAAATAGGACCGCAGTGTTGATTTCAAGTTTTCGATGGCTTCGAAAGTTAATTAAAGCTGCCGATTTCATCTTAACTGAATATTATCTCAAGTCATTGGGGTAGCTTTTACAGTGGGTATCAAATGCACGTCGGTTGGTGACGTGTAATATTTGCCATATATTTAGCTGGATTAATCTGGAGTGGATTCCTAGTGGATTGTTAAAAAATATTCAGGTAACTTTGGGGGAAACCATGAAATCAATGCAGTTGTTCCCTCGCCAAATCTTTAATTAATTAGCGGAAATTATTTACTTCTAGTATACAGTGCCTGAAACCACGAACGTTTAAAGTACCCGTGACGCAAGCACTGCTTTTTATTGAGCACCACATTCCACATCAAACGAGACAGAAATGGATCCTCAGAAACACAACTGCAGCGTCCGTTGTTGAAGACTGCTTCTGATCCTCGTTTCCACGGCTCTACAGCCTTTGAAGTAATTAGCAGGGATCCTTGGGATCCAAAACTTTGATGAGGCCATTTTGGTGAGAAGGAGCTGGGCAACACCATTGGCAGCTTTGGTCAAAATACCTTGTGACCAGAAATATGATACATGGCGAATGTTGAAGCAACTCGCGCGGGGATAAGTAATTGCACTTTTTCAAGCAGTACACCTTAACATCAGATATGACCGCAACCATGAAATTCAAGAACAGCTGAAATTAAGTTACTGAGTACTAGTGAATAGGCTTTGCATATCTGCTTCATAAATTTGGACAGTAATAGTCCGATTACAAATAATCGGATTTAATATTCATCAACGCAACCCTGAAACCCTTTCTCCCACCATAGCAGCACCACTTGCAACCTATTTCCAGGGTTTGCTTAACTCCCATGCACTTCCATCTGAGTGGAAATATGGAATTATCACTCCAATATACAAAGGAGGTGAACGATCAGTTCCTACCAACTATCCAAATATCCAGCTACTCTCCTTCCTGTTTCATCTAAAGGGATGAAATCGGTGATTGCAGTTGAACTGACGCAATACTTTGTAAGTGAACAAATATTTTCTAATGCCCCACATGGTTACAGACCCAAATGATCTTGTCTCACCAATTTGCTGATTACAAAAGACTTATTGACAAGAGCGGCTGATGAAGGATTCTCTAAGATGTGCTCTACTTGCATTTTTCTAAAACACTCGACAGGGTCAATCACTTCCTTCTCCTCCAAATCTTGCTGCCTAAGGTATCAACGGTTCCCTGCTCACCTGATTAAAATACTAAGTACACGACAGAGTAATCAAGATAAGAGTAGCCGACACTCACTCTGCAAGGCTGCCCGTCTCCAGTGGTGTGCCACAAGGATCCGTCCTCTGTCCGCTACTGTTTTTAGTCATTAACGAGCTGCCAGCAGACATTGTATCTCCGATGCAAATATTTTCAGATCATGCTAAAATATGGCAAGCGTTTCGCTCAGCATCCGACCTTGCCTACCTCAAGTAAGATCTGACTCGAATTAACAAATGGGCAGAAAGGAACCAGCTCCCACTGAACCCTGCAACGTGCCACCTGCTGACGGTGCGCAGCAGCTTCGTCAACACACACCTTTTGGGGCAACAGTCCTGCAACAAGTGACTAGTGAACGCGACTTAGGTATATTCGTGCAAGAGAGTCTGGCCAATTCGCTCTAATGTTCGAAAGCAGCAAGTGTGACGAAGTTGAACTTGAGACTTTTGAGGCGAGCTATTGGCACCTTTGATCGACGGCTACTACCAATGCTGATTAACTCCTATATTCATCCTGAAGTTGAATATGGAATTCCGGTCTGGTGTCCGTGGTTAAAATGAGACATTTGCCTATTGGAACAGCCCAAAAGAAGAGCCACAAGGGCAACGCGTGGACTATCCGGTCTAAGTTGCGAACTGCGTCTTCGTGTATTCGGTGTGTTCTCATTAGAATACCAACAGCTTCGCAGAGATCTTATTCTCATACGCCGGATCCTGACTGAAAGCCAGCATGGATGTACATCACTGTTGACCCTAGCCCCTTACAAACAAAGCCGAGGCAACCACCTGAAACTAATAATACAACAACACAGTTTGCATTGTAGAAAGTATTTTTACTCACTTAGAATCGGTTCTCACTGGACTGCATTACCAAGATATGTGGTGAGCACACCAGATATGATGACATTAGAAAGACTCTTAGACTTTCATCTTATTGAGAAACGTTACACAACAGTTTGATAAAGTGCGATGGTTCAACAACTGATACTTCACGTTCCACGTTGGAACATGTTGATTTTAATTTTCTTTTGCATATCCATCTTGTGGGTCTCGTAAATTTGTGCTTTCTATCCCATCATACACTATTGAACACGGGTCGGCCACCTTTGCGACTAAAACTTTTAATACCTTCGATCGAATGTTATAAGTTCCCGGGTAAATATGCTGCTTAATGAGAGGAAATTATTTTACACGATAATTAGATAACTGATAAACCGTAAATTATGGAGCTGTATGATGGAAGACAACTCGAAATTCTGCGCGTTCGAGCACATCGCAGCTAAAGCTCTATATAACTTGGATGAAACAAAAATTTTAAGAAAGTTATAAACAAGAAAGAAACTAAACTTTTCTTTTGCGGTTCGCCAGACTGAAATACTGTATAACCATTTAAAATTTCTTTAGAATTATTTCCCGTCGATAGCTAAACCATTCGTATTATTGCTATCAAATTCGTCATTAACGATTAAAGTAATCTTTTCCGGTCTTTTAACACGGAATGCAAATGAATTCATTGCATTCACTTGCGTTATGGTCATAATTAATTTGCTAGACTACTCGTTGTTCCAAGTTCAGTGTTTTAACCAAATTAACAATATTTAAATGATTGTAATCATAACAGTTCGTTTGCATTCGTGGACTAGCATACTAACGTTGTCTAGCCTAGTAGAAGAAGCCAGTATGGTGGGCGGTTAGCATAAGCTGAACCCGAGAGCATGACAAATCTGCGAGCATGCTACCATCGTGTGGTGCACCTTTGGGGCCAGCTCCTAGCTATATCAACAAGCGTGTCAACCAAACGTGTCCATTGTAATTAGGACCCCAGCCAAGCTGTTAAGATGTACCAACGGACGCAAAATTTGAAGTGAGGGTTTTAAATTTTTCTAGACCAAGCCATTGCCTGTCTTCCAATCCTCCTCTTCCATCTGCACCCACAAGGCGCAAACAACGTACGTCTCGGGAGCCGTCGTGCTGGCATGCGCAACATATGGCACAGCCATAGGAGCCTGGTGCGTGATATAATGGTGCTGAGCGGTTCACTAGCTCTTCCTGCACCAAATACGCGACGCCGAACAGGCTCATTGCTAACGCGGTGCTCTCAGCAGAGATGAACTAAGCTGCAGGGGCACGGATGATCGAACGTGGCTAGCCTCATTATGTCTGTCGATCTGATGGGTAAGATTTCACAAGCGCATTAAAGGGTTGATCATACGACTGCAATATAAACTCTGCTCTTCAGAACGGTGATGTCGCGTCTGCACCACAGGTGGCGGGGATTGGCAAGAGCACTTCGAGCTTTTGCTCTACGCCTCAATATCTCAGCTTCGATCACACGGGCGCTTATATAGCTGACCAGGTACTTGAATTCTTGAACGATTTCTAGCTGACCACCACCAAGCGTCAGCGCAGGAGTGGGTCCCTGCCAATCTTACAGAACTTTACATTCTGATAGAACAAAGCAAAGCCCAATACGATGGACAGCCAGTGCTGATCGGTCCAGTGCTTCTTGGCACGTTTGGGGACTGCCATAGATAAGGGTAATATCGCCCGCATACTCTAAGTCGAGAGGTTGCTCACCAGGAATTACCTCCACACCTTCTAGATCGTGTCCAGCGAACGTTGTTTCCATGAATCCATCAATAGCGAACTTGAAGAGGAAAGGTTACATCGCGCAACCTTGCCTCCCAGCGCTGGAGATATTGAAGGGCGGCTACAGTTTGCCATAAACCCTCACTCTGCCCGAACTATGCGCGTACAGCGCTTTGATAATATTTACCTATTTATCAAGAACACCATTTCTTGGCTGATAGTTCCAAAGGGCACATCAATCCACCAACTCGAAGGCATATTTGATGCCAATAAACACGATAACTCTGGGTTGTCAACAAACATGACGGTGCTTAAACAGTGACGCGAAGTGAAGCTGTGGTCGATGCAGCCTCGACTTCGACGAAACCCGGCGTGCTCTTCTTGAATCCGGCCTTAACAAGCGCCAATCAGTCTATGGAAAAAGACAGAAGCAAGCAATTTAGAGACAATTGTGATCAGACTGATCCCTCTATGGTCGCCGCATTTCGAACGGAGCCTCCCTTGAAAATTGAGACTATGACGGAGAGGCTCCAGTCTGTTGGGACATTTTATTCCTTGCAATTTTCCATTAGCAATCCGTGTAGATCATCTACAAGAGCAGATCCTTCGAATTTGTAGAGAGCTGAGGGAACTCTATCTTCACCAGCGGCCTTGCGCAATTTCAACCGTCTGATCTCAAGTTCGACTTTTGCTCGTGAGGGCGGATCTAAGGAGACGGCGCATGGAGAAGCGCACTGAACTTCCGAAAGAGAAAGCGATAACTCACATTAGTTAAATTGCCGTACAAATTGTTCGGCCAAACAATGCAAGCGTTTTGACAGGCTGTGGATTGGTTGTCCACTCTTGTTGCGCATTGTCACCATAACACCAGGTCACCTGCTGTATACTTCCTGTATCAAACCGAATGAACCATTGATTACCAACGGCAGCGCCTGTTTCTATTTCCGATGCACGATGCGAATAACAGACTTCATGGTCACACTTCAGGTTAGCACGCAGTTTTGCCCAGAGAATATTGCGAGTCTCATTGGGTTCGTTTCCAGCCGGAATACGTAGGCGAGCATCTATAAGTTCCAGGAACTTTGTAGAGACCTAACGTTTAGGTTGGATATCTGATTTATCACATATTAGTGAACGCCTACTCGGCCCAGATGCCAGCGTAGTTTGATACGAATGCAGAACACCTGACTTCGCCAGCTGGCTGGTGTTAATGAGCTCAGAGCGACCTCGCAGACGTTTGCCGAAGCTCACCCGATGGTTGGCATACACAAGAGCGTAATCGGAGTCCACACTGGTGCTCCAAATCGAGCGTGAGATTTGGACACCCCTTCTCCAGCGATAACTAATCACAATGTGATCGATTTGTGTCCATGGTTGGCGTGAGACTAGTGTGTCCCAGCAAAATGGATCCCAGCATCGTTCATATCATGATTTGCATAAACTGGTCCGTTCTTTAACTCTGTTTTCATTATTCTGGGGCTAAGAGGCTAAGTTTAATTTGAGGTGTGATTAGAAGGACATGAAAGGCTCGTGCATGCAGCTTCCTAAGACGATCGATGAACAAGTAATCGATACGCTCCCCCAAAGATATAATCTAATTAAAACAAGCGCACGATGCACATGAGCACCAAGCAATTCCTGCCCACTGAATTACACCCACAATTCTTGTTGTTTCAAA
Source organism: Dicrocoelium dendriticum (assembly GCA_944474145.2). Lineage (NCBI taxonomy): Eukaryota > Metazoa > Platyhelminthes > Trematoda > Plagiorchiida > Dicrocoeliidae > Dicrocoelium > Dicrocoelium dendriticum. The sequence goes on from OX104064.1 coordinate 211,053,373, forward strand.
TACGAGAGGTATGCAATAGCTGGCGAAAATGCGAGTGCAAAAATACTATCAAGGATTTAAAACAGATAATATTAACAGTGAGTAACTTTTAGTATAGATACAATAAAATTATGGAGACATGAGATGATAGGCTGGGATAAATGTTTCGGGTTGCTTCAAAAGCTAATTCGATAATCTTTCTGTTACATCCTCTAAAAGCGTAGTCCATCGCTAGATAAGTCGACGAGGTAACCAAGTGTTGTTTGTAACCCGTTAGAATTGAGGATTGTAACATTTCGTTTATCACGCGATGAGAACATACAAACCCAAGGGACGACAAATCATAAATAAAATTACGAAAACATTTCCAGGTCATACACAGAAACTTGGGATAAGGCCCTTTCGAGTCCTTTGTTAGCCCAATAACTACATCCCCAAACTAAGTGGTCGCTCTGATTATATCTTCACCAGAAACCCTTTAAAATATAAGACGCGATTTGAAACCATCCAGTTATCCATAAGGATGCCAAGGGGATCCAACTTCCTGAGATATGGGAAACAATCGGAAATGGGCTACCGGCGACTTGGAATAATTGTGGAATTGGGCAATTCGTAGGTAACAGAATTTCGAGCCCAGTATAACAGTTGCATTCGTGAATAGGCCCTAGTACAGTGCAATTCTAACACGTTCAAACCATATTACTAGCCCAAAAAGTAAAGAACACAAACCCAACTCATGATATCACGAACCTACATGAAGGTCTTCAGTCCGTTGTGTCAGCCCAGCCTCCGCGAGCTATCAGTAAATACATCTGACCATGAAATCACGCCAGATATTCGTCCTGTATACGTTTGAGTAGGACTAATCTGTTCAATGCACTCACCAGAGATTATATTACCAGATTTCTATACAGGCGGAATACTACACACATGGGATTGTTTGGTCCGTAATGAACGAACAGCAGACGTCGAAATGTTTGAAATGCGACGTACAAAATTCTTCACTTTCGAGAAGTTAAATACAGAAGTAAAACCGCTTCTGAAATTCGATGGTGAGTGATCCATTTAGCGATGCAGCCACCACATGTGGTTTGTTCGGTGAATTCAACCAGGCACAGGTGCCTTAGAATTGTTCAGTCCTTTTTATCAGCTGGAGGACATACGCTTCCGATTCATCCAATTTGTGTATGCACGAAAACACAAGGAGTCTGGAAACCAGCTCTCAGTCCGCCAACGGGTTTTAAAGTTAGAAGCAACAGCCTAATTTCTACCAATTATATCGATATTATCCTAGGCTGCATATAATGTGTCCTTTCCGATTGCACCAAATCTGGTATGAACGAACCTGGACAGAATCAAATATGCAGTCAGAGTTTGCATCGTGCTTGGTAAGTAAGGAGTACCTCATTGGTTGTATTTCCGCGTTACACACAGAACCACAACCTTAAACTGAGCCAAGTATATACTAAGCACAGAAAAGCCAGTCGGACTATTTATCGCTCTAGCATATTTTGCTGCACTGTCTCAAATTTTTCAGTCTAACCTGCATGCACACATTCGATGATGCGCGGCAAGCTCCTTCTAAACTTGCTGACAGCTTCAGCCTAACGTTTACGGAATACCAAATCTCCCCTCCGTTATGAACCTTCGCGTTTACTCACTCGAAATTCAAGCCTTGCATTCAAAATCATAAGTTCCCTCCGTTTCTGGAAGCCCAGTGTAGGTTATTTCTAACAACTACCCAAATGATCCATTCCCTATCTGTATAAAGCTGCTATAAACGAATTCACCTCATCTACCACTGCAGCCGTTGTCGACTCGTCAGCATTTTGCCAGAATTTTATCAGTGTTGCACTGAGTGTCATCACTACCAGCGCGAGATCGGTAGCCTGCGCGTTTTTGCGTACTCCGCATCGCCGTTCAGCAGCCTTGACTTGCAGGCTCGGCTCAGTCGAACAGAAAGCTACCGAGGCAATAAGTTTTGACATCCGTCTGTCAATTCAACAGTGTGCTTATGGTCTGAATATGGTTCCGCCAATCAACACTCAATGGCGGCTTAACGGCAAGCACTGATATACCTGAACCGGTCAGCTCTGCTTGCGTTGTGTAATGGATTATTATGCGCACCTAGCTCGCCTTTAGCATTTTAGCCCAAGTTATCACCACTATTTGTTATAGAGTATACAGATTCCAGAGACACAAACTACGTTACTCCCATCGATCAGCGGTTTACTCGTTGCCCACTACACACTACTAATGCCTCTGGCATCTTAGCTGACGTGCAGAAACGCATAACCAATAGTCTAAATTGCCATCCTCACAGCCTGCAGCATGGATCGTCTTAACCGAATTTGTCTGAGACTTCGGGAGAACGTACAAATAAATTGGTGTTCAGTTCTATTGAATTGCTCAAATGAACAAACTGGTACAATTTTTCTGAGGTCCAAGAGGTCCAGTGCTGAGAAAATGGAATTCACAAACATTATGATCAGACATGACCAAACAGCGCTACAACGGCAACATGTTAAAGTAAGGCGCTTAACTCGGACAAATGTCAAGCCACTAAGTCATCAAACTGTAGGTTACGTAGATTTTGATATAACTCCACTGGTATTGCCTAACAATTCTCATCGCAAAAAAAACATGTTCCTACAAATATTACGTTAAACCATGGTGTATCTACCAACTCATGAAATAACAATGGACCACCCAGGAGCTTGAGGCATACTGCGACAACGACGGAAATCAACCCAATCTTGTGTGCTATATCTAAAGGTAACGCAAGCATAAAATCTGCTACATTCACCACGAAACAGAACAGCAGAACTAAAGTACCTAGTACGAACATATTTAACTGCAAGGATAGACCCCATAGCAGTCCCAGCATATACCTACCATTTTTTGTTTAAGAGGTAACCATAAACCAGAGCGTTGATTTCCTGCAGTATGATGTGATAATGTTTAGTCTTAAGGTACGAAAAACACCCCACAGCGTCTGTAGGAAAGGTTAAATCAGTCAAGAAGAATTGAAAGCTTCCGTGGCTCATCCAGCGTCACTAAACTTGACTGTAGGAACAGTTGTACAAAATGGACAAGTCCCACTCCTATCTCACAGCTCATTCAAGATAGTAATGGGTAACAAACTAAATGATATCGCAGCTAGCGACAGAAGTATGGTAAATTCCAGGACCATATCTACTTAGCAAAGTAATATTACTCAACAACTTCATCAGTTACTCGTTAGTCCTGCCGCCAATCTTTTTCTTGGAACGGTTGTGGGATACATTTTAGGACACAGTAGCTACCAACCTAATCCACCACTGCTGGGATCTCTACCAACCGGGCTGATGAATTAACGTACTTCTTTGTAGCCGATCCAAACTAGTCTTTCAAACCACGATTGACACATTGGGGAACTCTACCTGAAAAATTGCTGGCAAAACATTCCTACTAGTCCCTACATCATGTAATTCGGTATGTTCACTGGATTCTGCTATTAGAAGCATTCCTTTCATCCTACACAAATTACATCTGCTTCCAAATGTCGTCTAGCTTAAAAGTCCCAATGTCATTTTCAACAATGTAACATGGTGAAATGAAGACATAAATGACCATCTACTTAATGTTATATAATATGATCTATTTCAAAAAGACCATTTAATAGAACACAGTGGCGTATACAGTATATACAATAGAAATGGTATCAGAGTACTTCCATTAAGCAACAAGCTATCAATGTTGCATGAACCATGGGGAATGCACTAATTTAGCTATCCAAATTCTCATTAAAATATTTAAGTCAGAGTATTGATTTATGAAGTATTCGGTACGGTTCATGCGAATTAGACATTTACAGAGTGCACGTGCAAGACCAACGTGCCAAGTTAGCCTTAATATTGCTCAGGATGTTCAATTGGATAACGTAATCAATAAAGCACGATGTTATGGAAGGTGGTAAATTAAGGGCACTATAAAGGTTTATGGATATCTTGTTTTTGCACCTACCAAAGTGTAACAGACTTACAAGATAGATAAAAGTCTCATGTACCGCTATGTGTGCAACGTTTAAAGTAAATGACATACGAATTGTTTCCGGATAAGGATGGTGAACTAGAGCAACAACGGAACATACCCCAAAATCACCATGGGGCGTTCCTAAACGAATTGTTACTTAGGTGTAACATAGATATGAAGGTTAACTTCATAAAGGAGACAAATCGTCAAGTTGATGCAATTGCCAATAAGTACCGGTTGGGCCCACTTTTGGCAGATGTCTTTAGGGCAAAAGTAGAGTATAGTTCACTAACATCCTACAACCACAAAGTTAAACTTTTGGCACTATTTAGACAACATGTTTATACCTTGCAAGTCAGAAAAGGGGCTACAAAGCTTTTTCTGAGGCGCATAAGAATCCACATGTCCCCTGTGATCACGAGACCGGCAAACTACTAGTATTTCTGGACGGCGATGGCTCGTGCTGGAGAACTTGTGTAGAAAAAAGTCGCAGGCTGGGCGGTATACTAACTTTTATAATATACTACTCCTGCCGTGCAAATGGTATCTACTTCGAACGCCTAACATTTGATTGCACGGTATTTGCACACCGGGCATCGTTACCGAGGAACTGCAGCGGATCAACGAGGCACTAAGAGCGAACGATTACCTGGGAAAATTTATCCTCGAGTTAGCTGACATGCTAAGTGAACATTCTGTTAATTCCCGCGCTCATGAACTGTTGAACAGGAACTTTATGTCAAATTGGAGAAATTCCCATCGGTTAGATCACTGACTGGACACATAGTAGACATGCCATCATCTGCCACAGGGTTGCACGTCTTAATCTTTACCTAGCGCAGTCGTCACACATTAATTCGAATTGGATTAACTCCCCGTCTTCAAGGAGCATACTTGCACGGAATTATTTCCCATAGATAGTGTACTGTGCAACCTAACTTATCTTAGTGCGCTTCGTGCTATTAGCTAGTCGCATCATCATGTTGCTTCTTAGCAGTGTTCCTTGCTGTGGCAACGTGCTGAATCAAGGATTCTCCGCGTTATCTGGTGGCCCTAGAATTAGTTAAATAAAATCATTTCTAACACAGCTATGACCCAATCTTTGGTTGAAATTGCATTGGCTTATTGCGGGCACTTGTCGATGACATCCACTCACTGCATGCAAATTAAACCAGAGTTGCGCCACAGGAACTAATTTGGATCAATAAGCCAATCAAACTCTCTGGACACGTGTCCTCGACCTGACACATTAACCTGCGGTAACCGACAAGAAGCGTCCGACTGGGACAAATACTCGGGGATCGCTCGCCCTGTACCTTACATGACCAGACAAGAGCAGTGTTCGTTTGCAACACTGGCCCTCAGTGGACTTGATTGTCCCTAACGGCAAATGTGGCAGGCCGAAATGTGTACGATGAGTCAGAAGGGGCATCACTTGCGAAAACTGCCTCTCTTCTTTTTCACTTCCGTTTTGATGGTGCAAGTCAACTAGAACGTAAGATACACATCAACTTGACTGATGCGTGCTGGCTTTGTTAAACACTCAAAGCAATCCCATTGGTTAATTGCATAATATCGCCTAGGAAAAAGGTTTGAAACTCTGACTGAAACAGTCAAGCAGATGGCGAGCCTAGGGTTTTGTCATTACAAGATAACAACACCGATCTTGTCCTACAGCAAAACACTCAATGATCTTTCTATTAGTTGAAGAGTAGAGTCAAGCTTGCTAACGGCCCAAAGGCGTCTGCACCACCTACTCCGACAGTTACTAACCTTTTATGTGCGCAAGCCACATCCTGCGTGACTGCCATTTACTCATCTTTAAAGGCCACACCTGAGGAGGTGCCACTACACCGGTAGTCCACAGGCGGCATGATACGCATCGCCCGCTTCGATCATAACGTCAAATGCGACACACGTACGTCCACTTAATAAGACAAGCGGAAGCGTTGCACGACTGTTTTCATACCCTGCTTTAGTGTCCACTAGTTGCGAGCTACTAAAATCTAAACGCTTTTCACTAAACGGAAACAGAGTGCGTTAAATCTTGCGTGTACCAACGTTCCGTATTTCAGATCTGGCACCATAAAAGGCAAGTGGGATGATGCTCGCAACCAGTGGAATTCCTTCTGCGACGCCCTTTGTATTTGGTTTGAGCTCACTGCGCTAAGACGCGTAGCGCTTCACCCAAATTCATTGTACCACCGCGAACCCCAATTTCGTGGAGTAACATGGTACTCATTTGAGGAGGCAAAGACAGTGTTGCTCTAAGTAGTTCGCCATCGCAACTCATCGATTGGGGTACACATACTACCAGATATTGCTTGGTAAGAACAGTAAAAGCAAGAACCATGGCGACCCTTCTACGAATGAAAGCAAGAAAACCATAGTTGTTTGTGCTGTTCCTGAACTGCCAGTTTCTTCTTATCACGAAGCGAAAATATATGACCGTGAGCAGTGTGGCTACACCCGCGAAGCGCTCTCACTGATAACGTTATAGTTATATCAATAAGGTAAATTGCTTCATCTTTAAACTGCAAGGGCTGTTTTTCACAAGTGTTGAAATTCGTGCTACACACCGAAGGAATGACTGAAGTCCTATTGGGGAGCTGGTTGAAGCTTCCATCCAGTATATCCACCGAGATTAGGTTAAAGACGTCAGGCGCATGACCACTATTTGTCAGTACTTCACTGGAACATGCGAACGCAACAAAATATTTGCCTCTACAATCCTTCAGATTGATGGACCCTGTAGCACTCGCGACACCTGATAGGGCTGGGAGACACACGATAGAGCATCACAATCAAAAATGCTTCTTGGTATTATGCAGCTTGCCTAAAATTCAATAACCAATGACCCACGCAAAAATGATAAGCTGCAGAATGACGAACAGTCGGCTTAAAACTAAACACAAATTTGTCATTCACCCATACTCTTATCACCAAAATTGTTAGGACGTTTTATACTAACGCTCCAGGTCTTCTAAGTAAGTTGGTCAAACATAATGAAAGAGCGCCACAACTGCAAGGTCTCATTACGATTACGGAGACCTAAGTAAGCATTGAGATAGCTAATTCTGAAGACAATTTACCTAGTATATCGCTACTGATACAGCTAGAAGCGTTAGTGAAATAATTCTGTATTACAAGCCTAAGTTACGATGTGAAATTATCGACTATTCAGAAATCCGCGCTCCAGGTTCATCTTGGTGCCTGTGATGGTTGCAAAACCAAAACACATGTCTTTTATCTCTGCTTTACCGTCCAGCAAACTCTACGTGCGGAACGGATACAAGATTAAATCACGTTTTTCAGGTTGCTTTGAGAAATTCATACAGTCACATTTTCATCTCAGGTGAATTAATGTGTATGACCTAAAAATATCGTCAACCGATAGTATGCAGTTTAAGGGCTGCTTGCAAGAGGTCATTTCCAGTTACTCTCTGTATAACCACTTTACCTATAATACCAAATTTCCATTGTCTAACAGGCCGTCGATACTTGACAACGTGCTGACCAGCAGAGAACAAATTATCGACTTACTAATTATATGCATACCACTGGGTCGCGTTGACCATGTCAATCTACTGTTAAACTGTGCATGTTATGCGGATTATCCTACGGAAGAGGATGATAAGGTGCATAGTCATTCCCTACGTGTTATCCGCGCTTGTCAAGAAGGCAAGTTAAACCTACTTAATTGAATGCCCTTCAGAAATCGACTGAGCAATTTCACAGACATATTTAATATAGTGGTTGCGAACGCATCTTAGTATAAATACTTCCATAGTCGAAGGAAAAGCGTCATAGCTGAGAACCTAGAAACCTGAATGCTTCCTTGGGGGAATAAGCATGGCGATATCACAAGGACTCCTCAAATTTCGCAATATGGACTCCCAACGTGGCGAAGCGTATCTGCTGGATGAGCATAATCCACGAGGAAAAGCTGACGCATCAGCAGGAGCTAAGGAATTTAGCACGAAGCGCAAACACTTATACATGCATGTTAATTGTCTTCGTAAGGTGCAACGCGGAATTCCAGCACTGGTCACGACTGACAGGTTTAGGTGATCAGGAACTGAAGCAGCCAATCTCTTATGATTCCGTTACTCACGTACGTTTCGGGGAGTAAAGAACACAACGGTTATCCTTGTTTTTTGCTACCGTCAGCTTTATCCAATATCACTGCTACAGCAGAAACCGTGTTAAATAAACTGTTGTCCCTGCGTTTCCACAGATTTCCTGATGTCGATAGCATTAGACCCAGGGCTTTACAGGCAGCAGCCACTGATCTGCCGAAAGCTCTCACTATATTCTATCAGTGCTGTATGGAGGACCGAGCCGAATGCAGTCGAGCGACTGCGCACACACTCGACACGTAAGTCATCCTACCACCATGGTGAACATTAGAAAATTGGATGGTTGATTGACCTTACAACCTCTGCTAGATCACAAATTATCACGTCGTATATGAACATGGCCCACCCTAAGGGTAAGGGTGACTTATGTGTCACAGCCATCAAGCTAAAATTGACGCCTTTTAAATGCACAAATATCTTTCATTCGACATGTATAGTGCTAAGTCCACTGGAAAACGGAATACTGTAGCAAAATGGTGGCGTTTTGCTTCTGTCAGATGCGCAAATCCATCCCGGATATAAGTAGTTTAATTGTCTTAAAAATGTGTAAAGAAAAAAGAGGTCGTTGACCAACTTACGAACTTCAATGACATTACTATAGAAGTATAGAGAATTACGCTTGTATCTCAACGAACCTGCTCAATTTCCCATGCAGTCCAAAGAATAGCCAGGCGTTTCAACCTCATATCTGGTTATCAGTCTCCAAATACCAGAACCCATCACACGCCCATAGGTGGGTAGTGTATCGGAAAACGCGCTCTTTCATTTTTTTACGACATTGCATTTTACCGTCCTTTTAATCCTCAAAACGTCTACCTGTTTAACTGACGGCACCGTTTCTCCCTCCGGTTGATTTGCATCTAATTTTTAGCCTGCACAACACATGTTGGATCCAGTTGCGTCCACATTCTGTACTGCATTTGACGCATCTGTTAGGTGTTGTTGATTACCGACTAGTATCTTAGACTCCGCCCAACTACTGGTGAATCCGGTCCAGAACAAGCCGTCCGCCATTTTGAATTATCATTCTATTGAGCTCCTTCCTGTGCTTTTGTGATTAATTATTTGTGCTCATCTTGTTTCTCACTTACCACATCTTTTATTCGCTTTTTGTAGACGACTATCTAGAGGATAAACCATTTTCATACGCTGTTAAAACCTTCTATTCTGTCATGATGAATGCCGCTGCGTTAGCCTATCCACCTTTCTGGGTGAATGATCCTTCTTTATGGTTTTCGTACATAGAATCTATTTTTCACATTCGTAGGATTGCTTCAGCTTTCGCCGTGTATAATCAGCTAATATCTCGACTTCCTCGATGTATGTCCTCGCAGGTGAGAGCTATCATATTCCGCCCCCTCTTGTAATGCAATACGAGACTTAAGCAGACTATTATTCAGCGAATCACATCTTTTGACAAGATCCGTCTGTAGCAAATATTTAGCTATCTTCAACAAGGAGATAGAATGCCCACAGCCTTGTTGCGCGAAATTCAACAGCTCATTGGAATGTCTAACATGGACGTAGGGATTCTTCGCGAGCTGTGGAGGCCTGGCATTCCTGAAAGCACTCAGCTCATCCTTGCACTAACGCGTGACGTGCCACTCACAGCAAGTGCAGATCTGGCAAACCGCGTCATCGAACGACACCAGCCAGAGGCTGAAGAAAAGGCACCTATGTAGCTTCGTGCTGGCGCAACCTTACAGACACTCGCGACTAGCCAGCCGTCGGCAATAGGCGTACAGCCATGCGTGCATGCATGCGTAAATCCATGTAGCTACTCCACTACAGATAATCGGCCAAGCCGGCCTGTAATGTCCACGAACGCCATAGGCAGAACTCAAAGCCGTCGCGCCTGAATTAGGGATTATGATTCCGAGACACAGTTCTTACTTGATACCGGGGGCGAAAGTCAGCTTCATCCCCCTATTCCAGGTGAACCAGCTGACTCTTCTTTGACAAACATATGTGCCGCCAATGGCACGTAAATAGCTACCTACGGTCATTGGTCGCTTACTGTGGACATTGGGCATCGGCGCACGATCTGCTGGTTATCCAAAGGCGCTGCAGTCCCCTTTGCCTTCATCGGCATTGACTTTCTCAAACATTTCGACCACTCATTGGCCTAGTGATCTTGGCGATAGCCGCCAAGCACTATGTCCCAATTTCCACTCCTAGCTTAGCCATTTCTACCTGATGAGTCTAAACACAGACGAAACCGTCAGTCGTGGAGTGCAGGGATAGGAGAGAGCCACACCGAAACCCTCCATTTCGACCACTTGTTCAATGCGAAAAGTCAGATGATAGTCGACACTGCAATGAAACTCAGGCTACGTGGCAGCACCGCCGATATCGCATCTAGAACACCAGTCTAGGCCTTTCCTCAGACCTCCCCAGAGTAGGCCAACCTATTTGCTCAGTATTTCAAGCTCGTTCAGCCAATTAACGCAGGCTTGTCCGTGGCATCCCAAGTCACGCACCACATAAGGAAGAATGGACCACTTGTCTCATGCCGTCCACCGAGACTCTCGTCCGAGAAACTAAAGGAAGCTAGGGCAGAGTCTGAGCACCTGCTCGAACTTAAAGTAATCTTTCCTTCTGACAGACCTTAGTAATCTCCCAAGCAGATGGTCCCCTAGAAATCCATTAACTGTCGCCCCTGCCGTGATTACTGTGCACTGAATCAGCAAACCGTCCTTGATAGGCCCACCATCAAACACATGGAGTACCTTAACCTATGCCTTACAGGTAAGACGATCTTCAGCAAGATCCATCTGGTCCGAGCCTATCACCAGGTATCTGTAGAAGAAAATGACATTTCTAGAACAACCGATAGCACTCCTTTCGGCTTGTTTGGATTTATAAGAATGGCATTTGGAATATGAAACACAACACAAACCATCCAATGCTTCATACATGATGCCACTCATGGCCTAGACCGTTTATTGCTACCTCAATTATATTTTTTAGCCAGTTTATCGGAACAAGAGCACCTCGAGCACCTTCGAATCCTTTTTCACCGTTTGACTTTACACGGTGTCACAGTCAACCCGAATAAGTGCGAACTCGGCAAATCAACGGTAAAATTCATAGGCCACCTCAGTTCATCATTTATTATGGAAGTCCTTCCTGATAAGATCCAGGCAATCAAGGACTTCTTAACTCCGAATTTGTTCAAGCGCCTCCGTCGATTTTGTGGTTTGGTCAACTACTATTCTGCGCTGCGCACAGATCACGTAGCCTCCAACTGATGCATTCAGAGTGAATGAAATTGTGTTCGCTTTCCATGACACAGCACAGACAGCCTTTTCCGAGCTCAATGATGCTATCTACAAGAAAACCCTCCTTGGTCGTTTCAGATCGACTGCACCCACTTTTACTACGACCGGTGCTTCAGAAATCGCAGTAGGACAGTCCTCCAACAACACAGCGGTGAACAATGGCAACCCCGTGGGTTCATTTATAAACGGCTGAAGCCAGCGGAATTTCGCTGTTTACTTTCACCTATGGTGCAAGTTGGTGATTGCGGGTTAAAGCAGAGTTGGAATTTGGGGTATGCACCCGCACAGTCGACAACTACTTAGACGGTCGAATAATAACCATGAAGAATTTGCACGATATTCCGGAGTCGCAGAACAGGTTAAAGAACGAGAGGCGACGGAAATCATTCGTACTGCGGCTGATGAATTTGGAGGCAGAAGAAAGACAACCATTGTGGATAGATGAAACGAAGTTCAACCTTTTCTGCGGGCGCACCAGGGGCCACTCACTTCGTGGTACTCGTGTGCAATGTACCGTGGCGAATGCTAGGGTTCAGAATAAACACCTAGTTGGCGCCATAATGAAGAATTCCTTGATAACTTTCTCCGTTTTCAGAGGCAGCTACAACAAGAATAGTTGTGCTCAGTGGGTGCCTCAACTGCCATATACTAACGATACCGCATTTATCGAAATTTGTCTTTTGATCTGCGGCAATGCGAAGTGGTACACGGACCTGGAGCAAGTATTTTTGTAGGAACCTTACCGATAATGAAAACTTCTGCGACTAGCCCCATACTCTCCATCGCTTAACCTCATCGAGGGCATCTGAAGTATTATAAAATCCTACGTGAGGCGAGAAATACGAGCGTGCTATGCTGAAATGCTCAGAGGTGACCCTGCAGGTGTTCAAAGCAAAAGTGAGTGGCGGACAAATTTTCTGGAGATAGTGGTGTTTGATTCACTAGCATGGGTGACACAGCACCAATGCGAGCAGATGGTTCCGCATGTTGTAAAGAACTACGGTCGTGTTATTCATCTATCAGATACGTAAAGCGTCTTTTTTCACTAAACCACTTGTATATATAAATGGGATTGTTGTCATTTCATCGTTGTGGGTGATCACAGTGTATTATACTCCCTGGTTAAGATATACAGTACTCTTGACAGTCGATCGAAAGTAGTGCTCAGTGTCGTGTAGCATAGATTTTTACGTTTTCGCTCAGTGAAACAACTCTGTGAGAGCTTGAAAACTCATGGCGCAAGGGAATACGGTTGTAGCTAGCGATTATCGGAAATCATGTATCCGAGTTATTTGTGTTTGAAGAGCAGACGGCTAATAGATTTGGCTACGGGTAGATCAGCGAAGAACACGAAAGCATGAGAATATGACCGTTGCGAGTAGCTTGTGTTGGCCAGTTACTTAGCGAGTAGAGAGCTGTTCAGAATAGGTGAATAATTCCGAAAGGCATTCAGCTAATTTAAAAGCAACAAGTTCACCCACTTCTAGCTGTGTCCGACGATGCTGCATAGTGCCAAAATGCAGGACGATTCTAGTACATGCATGCGCGTGATCAGAAATTAGCTAAGTACTTCAAATTGATCTGCTGTCCCACCAACAGCCTCGTCAATGGTAATCGATCACCATGTGATCAGTCTGTATCCACGACCGTGAGCAGCAGAGATCTGTGTCGCTCGACATCCTCAATCCCGTAGAAAAAATTTAACCAGCTTGTCTCGTAATCTGACAACGCTGGTTAGATCATGCTTCGGGATCGGGCGACTCGAAGCATCCTAACCCCCACTTGCGACCGATGGGGCTTGCTTGACAGCATGGTGTCGGTATTGCGTAATGACATACTGCTGCTTTTCTTTTACTTTCTTAATGCGGCATGCGGATATCATAGCAACCTAGACTACCGACGTATTGTTCCAAAGCTTAGAGCCTGCCAACCGGTGCGCTCAGGTCTCCGATGAGAACCACCGTACACTTGCAATGATTCTTATGGAGTAGGTCGGAGAATTTCGGTAGAACTCCTCTTTAGCTGAGTCCTGGCTGTAACCCGTGGAAACATGCACTGTTGCGTCAAACAAACAGTTTGGTTATCTCGCGGCTCCACAATCGTATGGAGACTCCTATTTAAATAGTACAGGATTAATCGTTAATTAGAATCCAAACAAGTAGCGCTGCTTCTGCACGCGCAGTAAACACAATTCGTACACCAGCCTGGTCCCCGGCTTCTTCACCTTTGTCTTCCGATACGTTTGGCTAGTATGTGTTCTGTAAGCGATCCGAGGATTACGTAAATCCATGTGCAAGTGTGTTGTTTGCACGTGGAGCTTTTCTGTTACCCAGGTAGGAGAAACGCTTAACTTCTGTAACCCAAACCTCGCCTTAGTTCTTAACGCCGTTACCTTCAAAAAAGTGAGACAATTAACTTAGGTCACAAACTGTCGAGAGCCGATAACACGACTTTTGTGTATCAGCAAACTACCTATGGCACCGGAACAGTACGAGTATAGCAGTAAGGGGATCATGAACCGTTCCCTGAAACACCCGACTTGTTGCTGATTGCGAACACAGTCGACAGCCAAGTGGCTCAAACGCCATTTTAATGCTCGCTGGTAGTCCACTCAGAAGCGAGTAGTAATCTAGGTTGTTCATTCACTCGCCGTTAGGTACTTCATTCCGGTTAAAAAGTGGTTGGTCACTCACTCTATATCCGGAAACATTGACTTTATGGTATGTAATACAGAACCAAATGAAAAGCGTCGAAATTCCCACGCTCCGATATGCTGTGCGGGTTGCCTGCGGAACAAGCGAGACTCATTCACACTTGCCCTCAGAAGAAAGACATTCCTGCTGGAGCACGCAACGGCGTACAACGAGCCCGTAAGCCGCTCCCTGTGTAGACATCCCATTCTCAGCCTCTTCTTTTATCAGTACTTCTCTACCCGTAGCACATCATGGTATCACCGCAGCATTAGTATACGCCTAACTGTGGTGTCACCATAATCTTGGGAGTTTGTGGTCTACCCCCTACCAACCTACGGGACTGGTTAAGCATTCATTTAATTACCCCTAATAAACAATACTCAGTATAACTTTTACACGTTGCTTTGAAGCGTATTTCAACCTAGCCGTGGAACAAGCACTATAACAATTCATATGTCAGCTACATTACTACCGTATTTGCCGTGTTGATACGTCGCCCATCGCAATCGCAGGACTCCAAAGATTTCGGCGCTGGTATCATCTCACCAGTGCATGTGTCTATGTCTACCCGTGCACATGCGATTTGGTGGCGTGACCAAAGTAACATTTGGCCTACGCGCTTCAATTCGCCTCTCGTATTGTGTCTAGTGCCCGGTGCGTGCCATGTGTTCACAGCACGCGATAGATCGTACGGACAAGCGCCTGGAGTTTAGCTTAGTAACACGGATTTTCGGCCGTGTCAGAATGCGAGTATCCAGTGACCCTATTCCATAACAGGCTCTGTTATAATGGTCTTTTGAATCGCAAGCAAATTCCTTATCGTACACTGACCCTGTTTCCTCTTAGCCTGCCGTGGGTGTCCTCAGATATTAACGAGGTACTGCCCCCATCCTCCGTCATGTTATCCGTCACCGCATCTGTGACAAGTCGCACACGAGCAACTACGGGCTGTAGTGATTCCCCTACACCCAAGTATGCGACACATGCGTACCCGTAGCTATGTCTACTATGCATTCGACATGCTATTGGCTAACAGCACTCGGCTAAGGAACCAGCCACCGTCACCTTATTTAACTTATTTCATCAGAAGGAGTAACCTGTAAGCGTACCAGATGAAGTTAACACCTGGTTAGCTTAATCTGTTACCTGAATGGCCTAACATGACTCGGAAATGGTATGTACTGTTGCCGTGGCCGTACAGTCGGAAAGCGGTTAACACTGAGATTGATTGATGAATAGTGACGTTCCCAGAGAAATTCCCCGGAAAACTCTACTGTGACTAAACAAGAGGATAATTAATGGTTAACTTAGGCGCTTATGAGGGGGCGAGCACCCAGGTAAGATGAGAACCAAAGTAGTAATGGATGTACGATTCTAAAGGAAAGTATCTTTTTTGGTGACTGATTGTAAGCCACCCGATCAAAAGAAAAAAAGAATATTTACTTCTGTTCATCCATATTTATCGGAATCTGGTATGCAGCCTAAAGTGCAATTAATAGTCAGCGCTCCATTGCTAGGACCTGTCTATCAGTTCCAAAGTGCTGATGTAATTAGCACTGACATAATTGCCTAAGTTTTTCCAGTTAACTGCAGATTATTGGTGGGTAATATTCAACTCATCATAATTTATGTTTATTTTGATGCTACAATTTTGGTAATGGAAGACAAACAAAGATCTCCATTGGTTTGGGAACTGAAAATCCATTCCACAAAAGCACTGGTATGTCCGGTCATTTTGGATCTTGAAAATACGGGTCACCTTCAACATTATGAATGGGGCAGTCATTAGTGGTATTCAATGCGTTGTATGTACAATGGCAAAATAAAATTTTTTATCTTGGGCGTTATACTTTCTCACCGCACTTTCAATAATTTTGTCACTCTCGATGCATGCAGTGGTGGCGAACAATGATCTGAAGGCTACAGATGGTAGCTAGATGGTGATGCAAGTGACCGCCATTTGCTACTACTGAACTGATTACTCAAACCATGAACAATGAACAATTATATACTACAGGAAAAAGGCGACCACTTTACACGTCCCGTAGGATGGTTGAATTGAAAGCAAACATAATTGTAAATCGTCAGTTTAAACGTCTAGCAATTCAGATATCCTGCTTCAATAGCATAATTTAGAATGCTTATTGAATCGTCCCCGTAGAGTAATATGAGGAAGTAATAGGGGAAGGGTACGTTTTAAGAACTAAACGACAACGCATACTCGTGCACCGCTTTCTTGGATTGATATCATTGATGAACGCAATTGTAGTGCATCCGATGTTCCACAGCAGCAGCGTGTAAATAGTAAAGCACAAAAACTGAGAATGAACACCGTTTGGTTACGTCTGGTTGACGTAAACATCATTGATTATATAGCGTAATGTAAGTGGGTGGGAGAATCCTCCAGACGTCTTTTGAATACCGTTAGCGTGGGGGAAGAAACAACGTACGTAGGAAGATCGTTCCAATGTTGACATACAAAGGGAAAACTAATTCCGGCGGCATTCTAAACGGCTGTGTTAAATGACCAGCTTCAGCTGGTGTCCTCTGAGTGTGGCATTGCGTTTCAGCATTAGTAGGTGATGACAATAATGGTTTGGATCCCTCAGGATCACATAAGTCATTCTCAAGTTGCCACACAGAAGACAATGTTGATCCTGCGAGGCTAAAATTCAACAAATGGTCGTTCTTTGTGGTGTATTATACTACGGTATGCAAACACCCACTACTGCAGAAGAATGAAACGTGTCGCACGGAATTAGGTTGGCTAACAAGACTAGTTGATTTTCCAAATGATTGACACTTCGTGTAATTACTGTCTGTGTTTGCACAGACGCTACATCATACACTGCGGCGGTATTACTCACATTGGCAGTTCATACATCTAGGCTTTTGTCGACATAAAAATACGGCACCTGGAAAGGATAGGCAAATATATTCTGGGACCTTTTTAGTTTTGGATAAACAAATAATGTCATGCGGACCGGAAAATCGTAGACCGGGGTTCGGTTCCCAGTCGAGGCAGATTATTGTGTGCGGCGAAATCGTGACTTCTACTTTCTACAAACGTTACGCTACTCACAAACATCCTGCAAGTAAAATACGGATTAGTATGCCATTTCACAACACGTAGAAAACACTAAGTTACTAAATAGTCCAGCGGATATTTTTGTCATCAAATAATGAGTAATTAGTAATAACATTCGCATTGTCCTGATACTCTTTAAGTGACGTCCATTTAATTTAAAGAAGTGTAACACCTTTGGTATAATAATGGTGACTTCCAAAGTTTACTCGCCAATTGGTTGACAAAAGGGGCCAATTTAAAGTGCTACAGTTGGTTAAAGCGGTTTACTGTATACTGCACACCCAACTTGATATTATGCATAAGTACAGTACATTGATGTAAATTTGATAAGGACCGAGGGAACGCGCGCCACTGACGAGCCCCAATAGGGCGAAACGCGTCTGGCGCTTTTCCGGACTAGGCTCTGCTATGTAGCTTGTGAACTGTTGGGATGAAAGCCTTATCAAATTTACAACTAAAATCCTGCTACTTATGAGTACTACAGTACATTGATGGCCTGTAGTATTGACTTTACCACTTTAATCGCATGGACTAATTTAACAATAAGTAGTCTATCAACATTCAAAATGCCAACTGCAAAATATGGTGTGTGCCTTGATCCGTAAAGTGATGCGTTTAAATATATTAAAGCATTTAACATCGAAACCAACCACTGCACTTTGAATGTTGTTTGCCCGTAGGAATGCAACATAGGAACAAGTCATCTTAAAGGAAACTCGTTATTCATATCGTTACACTAGAATAATCTATACATGTCTAATTTTGATGGATGCGTCTAACCATATTTTGTTTCGACATCAAACACAACAAGGCATGCTTCACTAACATCATAGCCAGTTTCACATCCCCTTTTATTGCCTCTTGTAGCCGCACCATCGCTATTCTACTCAAAACTTTTTTCCAACTTATTCTGGTATGTTTAAGGTTGATTCATACAAATTTATTTTTATCTTTACTGCTGTAGATCGCGATTCTTGTACCCGTAAAACTCTTGCCACTGATTAGGGGCCTTCTTCTCATGGTAAACTTACTAATTCGTTGGAATCAAAGTCCTAATCTTGTGCTGTTAAATGCCGTCGTGATAGGATATGCTAGGGCATCTGACCACTTTTTGGAGCGTGGTTGCAAAGCTAGCGCTCTCAAGCGTTTAGCTTACCCCAACTTCAGACAACGCCGTCAAAAAACACATATCTGAATTCGATTAACTTGTTGAATTCAGCGGTGACAATTTTACGTAGCTGTTCCTCACAGGCCGTATTTCCTGCAACCCAGGTTTTCATTGCCCCCGTGAGCAGATTTAGCAATGCAATCCTGCAGTTATTTAACTAATTTCACAGACGTAAAATTGCGGTCAATAAAGTATACCACACGACATATATTGTTGGCCATAATATTATAAATCTGTTGAATTCAGCAAACGTTTTTTATAGTTTTTCACATTTGTTGTAAAAAAACAAGTGAATGTGCCTTCAACTGCTTATGTTTCCTAAGAAAAAACTATATTGATTAGAAATCCCATATGATTGTATTTTGTAAATGATCTTTTGGCAATTTTCAAGGAGTCGTCACTAGTGCACATTCCATCAGATCGTGGTAACTCGACGGTTGCCAGTCCGTGCCAGTCCGCCACATCCTCTTAACCAACGTATCAACTGATGAAACATCGGTAACACCAACGGTATTGATTGAACAGCGAAATCCAAAGCCCTCTAAAGACCGATCCACCCATGCAACCGTTGCTACTCGGTATAAGCAAAATGCAACCTCAAAAGCCTCACCTAGTATAGCCGCAAAACGGGTCATGGAATAAGTGTATCCTGAAGACAACGTCACCGACGCCCTCCTTAAACATGTTTAGTTTATCAGCGAAAAACAGGTGGAACTAGGGGGCCGTGACACTTATACGCACCAAAGTCTGCGAGTCCAAGGCAAACACCTTAAGGGCTAAACAGCTGTATGATTTAAAACAATGGAATATAATTTGTGCGAAAATCGGAGTTCAAGGCAGTCCGACTAATTTAATGCGCATCACTAGACATCCAACATGGACGCATTACTGGGAGTCCCGGCTAATGCAAGTAGTATTGGTGCCAATAAATGATGGCGAGACGGTGCATTTGTCGGCATCCCACCTGTGGACTGAAAACAGTGCCATACGCATATGTTACGGATGTTCCGTTAACCGAACGGCAGTTGGACTAAGTTGATTCAAAGGACAACCACACTGAGAAAAGCAGAAGAAATATTTTCCTTTACGGCTTGCCCGAGCTACCGACATCTAGCAAGCAAAAATTCTTCACTCATGACCTGGAATAATGACGTTACATGCGTGAAGCTGTTTTTCGGCTGACGTTGTTTCAGTTGATTACGCGGTTACACGTGTCGCCAAACTACAGAGGCAGTGGCATGAGTTTAATGAAACTAGCTGTGCATTCACAACAGATGGCAGCGAACGTATCCGTAGATGACAGTTACTACACAACAAAATTCATTCGGAACTACGGATGAAGACAGCAGCTAAACAGCCGCAGCAACTAGCTGTTTTCATGAAAAGGACACCATCAGTCAGTCAAGATATAAAAAGCAGTGATTCAGAAACCTCTACGCTGAGACCAGTAGCTATCGAGAAAACTGCCGATGGACCACAAACAGCTGGTGCAAGTGTGAAAATAAACAGGTTGCATTCTTATTGAGATTAGGGCAATTCATACAAAAGAATTTAAATGCCGGTCTCGCATCGGTCGGCACAGTTTCACATTATTCATATGCTCCTAGTCAAAAGCTTTTGATCTCAGGAAGCCTTCAGGTATGTACGCTAAAGCACAAGGGATAAAGAGTAAAAAATCCGAGGTGCCGCTACGTCAAGGATAAAAGCCTGAGATCCGAAAGCTATAAAAGTAACATGGTTAAAATTTGACCACATGGTTATGGAGCAGCAATGTATTCTAGGTTGATTGCTTGGTGCAAAACCTTGAGAAGTACAATGCCGGAAAATGCGTCGATTACAACTCAGTGGGCTGCATCAATTTGTCGGGTGTCCGTGGAAAAATGTGAAAAATATAATCACTCTGCCGAAGTTCGCGAGAAGAGAAGTGATCAGCGCAAACACAGAAAGCAGATGTAAGGGGTATATGCTCTTTAAGGTTAGTAAATGCAGGTATTTAACTGCGTCATTCGTTCGGAGTTGGATAAGCCAAGGATTATTGGCTTAGGCGACAGATATTCTCTCCGTGTCGATGACGTTGGTGACAGCTGATTCAGATGAGCACGCGATAATGCATCAGAAGCAGAGCTGTTGGGACCGCCGGTGTAACGACGTCCAAAACTTTGGGTATGACTCTGACGCCGTATTTGAATATGCCGAGGAATCGGGCGTTGATTTATGAAAATAGTGAAAGAGGATGCTATAGGATTGTTTGAATTTCATCCAGAGGGTGCTTTATCCGTTGCTTATCCAAAGTATTAAGAATGTAATCGCATTGCGATGAACCAACTAAAATCGAAGCAGGCCCTAGTGTGTATCAGGTCGAAAAGCAGCAACAAATTCTATTTCAGTTATCTAATCCAATTTGGTTCGATTTAAAGTTCTTTGCAACGCCCTCGATACATCGTGACAGTGTCTTCTAAACAAAAGTTTAGTAAACAACTTCTGCAGATTCCCCACAGCACTTCTGTCACTTTTTCTCATTGACCCCCATAGTAGGCTGCAGCATTCGAGGATGGTGAGTAGTATAAATACTGCCACCACTTTATGGGTTGTGTGGATTATGTTGGATGTATAAACACGGCTTGTGTGGCACGCGCTTCTTGCTATTGAGCTTGTTCGGAGAAATTAAATGTAGATGAGTAACTAATTCCAACATTTCTCGTGGACACCAGTGTACGGACGCGTTCATCTTTAACGTAATAATTCCTTCGGGGATGGAACACACGTAAAACATGCTTGAGTTCTTAGTCGACTGGTTCATCACACACATGCGATAGCATGACTTAGGAGTATGTGTCATCTTGAATGAGTATTAGCTTTCCGAAAACTTCACTTGGCCGAATCTTATGGATAAGCTTGATATTGTCAGCAAAGGAAAACGATCGACCATGTGTGACAAAAATGATGATGTCATCGACGTAGCAGAGCCGAGTGGTTATGCACCTTATCCAAATCTCGGATGTATGGTCTCAATGGGATAATCATAATGAAAAGAATTTAATGGCATCAATGACTTACTTGCATTCACCTGACAAGAACCCTTTACAAAAATTTAAGTATCAGTTGAGCAAAGCGTTCCCTTAAGCTTAGAAATGAGTCTGTTTAACAGTGTCTCAGTTTTGCTACTTCGAATGGCCTTTTGATTATACCTATATACTTGGCATTTCAGCAAATATTTGTGTCTGTTTTCACAGGATAACTTTCCTTAAACATGCGAGAAAGGCTCACACGTGACTTAAGATAAGTTGTGCATAACTAATTCCAAATGTGCATTTGGTTCCACGAGAAATACAAACACGCTTCATTTGTCTTAGTATTCTGGCGACACACATGTCAATTCCGTTGAACTAC
Source organism: Dicrocoelium dendriticum (assembly GCA_944474145.2). Classification (NCBI taxonomy): domain Eukaryota; kingdom Metazoa; phylum Platyhelminthes; class Trematoda; order Plagiorchiida; family Dicrocoeliidae; genus Dicrocoelium; species Dicrocoelium dendriticum. The sequence goes on from OX104064.1 coordinate 211,075,125, forward strand.
CCGGGTACTAAACAATGAACAATGAATCCATACGGGTTAAGAAGCATTGCTTTACAAGTGTCGTAAGGTAGTTTGTGGGGAGATGGAAATAATAATAATAACAACAACAACACAATAGTGATAATCGTACGGAAGATAATATTTTAACTATGAAAAAGGGGGTTATGGTTCGCTCCGCTGCAGTTCTGCAATCCACTTAGATTGAGGGTCTCTACAGTTAATATCAAATAAATCCATGGTAAACAATCTGGGTGTAGATTTAGAACTTTGGATAGCCTAACAAATATAACTAGATAACCGCAAAGTCGTACATTTGCAATGTTGTGATGCAACGGTCTTACAAGTTTTATTCACAAATATACGGCCTCCAACAAATTTTAAAGTAAAATTGTGTAAGCCCAAGGGTATGTGATATTTGTACCCACATTCCATTGGTGTAACTCCAGATTGTTTTGGCAAAACTTTATTACGTGCAATATAAATTATGCAGATGTATTGCGGCTGTAAGAATATGGAAACCTTTTGCAAACTAGCAATAATCCATGGACGAGCTAATCTGAATAAGATTCCAACAAACCAATTAGCTATGAATAATACAACTACAACGATAGTGCAACTTGTAATGTTGATCCCAATTTAAAGGAACCCGGGTCGGATTGTTCACAAATAGGTCGAAGATGGAAACTATTGCAGGATGTGCTCTGGTATTTATAAGCTGACTATTTTAAGCAGTACTATGTTAAGCAGAATGCTTTCATCAACTGGAAGTTAAACGCACCTGGTAAGCAGTGTGTGACAGTTACACGATCAAACTTGTGAGCTGATCAAGTTGTTGACATTAAGCGACTTACAGAACATTGAATTGAATCGCGTTAAAGTGCACCAGTTTTCTGCCTATAAATTTCGGACTAATACATTGCGGGGAAACACTTACCTGCTATTTCCTTTTCTTTATTACAGGCGTCATGTAGATATTTAAATATTCTTCACAACTCATCTTGAAGTACTAAATTCGTCTGTCCACCTTTCGGTGGGTTGCATGCGCTATAAAATTCTGATGTCGGCCCACATTAAGATATAGTTTTAAACGTTCAACATGGTGGTTTTGTTGCCCTACATACATCAATTTGTGATAACTATAATCCAAATATATTACGCTCTATACCATTTTTGATTGATATCAGCCTTAAGGCAACCTATTTAATCTTTTACTTATCAGCTTTCCTCCTTAATGCAGATAATTTAATCAAATATCCATCTAAATTTAATCCAGATCGCACTGTGGGGTCAGCCGTGGACATGGCATGAGAGATCTTACGTACATGTGCGTACGTGTGAAATGTATGAGCGGTGCAACATAGTTCGGCGTCATTACGCACAACGGCCAGAGCAGGACAACGTGACAGCCAAACGGGGAACATCACACGCGCTTGACATCCGGGGGGGCATAAGTTTAATTGCGAAACGTCAAGGTGATTTCACGCATTTGACTTTTAAGTGGAAGCGTCCATACGTATCCGATAGTCGGTATCTGGTCAGCAGGGTTGCTACTTTGCTTTTCCCCCAGTTTGGTTGCACGGAAACCGCACGCAACTAACAAGACGAAAAGAAAATCTTCCTCATAGTTTACCTACCAAATTTGTCTTCAATTTGATTTATCTATATTTTTTAAACATCTAAATCACATTAGGCGCGATGGGAATAAGAGGAACGTACGCCCGTCATCCTTTGGATGTAAAGGCTCACATTCTAAAGACATATGAAGCAGGCAACGACTGGAAGGGTATTGCATCTCTGTTACAGGTAACTGGGAAGATATGTAGAATCTGGATTGGAACATTCGAATTGAATGAGCCTACAAGAGATCATAACATATCAGCTCGCAATTGTATGTCAGATAGTCACGTGGATTGCTTGTGGAGTGGGTAGAATCGGAGCTTACGGTTACCCGGGAAGATAAAGTTCTAGCTGGACGTGAGCATTAGTACAATCGCTCGCTACCTAGACGGTCGCCACATGACAGGGAAGAAATTACATGCGATACAGGAATCCATGATTACGATGGATATCAAAAGGCTAGGGAAGGCGTGCGTGTGGAACTTAATACACTTGAAGGCAGAAGGACGGTGAGCGGTACGGATAGATGAGACGAACTTCTATCTGTTCTGCGCTCGCACAAGATGACCTTCAGCATGCGGCCCCCTTGCGCAATGTATGGTGCTGAACACTCGGGGACCAAATCTGCATCTTATCAGCGTGATGAATAATAATGGATTACGAGGATGTTCGTTCCTATGAGGCAGTTATAATAAAGATTGATGTGCGCGGTGGTTGTGGATACTGCTTTATACCAATGGCATCCACTTAGACGAAAGCTGTCTCCTTACTTGTGATAACATACTCCGTTACAATGATTTGGAGCCTATCTTCCAAGAGGAGCCTCACGGCTCAGGAAGACTTCTAAGACTGGCACCGTACTCACCACAACTAAACCCGCTCGAAGGCAATTAGTGTGTCATTAAGGTCTACGTTATACAAACCATGAGGCAGCGATATTCCGAAACACCCCGAGGGAATCCGGATAGTGTACTGAGCAAGACTGAAAGGAAGATGCAGTTCTTAGAGCAGGTTATTGCAGAGGCACTATCCTGGGTGACGCTGCACCATTGGCAACATATAGTGTAGCATGTAAGGAATAAATATACACGTGCTTTGCACCTACTCGATCCGTAACTCCGTCGACACACTGACAGATTTCTTGTTAAACTTCACTAATATTTATCTATAAATGCAAGGTGGAGCTACTCGGATTGGGATACACCGTGGGTTTCAGTTAGAATTGCCTCTGGCTCTGCGACGGTTAATTCGGGATAACATTAGTTGTTGTAAACTAGGATTAAAATGGGTTATGGCTGCAGTGATAGACCACGTGTTGTTAACCAGTCATTAAGTAGTACATTGACGGCTACAGATAGGGTGAACACATGTCCAACACCGTTCAAAATAACTTAGGCAAAAATTTACACTTTCTTGAGTGTATATCGTAGATACTAGTTACTATGGGCGTCGGTAGTTTGCTGTATGATGAATGCATATGATCCGGACGAGTGTCACTCCATCAAATTCGGCTACGGTCAAAGTGTATCTGATGCTGGTCAGCACTCCGCCTAGAGCAATGTGGCCACCTGCCACACAAATGCATGGCGAGAGTGGCAACAAACTCGGTCAGTGTAAAATAAACTAGGTTTCAGCGGCCCAATTGCCAAAGCCTTAATTAACTGAAGCAGGCAAGCGACGTTCTATCGATTCATTATGCGAAATGATTCACGAGGGTACTCACACATGGAAGATCAAACTGGCAGGCAGCGTTTGACCATTCGCGACAAGGTTTGTAGCAATTCGCCCTCAAATCCTTGTAGACAGTGTTGTTCAGTTCGGCCAACGTACTCGCTACAGAGAGTGCAATGAAACAGATAAATGATTGAGGCGGTAAAACGAGAGGTTGGTTTGTCCAGGTTGGATTTAAACAGCAACTTGTGCCTTGCTACGACAGTACAAACCCAGCGGCGTAATAACACTTTTGCATAGATGGACGATAACGGTATAGAATCTCCTGTCGTTTTGGTAGTCTTTGAATGGTAGCATTACGAACACTTTTAGCTTAGGCACGTCGGGCAACCGTCCATTTCTAGTACTCGCGTTCGCCTTTGAGTGTCGTGCTTTGAGCTTCGCTGAATATCAATTTTCATTTTATATCGAGGAAAATATTTGCAGCTTCAGAACTCCCACTCCCTAGAGCATGAGTCGAGCAAATGCACGCTCCATTTCTGCCATCTGGCGTGAAACGCTAGGATAGAAGAACGCATAACTGCGCGTCCAAAACGTGTACGCTTTTGTGTGTGTGAGTTTGTGACAAGTGTTGTTTGGGGAGGAAGTGGAGCACTGGACCCGCAAATTGCTTGGGTGGGTGGAGTGCTCTGTGGCAGGGTTTGTTCATCGTCAGTGTCAGAGTCTCTTGCGGTGACTGGAATTCGACGTAGACTGATTTTAGGCGATCCATACTGATTGAGTATTTGGAACCGTTTCTATACGATACGAACTACGTCTCTTTGCAAGCGATGCATTTGAAAGGACCTTCGTAAGGCGATGTTAAATGCTATCGAACCGCATCGATACGTACGTAAACGAAGGAGCACGTGTGCAAGTCGGGGAGAATGTGGTGGTTACGAGAAGTGAATCTCGGTGGCGTTGGACAAATGACGCTGGAGTGTTGTTCCAGTCGTGCAACACGTGACCTCGGAGAACCTTCGCCCATGAACTTGGAAGCTACTACTAGTTTTCCAGGAAGTCTCTGTGTCGTACCGATGACTAATTATGTGGGACAACAATCGACATCTTGCTTCCCAGTGTTGCGAATACCGAGGAGAATGCTCAGTAAATGCTCCGACCAATGGATATTCGATTGCGTCGCAGTGAGTGCGGCTTTGAGTTGGCGATGAAAATGTTCGACTAAACCAATAACAGCCGGATGATAAGCAATCGTGAGTAAATGAGAACAGCCAAGCATGCGGTTAAGGTCGTGAAACAGTGCAGAATGAAATTGAGGTATTCCATCCTTGGTGGTATTTGTGGAGTTCCAAACATGGATATCCAAGTTTCGGTGCAGTTCGTGCCGCCGTCTGGGCTGAGACTTCGCGCAGCGGCACGACGTGTGTCCAACTTGTGTCCAACGTGTGAATTGATCGACACGTGTAAACAGGTAGATAAAACCGTTGGATGGTGGTGGAGGTCCAAAGATGTCGAAATGCACATGCCTGAATCGAGCGTCAGGCAGAGAAAATGTTCCAGGAACTGTAATCGTGTGGCGACTAAGCTCATTATTCCGGCAGGTAATACAGTATTTCACCCAATGCTAAGTCTCAGAGTCCATGATGGGTTAGATGTAGGGATCCGTAATCCGCTTGATGGTAAGGCGGCAGTTCGGATCAGAGATTCTATACAAGTAGTCAAACAGAACTTTTCGATACTATTGCGGAATAAAGAGTCGAGGATTTCCGGTGGATACGTCACAATAAATTCGAGAGTCCGAGTTAGGAATAGGCAGTTGAGAAAGTTTAATAGAGGGATTTGACTTCAAATGCTCAAACGGAGGATCTGTTACTTGATGGGCAGCGATGTCTTCTAGCTTGATTGCTTGGTGCGAAACCTTGAGAAGTAAAATGCCGGACAATGCGTCGATTACAACTCAGTGGGCTGCATCAATGTGTCGGATCTCGTTGGCAAACTCTGCTATATAATCCCACTGGCGAAGTTCGTTTGATGAGAAGCGATCAGCGGAACCATAGAAAGCAAAAGTAAGGCGCAAGTGATCTTTAAGGTTAGTAAATGCAGGTATTTAACTGCGTCATTCGTTCGAAGTTGGATAAGCTAAGGAATATTGGCTTAGGCGACAGATATTCTCTCCATGTCGATGGGCGTCGGTGATAGTTGATTCAGATGAGCACGCGATAATGCATCAGAGGCAGTGTTGTTGGGACCGCTGATTTAACGACGTCCACAGATTTGGGTATACATCTGCCGCCGAACTTGACTATGTCGAGGAATCGTCGTTGACGTATGAAAATAATGTCACGGGGTTGTCTAGGATCTTGAGAAACTTGCCTACAGAATAACTCCGTATGATGCACTTTTATTCGTTTGTTGGCTGTTTTGGAATAAACGCATGTGGCCTTCAATGTGAAAGCACGTTGGTCAAAACTTACAATCTGATTAAACTAAGCTCAGCCAATTTGACCAACATCGTTGGTACTGTGATTTCCATCATGATGTCCATTCTGAAACTCTCTGGTGGCATTTTTCGGCAACGAGGAGGATAAATGAAGTTCAATTTATTGTGTTATTAGAATAACAGAAGTCCATGATCATTACTTCGTGAGCATGTTGAGTAACTAGAATTGCGTACGATTTTCCTAACTCGTAATGAATCTAGAACAAGCTCTAGACATCACACTTGGGCCAATCAATCCATGCCCATGTTTGTTGCGCAAACAATCCCAATTGTTTCGGATACAGGAGGATTGCAAGAGATGGGTGGAAATCAATTGTTGCTGCTAACCAGCGTTCAAAATTCTCCCAACAACTATGTCGGTAGAATTGCTGATTACTTCTTTAAAAGCTTGAACATCGATATATACTTCGGCGCGATACTCGCCTTACTTTCCTACGCCGTTCGTCTACCGGATTGTGAAATTCATGTAATGCACGCCGAGACCAAACAACTTCTTGAGACTACATTGCATGAACAAGACAATGAAAGCATTTACAGCTCATAGACAGTAATTGAGGATGACTTTCTTTTGAAATCTTTGGTAATGCATTGATTGCCTTTTGAAACGAAGTGTGCGCCCTGATTACGTCAGTTCCAGTATCATGGAGGATATTAGGAGGCACTATTTACACAATATCCACGGCGATTTGCTCATGTTCTAGCAGTTTCAACAAGCATGGATGCAATATTCCAAATGAACTGAAAGGCAATTGATAATGCATTTAAGAATTCGTCGGTTGTTATTTTTCCGATAGAACGGCAGACTGACCATACCAGAAAAAGAACTCTTCTTTTAAACCCCTACCAGCCATCACGCGAGTGCAAATTCGCTTTAGGAGCGAGGAATAGACCGAAGTGTCTGGTGGCATGAGGAGTTCGTTTTTGCCGACAATGTGGGTCGAGTCAGGCAAGCTGCTCCGATCCGAGGAGCAGAACACTTTGGTTGATTTATGGCATTAGCGGTAGCATCAGCTATCCGCACAACATATCCAGGTAAAGCTAAAATCGCCTAGACAACAAAGTGAAGATGCACATTAGTTCAAAGCATCGGTCATCGGCAACTCATAGTGATAGTATCACATGTTCCCAGGAAGTCCATTATCTATAGCGCGAGCAATATGGGTTCACTGAAGAACAAATGTTGTGTTACGTATGTGGTACAGATTGCTATAGTAGTTCACCTTGTAAACTCTGTGCACATGGATCCCTTTCATTCAAGACGGCAAGCACAGCGATGTAGGTGATCAAATGCCCCACTTAATGCCAGCTTTTGCAATAGCCTAAGAAGAAACACCACGTCAAATACGCTCGAACTGCAAACTGCTTGGTTCCTGTATGTTGCGTTAGCTAAACGTACGCGGGCTACCAATATATCGGTCTCATCCCCACCACCAACTTGACTGTCAGTGTTTATTTTCGGCCTTTTCCTGTATAAAATGCGATCTGCGACAGTAGCAGAATTCATCATCACGATGACACGTAACACTTACACATGAAAATCCAGGCCTTAATCTTCAGAATTCATACTTGATTGTGGAACATATAGCTGCGCTAATTTTGTGCGGCGTTAATAGTATGCATCAACCGCTGCGAAAATAACATCCTGGATATATTCGCCTAATTCTTAGAGAGATAAACAAAATTATTAATACTACCGATTTCATCTACTTATGCATTGAGTGCACGGGTACTCAGTTCGTAAATGAAGAGTTGTGTTAACACACATGTGCGTGTTTAATCAAACATGTGTAAATTTGTGTACAGATATACGAGAAAGGTTTGATTTATTGATATTAAGTTCTTAAATAGTTAATACACTTTGAATGGATACTCAAAGATTTCTTTGGGCATAAAATGGGCAATGTACCACACTGCCATACCTGAAAGACTCACCAAATATTCTCATACCTTGTTTTATTTATCACCTATATTGCCCATATTGAGGCTGATGTTGCATTCTTGATGCTTTTTCACCTCAGTTGGGCAAAACTAACTTAAGCTAGGTCTTTCTAAGCTGGATAAATTTCATTGCACTTTATTTGGTTGGTTCTGCCTACCTGAATAACGTTCTATTAAATGGCAACGTTGCTTACACTAATTGCGCTTATCTTCGGTAATTTTGTTGCGTTTGTAACATTTTTAAGTAACTTGTGGACATTTCTTACTTATCGCGGATCCGTTGCTAACCAACTTACTTCATATGGTAATTTAGCAAAGAGTTATACCACCGAATCTCTACGTATTATTGGATTTATTTTATTTCAGCTTGTCGTTTAAAGTGAATGGTTGTTGTTTGATGTCCCCGGGTTGGCTGCGCTTGATGTGTATGTTGACAAGGTGCCTACCTGTCTATTACCACTACCTCGTCCATACTGGCTCCAAGTGACAGTTGGTCGTTGCTGGAGGGGATGGGGTGCACGGTGCTTGTGGCTGTGCTAGGCTCAAAAAGCGATTCCATGTACTCAGTGTGGAGCGGACAACTGTCCAGCCACCGTCATGTGTGCGTTTGATTTCCCAAATACAGCGTGCTTGTGTTTGCTGTGAAGGGGTGTGGGCCGACTCTGTTGATGAAATCTTGCTCCCATCCACATGCCTCCCGGTCTTATTCCTTCGGGTTTACACTGGATATGGAGTGCGTGGTTGGAGCTGTGGGTGGTGCAGCGCAAGCCATCCATGGTCCCTCTGTAGGCGCAGGCGTCCTGGGGCTTGCCACATTGATAGGCAAATCGGAAACAGAGTGCCGCCAACGATATTGACCTTGAGGCGGGAACTGGAGTTTCCACCCTTGGAGTGCAATCGAAGCCTCTCTAAATTGATTATTTTAACCAGTGGGTTTGTCTTTCGTTTTCATTTATCACTTTTTTATAGGGAACACTGTACTTTTGGATTTTCCAGTTCTTATTGAGCTTGCTTTTGCTATGCATTATTTGTTGGTATAAATCCCTCTCTGGACGTGAATTCTGTTGGCGGTTGCCAAGTAAAAAGGGATTGTCTATCCTCCGGTCTATCTGTTCGCGGAGCTCGTTCGGTACTGTGACTTGCGACAGTACGAGGAATGCGTGTTTTCCTCGGTGTGTTCTTCCGTCTTGATTATTCCGGTGCCTCGTTCTGTTACACTGTGTTACGTTCTGCGTTTCTTTTTGCTATCTCACATATGTTAACTTCAGCCTACCATATTAATAGAGTATGCAGCTGAGAGACTATGTAATACAGTATTAGCATCTACATGTTAAGCAAACTTATAATATTGTCAAAATTCTGCTGATCCTATATGTCTTGTATCGGTTAAATTATTACTAAACAAAGCGCACAGCTGTCACTTTCTTGTACGTTTTCCGGTTGTTCCCAATGTTAATCTTACTTACATCCTGATTTTGCCTTATTTTTTCTGTCGCTTTACTGTCGAATACGTGATATAATTTCGCTCTCTTTTCCACTTTTATGACTGTCTCCCTAACTACTGAGGCGGATGTACGTCAGGGGTCCTAATTAGAAGAGCTTAATGCAGATTGCAGAAAATCTACTGGCTCAAAGCAAATCACGGATACGTCTGACGTTATGAAATATGACGTTTGCTGCCACTGGTATCACGATAGTTGTGCCGGACTCCGGGCGGACCAGCACAAGTGATTATCATACAGTGAGAACTAATTTTTCAGGTCTGATGGATTCTGCGCTCAAGGAACGAAGAACTTGGCTTATACCGTTGCTAAACTTACAGCGCTTGCTTCAAGGTCAACAGCTGTTTGGAAGGTCCCAGACAAATACGTATCAATTTTTATACTGAGCACTAAAGTGGGTTTGATGCTGAAGTCCCAGAATGTTGCGATTTATGACGCGGCAGTAGTCTGCGACAGTCTGCTGACAGTCCAGCCGCTGGTGCCATTCTTTCGGTCGAAGAGTAGTTCAAGCATGGGATGCTGCAGTTAACTTGTAGGACACATCGTTACTTCCGTGTACTTGGGACGCTCGGAAGTGCCGGGGTTCTGTTCGAAATATTGGTTCTGTTCACTCTTAATTCAATGTACACAGGTGGGATAGATACAGCCCTGCAGTTCGCGCGCACTTAAATTTCTGTTTCCTACAGGCTACTTAAATCGGCCTTGATATACCGAACGTTGCCGGCCATTAAAAATGGCCTTTGGTTTCATTTTCGCTTGCAACAATTTTGCCCCTTATTTTACTTTCATTCATTTTTGAGAGTTGACCTTGTATATATTCGTCACAATACGGAGGTAGTAAACCGTGTAAGATCTATTTGTGCTTATGCGAAATAGCATGCAAAATGGCCACCAGAACTAATGAGCCATGCTGCAAGCTGACGGAAATATTTTCCTCTATGTACGGACAACTATTATAAGTACTGAGTTAGTGAGCAAGAAAATGATGTGTAACAACTCCTATCTAGTCTCTGAGCGTTTAGTGTCTCTTTCAAGCCTGCTTCAACTTGAAGACGTTATCGGAAATAAGAGCTCAGAGACAAACGGGAGATTTCGCATTGTCCTCAGCACTAATGTTATGGACCCGATACCGGGCTTAAGTGACGTAGTCAATTATAACATGCCAGCCCGCATACAAATTTACATGATCATGAAGATATTGAGGAACACTTGTGGTCTCGAAGTTAACCTGATCAGTTGAGCCAGTCTGAAGGAATCGGCCAATAAAAATCAATGTCTGCTAACTAAGTTTGACATAAAAATAAGGTCCGCAAATACCTTTCTTGCCAAAAGGCCATTCGAGTTCGTACAAAATTTGTCAAATTACATTTGGCATTTGCAAGGACTGTCACACAACGCCGCCTTGACAAACTGATTGAGTCCAACGCTTCAATTAAAGGACTGCTGAAAGTGTTGCGAAGTCAATGAAAATTGTTATCACCCCAACTGGCCCCCACGCCGTTGATTATGCTATCTCGGCTGACATGTGTCAAGAAGAGATCAAGCTGTCGTTGCAAACCCATTGCTATGTAGCAAAAATGCTAAACTTAGTGAATATGATGTCCCAAGTCGCCAACAATTTATAAAAGATAGATAGCCTTCTTGATGAGGCATTCGGGGTTTCATCGCTTACTCCCAACCATTCAACTGGTTACAAGGATCTCATCGATTATAAAAAGCCGAAAATACACCATATTCATACATATTGTACAAAGCTGTAAATTTACATCCTATCTACCCATACGCGTCCCGCGGTGACCAAATTACCCTATGTCCGCCGTCTACATACTATAGTCCTCCAACTGAACGGTCTTGAACGTGGAGAACGACAAGAGTCCTGCCTTTTACGGAACTTACGAATTTGCGTTACTTTGAATTCTGTCCTCGTTTGAACTTAACATTTGTAAATGCGTTCATAGTCTGATTGCGTTACGGCGGTTTTCAGATCTAGGTTCCGCCGATTAGCTTCCAGACGGATCTCACATAAGGTTCTGGTTATTAAATAAATCTGTTGCCATAAATGCTTTGGATTCATTGAACGATATCCTTGCGGAGTTACATGTATTATCCGAGGTTCCACCATAACTTACCGGGTGTTATATTATCCCTTAGATATCTGAGCTTGAAGACGTGATGATTTTCTCAGTTTGCCTCAAGCCTTGTCAACAGAAAGAATGCACTTGACAGTCAGTATTTGTATCCGAACCCGAATACACTTGGAACCGATAGAGAAGTTATGATTTCTGAGAGGTTTGTGAACCAATATTTAGCTTATTTGTTTGGTAACTTGTAGCTTTTGACGCCAATGCTTCGTCAGATTAGGTGCGTTTGTAACAAGCTCTTTGCCCATATCTCAGTGGTCACGATTATCTCTCCCTCCCGCTCTGATCGCCGCATCAAGAACTTACTCACCTGGCCTGACGACGCTTTTGTGTTAAAAGCGAAATGTTGCCTATCAAATACACTATACGATTGTTCACAAAATTCTCAGAAATCATGACTTCTAAGTGGTTTCCAAGTAGATTCCAAGAGCTCGAATACTCAAGCACGTCCATTTATCAGTGCAGTTTATCAATATTCTACATTAGCCTACTGCATGTAGTATGGCACCATATATTGTGCGGCGCATATTAACATACGTACAACGAATGGGTCTAAATTTTAAGCACACTGATGGGCAGAGTATTCCAAAGCAGAAATTTTCTTATGCCTGAGTGAATTTCCATAATAAAACTATTGCAAACTCAAAAGTACTTTCTTTCGGTGAAAGAAATCCTTCCCGGATTTCACCGTCTTCATAATAATTTCCGCGCGTCAATGCGGAAATATCTATCATACAATTCCCACGTCTGTACTACTTAACCCGCACCAATATCGGCAGGACCCACAATGCCGTTACCCACCCCCCCAATGCGAATCAGCATCAACTGAGGACAGATCTTTGCTCGTATACTCAATCGGTGCCAAGAACATCGGGAAGTACTCAAGCATATGGTCGATGAAATTCCACTAAACTTCACAAATTCTACCTTTAATAGGGATACGAGAGTCGAACAGCAGACTTCTGCATCTACAATTCGGGAGTCACTGGTCGAGTTTAAGTTCCCCGGGACATTAATATAATATGCGTAGATCGGTGTAAAGGTCGATAAGGATGCCACACGTACGGTCCTCTCCGTTGTGAATGCAGCTAACACGAACAGAGAGACAAAGTGTTGACCGTCATCACCTGGTATAGGGTTAGGACCAAGTAGCGCCCTAACGTGAAGCCCAAAGAGAATGGAATCAAACATCAGCGCCATGGCTGTTGTTTGCACAGATGTCTCCAAATCTACCACTATCACATCGCGGGGTAAGTTAGCTGAGGTCCAAGACAAGTGGGATTCGTTGTGCATCTTGATAAACATAAAAGTGAAACACGCAAACCTAGTATGAGTTACTCGTCATCCCAGCTTTGCATACTACGGCGAACCCAGGCTTAATAAAGCGATATTAGAATCAACCACTAATGCAGAAAATTTGTTACTTGCTGCAAATCCCTACAACAAGGATCCTGTGGAATATTCGTCTATGCTGTTTTCCATTGCGTCGTGTGATAATCGACAAGAAACATCACGGAAGACCGCAGCAAGAAGGTGCGTCTAAACACTTTTCATCCATGGAGAGCCAGAGGTTGGAAAGCATCATTTGAAACATTGGCGGTCTTGGGATATCACTATTTCACAATCGCTCAAAGGGCTACACCACTCGCCAAATTACAGAGGATGTGGACTAACATACCCAATATTCGTGATTCTGCCGGAATAGATAGCATCAGAAGTGCTAGATCGTCGGCGAAGTAATAAGCAATGCCTTCTGTCAGATCTTCGGCCAAAAGCTACAGAAGCCTTGGAAGACCAGAAAACACCTTGCGTAAGAAACATTATATAACAGCTATTAAGCAAGTGTTTAATTCACCGCGCTTTCACGCCATTCCGCAGTGGATCCAGACGTGCATTGGGAAGTACCTTCGCGAAAACAAGCTGTCAATAATGTATCGTTATCCCATCAAAAAGGAACAACAGTTTACTTCACGATAGTTAGCACTATCCAGCATTTTCTACTTCAGCCGCCTGTGCTCTCTTAGAGACATAGAGGCTATCCTGCTTTTATACCAATACTCGAGAAAAAGTAAATAAATTGGCCAAACTAAAAGACTGCCAGTTTTTAAGGCATGCTATGTCATCAGTGTTACGGAGACATAGTACACAGTTGAATGAAAGATGCTGAAGCATCGCTGCGGGACATGTCACTCACAAGCAGTGTCAGGCTTACGAAGAGTGAAGTGGTAATTATATATTACTAAAGCGATTTACAGTGCGGGGCTCTGTGCGATGCAGACTCATATTTTCCGGAATCAATTTCGGCAGTCTAAAGTTAGAATTTAGGACACTTGCTTTAGAAAATTGGTGTACCTCCCATTAATTCTAAAATCGAAACAGATTGCCACCTTGCAGCTACTCTAAGGCACAATCTAAATGGAAGCCACACTCAAGGGCTTTTCATAGGTAATTTCGATGCACATTGTCTAGCAATCTCTTCCATGATCGGAGGACAATTCGGAGCCGATCTGCAGGAGCTCATAACCACTGTTCCGCTTTGCAACCACGTCATTTTGCCGACTCGATTAAGGACGGGTAGTAATCATCTGTGCTGGATCCATTGCTTACCAATGAAGAACATATGATTGATGCGTAATTTTAGACTACTCGTTAAATCGCAGTGATAATGCAGTCAATAATTTCAACGTCTCTTGATTTGCGAAGTATGGAATGAGAACTTTGAGATGGTGTGAACCATCACTTGCCATGATTGCATACCCCAGCTAGACAGCGTCACAAACTGATCGTTCCTTATCGAAGAACCCAGGAACTAGCCTGGCTCTACTTCATCGACAAATACAATCGTCTGATAAGAGCTTTATCAGGGACAAATGTTTGCAATGGACGTAAATCAGGCGGTTTAGTTAGGACCAGAACTTGAAAATATTTAGCTGTAGGCAGCGCCGCATGGCGAGCACACAGGTTGGTATCAATACCAGAAACTTGGGACAGTTGCCTTGCCCAACCTAACCACTGCACTTAATTAATAAGCGATGAAAAAGCCGCATATTGGCAGGACGTCGCAGAAAACTTCATCGCTAAGCATAAACTGATGTAGTAGTACGAATATTTCCTACGAAATGGGGTAGGGATTGTATCAGTTCCGGAAGGTTGAGGGATCAACAGAAAGGCTTAAAAACAGCAAACTATCTGCGGACGCAATATGTTCCAACGGTTCATAGCGTACTGCCATAAACTGAACTTTTGGCTTGTGTTCACTCGGTGCCATCACTCACTCACATATATTTTACAGCTGAAGCCGATGTCTCTGCCTAATCTCACGTACTTGCTTGTCGAAACCATTTGAAAAGAGGCAATAATTGGTGCAGCAAGGTAACTGGCAGAACCGTAACTCTTTTCTGCCAGCTCTGCTTGGACCAGAACCAGGTTCTTCTCTGTGAAAGTCTGGAATTATGAATCCGATTTACAAGGTCAGAAGAGGAACTGAGCCCTCAAACTACAGCATAGTATTTATTCTTGTATTATCCACGGTTACGGAACCCATCTTAAGTAATGCTCCGATACACTATCCGGAAAACTGTGACATTGCTCCCAAACAAATCGACGCCTGTCGAAAGCGATCGTGCACAACGAATTTACTAATCGCACGGATTTGTCGGACCGAGTAAGCTAACGCTAAAATGGATTTTGATGCGACCTATTTGGGTTTTCGTGTGAATTCGATCGTCCAGATCATCCAATAATACTAACCAAGCCTCAGTATTACCGGATCGTTGACCCTCTTTAAATAAGGCTCGCCAAATTTCTCCGTCAACCGTAATTGGTACCCAGAGTTCTGGGCTTCATATCTCACCCCACACAATTCAAGTCTGATGTGCCTGAAATTTCAGTTTTATATTCACGGTAGTTATTTGTGAATAATAATGATCTTCCACAGGTATTCGCTTAAATTTATTAATGTTTGCCGACGGCATCAAGATTTGGCTAACGATTTTGGTGAAAGCCTGTCAGTATCCACTTCAAAGTGACCTAGATATAGTATATCGGTGGGCAATGCAAAATTTACTGCATTACAAAGTGAATAAGGACAATCTGCTCACCATGCTAAAGCAGATCAACTGCTCAAAAAGGGTTTGGATGCAAGTACCGCAGCAATTTCCCGTCGAACTTGATCTGCAAATGCTGGTTTAAGATGGCCTATATTTCTCTAGATAATACGAAATGCCTCGAATGCTGGAAATCAACGAGGCAAACTGCTGCGATGGATATTCGCATAGCCAAGACTAGTAAGGAACTTGAAGAAACTGGCAAACGCCATAAATGCTTTATCCTCACTGTCCTGCGGAGAGCGCGACATTTCAGCACCCACGACGCACAAAAGGAGAGAGTAACACGAGCGAAACTTTTGTTCCGGAAAGCTCAACAATGCCATACAACTTGACTGAAATTCATAAACCAAAATACGATTATATCTTGGCCACCTGAGGGCCGGCTTAAGAACAAATACAATATAGGCATCCAACAACTTACTCTTAACAACAAAACGCTATCATGTATGTACAAAAGCGCTCAAGACATTCTAACTAATTTGGCCGAACTTAGAGAACTCCATGACTCACAACCGCTAGACCTCGTCATAATTACAGAGACATGGTTAAACCTTGAGGTAACCGACTCTGAGATCAGTGTACCCGGTATATCGCTGCTTCGGACCGATAAAACCGGAAGGGGTGGTGGTGTGATTCTTTATTATAGTACAAACCTCCGATGTGAAGTTATGGATCACCCGAACGTCCGCTCTCCTGATTCGCTTTGGTGCCGCCTATGTTCGCGGAACTAAGACACGTCTACTAGCCATAATTTACCGTTTACCAAACTCTAATTTGAAAATGGACTCCAAGCTGAATCACCTCTTTCAGTTTGCTTTGAACTAGTCCTTCACCCACATTTTTATCTCTGGAGACTTTAAAGTGCACAACATGTAAAAGCCAGCTACCGACGGTAGGCATTTTAAAGCCTGCTTGCAAGGGCTAATTGCTGAACACCGTCTGTACAACCACGTAACTTCTCCCACCAGATTTCGAACTGCTAACAAACAATCGATATGGAAGTTGTGCTCACTAACGAAGAAATTATTTTCGACGGGTTAGTTTCAAGCACGCGAAGGGGTCGTAATGAACATGTAACACTACTCCTTGGTTATATACATGCTACGCATGGTATCCTGAAAAGAAGGCTACTAAAGTGCATACTGTCACTACAACGTCTTATCAACGTTTGTTAAGGATACACTTGATCTTTCCTCACCGAAAGCCCCTCATATGTTGAATAGGAAAATCACAAGAACGTTTAGCATACTGGTAGCGCACACATCAGTGCAGCAATTTTTCCAACGTAAAATTTTTTTATTAATTTCTGAGGAGCCGAACACGTAAATGCATGTTCCTGAGGGGTTTGGAATGACCAGATCACAAAGAATGCCCGAATACCAAAACCTGGACTGAATCCGTGACACATCGTAACTTCTGTGTGAAACTGATCCGCCAGGACAAGGGTACGCATTAGCAGAAGTTAATGACACGATTCTGCACGAACCGCAGACTTCTGTACAGTCATGTTAACGGCATTCGAAAGGTGAAGTGGGAGATTTCTGCACTAGTCACTAATGATGGATACATGCGGTCAGCAATGGAAGCAGCTGATATGCTACGGTTTCTTTACTCCCAAACTATCCAGCAGGTAACGAGACCAAATATTCTCTTTGTTTTTATTACTCCACCGTCGGGTTTAGGCAACATCACTTTCACCGCGGAATCTATGTTGAAGTAGTGGTTATCCTTTCGTAGCCACAGTTCGCCTGCAGTCGTCAACATCCGACAGAAGACATTGCAAACAGTATGTAGTGATCTAGTAGAACCACTGGCCGTTTTCTAGCAGCGATGTCTAGCTGAGAACCACTTTTCACTATTATGGAAGAAAAGCATCAAAACCCGTATCGATAAAGGAGGTAGCCACACTGACCTTAACAACTATGATCCAATAACGCTATTTCTTGTGTTATCTAAAGTTATGGAATCAATCATCGCAGATGCGTGAATGCAGGAACTGGAAAGCCACAACATAATAGCCTCAGGGTAACACGACTTCCGTCAATACCGTTCATGTCCCACAAACTTAATAATTAATAGCTGGACTGAAGTCGTAGTCGAATTAACAGGCAGCGACGTCATCTGCCTGGAATTCTCAAGCGTTTATTCGCTAAGATCATAGATTTCTCCCTCCCAATCTCCACACTACGGCATTAAAGACCCCGTCCTGAGTTGAATAAGAAAGTTTTTACACAAACCTCGGATGGAGGCGGGAGTTCGGGCATCTCTGTCCGATGCAATTAATGTGGATTGTGTGGTACCAAAAGTCCCCGTACTTGGACCTCGTCCATTCTTGATGTGAATTAAGGTTTGGACGAGATCATTTACCTCTGATTTTATATTCTTCGTGGATGATATCAAGATACGGTGAAGGAGAGGAGGACCGGACGACCACGAACGGCTCCAGTGCGATGTTAACCCGGTATCGATCTGGTCAGTTTAAAACGCCCTACCATTCAACGTAGACAAATGTCGCACTGTACAATTACGCTATAGACATAAGTACACCTATTTACTTGGGACAAACATATTGCAGACCAGCTCCAGGTACGTGACCTTGGTCTGCTCATTCAGATTGACCAAAACTATTCAAAACTGGCTGAGGTACCTGCGGAAAGAAGCAAGCACCACCTCGGCATGCTGCCTAGGCATTCGGAAGATTTGACCGATCAACCTTCCCAATGATGCACAATACCTGCGTGCGACTGTATGTTGAATAGGTATCCAAGCTTGGCAATCTTGGTTGAAGCGCGACCCAGAGGAATTTGAGAAACCACAAAAACAATCAAGGAAGAATGTCAAGGGCATGCGTTATCACTCTCACCAACGAAGACTGAAGTTGCTTGGAATTTTCGGCGGACGCTAACGAAGGCTGCGCGACGATCTCATATAATTGTATCAGATATTTAGTGACCCTAACCACGTATGTCGCCATTTTCTACAACTTAAAAACAACACAAATCTCAGGAGTAACTGGTTAAAATTGAGGGAACTATATAGCCGTCTTGAGCGTCCATATAATTACGTTTGCGCTCGGGTTTGCCAACCCTAGAACCCACTCCCAGGCACAGTTGTATCCTCCCATCCATTGAAAGTTTTCAAAAACGAGTAGATGTTGCTCTTAGCTCCCACCACCATATTACCAAATTTAAGCTACTGTGGGTTAAGCCGCTCAAGCCTTTCCATAGGACTATTTCTTAATTTCTCACGTCTTATATCAACGACCAAACACCCTATGTATTTATGAATGCATGTACTCGTTTTATTTAATTTTACACGGACAATATTTGATTAAAGCATTTACCTCGGTAGACCCTCGGTAGATGAATTACATAGATTTTGGTTTCATCGTACTCACCCCAACCATTCTACGGGACGTGTCAAGCACTTGCTTTTATCCCTTGATAAAGCCTTGTTCGTTGTTTTTTATTCAGCAAATGGACATTTATATGTTTCGCCATATGTTCAGTGTGCTTGTCCGCCTCCGTGTCTAGCGCTGAGACCGATGTTGCAAGCATGATGCTTCTTCACCACAGTTGATCTGAACCAACTTACACTTAAACTACGTCTTTTTAAGCCTGATAACTTTCATTCCACATTATTTGCTTTGTTCTTCCTATCTGAATAATCTATTAAATTTGTACTTATTGTTTACAATAACTGTGGTTATCTTCATTCATTTTAGCGCGTTTGTAGCAGTTTTTAAGTAAATTGCGGACATTTCGTAATTATCGCGTAGCTGTTGATAACCAATTCAGCGAATGTTCTAATTCAGCGATGAATTACGTCTGCATAGCTGTATGCTTTAACATATATGTTTATTTGCTAATATCATTTCAAGTGATAGGCTGTTGTTTGACATCCCCAGTGTGGCTGCGCTTGATGTGCATGTTGACAAGGTTTTTACCAGACAAATTTTACCACCTCGTCCATACTGGCTCCAGGACACAGTTGCTCGTTGCTGGAAGGGATGGGGTGCGCGTTCCTTGTGGTCATGCTAGGCTCGAAGAGTGGTTCTATACAATCAATGTGAAGTGGTCTACGGTCCGGACGCCGTCTTGTATGCGCTTGCTTACCTGAATAGAGTGTGTGTGTGTTTGCCTGTGAAGGAGTTTGCGCCGGCTCTGTTGATGTAAGGTGGTTCCAATCCACATGTTTCCCGGTCTTTTTCTTTCTGGTTTACACTGGATATGAAATGTGTGGTTGGAGCTGGAGGTGGTGCAGCGCAAGCCATCCATATTCCTACTGTAGGCGCAGCCTTCCTGTGGCTGCCCTGTGGAGGACAATGTAACAGACGAATCCGGAACCGGATGCAGCCAACCATGTCTAATGCAATATTCGTGCTTAGCATCCATGACTGCAACATGACCCTTTATTGGTCGGCGTAAACTCATTTGCTTCATCCATCCAATCTAACACACTGTTGGTCTACGAGAGGCTCTCATGCGTGTATGCAACCGCCCAAGGTCTGCTCAGCACATTTGCTGAATTAAGACTTCGACACAGGTCAGCAGCTTGGGGCTTCATCGTTGTCACTAAAATGTGGTTGCGCTGTGAGATAAAGGATTCTGAAATCGCACTAACGGGCATGTCCGTTGTCCGGAAGGATCAAGGCATCAAAGCTGATGGGGTAGCCCTCTACTTTTGTAACAACATACTATGCGAACGCATAAACAATTCAGAAACAGCGTACCTGAATCCATTTGATGTAATTTTCGGCTGAGAGGGAACGATCTTGCTTATTGGTTGTTGTTTACTGCCCACCATCGTCTACACCTGAGATGGACTGCAACTTGAGGACTGAGTTGAGGCAAGTGATAAACAGGAAGTACGGTCACATTCTAGTCACCAGCGACTTCAACTTACATGCTGTAGAATCCCAGGCCACACCAGGAGAGCAATCCAAAACAGCTTTGCAAGATCTGGTTTCAGACTTCCCGCTTTATGGCCACGTCACTACGCCCACCAGATTCAGGGGAACTAACAGGCCGTCAATATTGGACCGAATATATTCACTAAGGAATAACCGATGGTCGAGAGAGTGATAACCGATGCTCATTTAGGCCGCAGCGATCATGCAACGCTGGTGTTTCATTACATGTTCTACGCGGATTATCTTAAAGCGCATGCTGAGGAATTTCATGTCGTAACCAACCATGACGACCTGTCCGACCTCATTGATGCAGCAAGCTGGTCGTACTTAGCCGGCTCGACCCTTGAGGTAGCCTGCGGAGAATTCGTCAAAATATTTACCAAGCTCGTGGCAAGGACATCTGAAACAAACCCTGCCGGCGTAAAAGGATGAAGTCTTTCGTAAAGGGCAGGACACTTAAATGCATGGTATTAAGGGACTTGGCATGGCACACCTACATTGCCTCCCCGAACGACCATACCTGGGACGTCTACACAATACAAAGAGCCCACTGTGTCAAACTCGTCCTGCAGGGTAAACTGAAGAACCAACAAGGTCTACTGGCAAAGTTTTGCTCCAATCCCGAACTGCCACACAGACACACAAAAAATTTGTGCCGTATTAAGCTCGATATTGCGGCTCTGCACACAGCATGCAGGTTGGCCCAAACCGCACAAGAGGCGGCCAACGTTCTTACACAACTACTTGGCCGTATCTTTCAAAGCACGCAATCATCATATATCCTGTCTAAGCAGAAAACGCCGCCATCAGTGCTTAATTACATATCACTCACCTCCGCAGCTGTAATGAACAGACTGATTTCTCTGCGCGAGTTCAGCTCCCGAGGGGAAGGCACTCGCCTGAAGGCGTTGAAACTTGCTGCCATGTGTTTGACAGGACCACTGGCAATTTTCTTTCAACGATGTCTGAACGAGATGCACGTCCCCACGATATGGAAGCGCGGAATCATCACGTTTATCTACAAAAGTGGCAGCCGTGCCGAACCAGTAAATTATCGCTCGATTGCACTACTTTCTGTGATCTCCAAAGTTATGGAGTTCATTGTTGCTGAGACTTTGATGGGTACCTGGAGAACAACAAAATTCCCGTTCAGGCACAACACCGATTTTGACAAAATCGTACATGTACCACTAATCTGTTGATTGCTCTTGTAAACTGGA
Source organism: Dicrocoelium dendriticum (assembly GCA_944474145.2). Taxonomy (NCBI): domain Eukaryota; kingdom Metazoa; phylum Platyhelminthes; class Trematoda; order Plagiorchiida; family Dicrocoeliidae; genus Dicrocoelium; species Dicrocoelium dendriticum. The sequence goes on from OX104064.1 coordinate 211,096,735, forward strand.
CGGAATCGCTGGAAGCTGGCGTAGGATTCGAAGCGACCTACCTGGATTGCTCAAAGGCAATGGACCTAATAGACCATCGCATTCTCCTACACATACTTCAGAAATTTGGAATCGACGATGCTGTTCTGGGCTGAGTAAGAGACTTTCTCGTTCAATGTCACCTGAATGGGATTGTACGAAGCAACCCGTCGGAATCCATCGAAGTTCAGTACGGCGTACCTCAAGACTCGGTACTTGGAGCCCACCTGTTCTTGGTTTTCATAAATGATCTCGCGAGTGTGCTATCTTCTAACTGTTTGCTATTTGCCGATGATCTAAAGGTATGGCGTACTATAGTTGCAGTGAAGAATCACACAGTGTTACAGGAGAATCTGGGCAAAGCGTACACACTGCCAATCGAGAACATGCTGCGTTTCAATGTCACCAAGTGAAATTTCTCAGCATACGGCACAAGAATATGTACAAGTACCGCCTAGGACCACAAATTCTACAGCGTGCTTCTCACGAGTGCGATCTCGGCGTGATAGTTCAAGATGACGTTGGTTGATTGAGGCAGACTGAAAAGGAATCTAATAAAGCATACCAGTACCTCGGCCTTCATCGCAGAGCTTTCGGGAAGTTTAACCCTTTCGTCTTTCCAAAAATGCTTATTGCGTACGTGAGGCCGCACGCGGAATAAGCTATTTAAGCGTGGCAATCCTGGCTCAAGCACTATCTAACCGCGCTAGATACTGCACAAATTAGGGCAGCGAAGAGCGTCAGACGTTTGACCAGCCTCCATTATCCACTCAGGCTACAGAATCTCAAAATATACACTGGACTTTATCGGCGTCTAAGGGGCGGTCTCATAATGGTGTACCAGATCCTGATAAACCCCAACCACCCATGCCATTCCCTTCTAATACTCAGTCAAAACACCGCGCTAAGAGGTCATCGGTTTAAGCTGGTCACGTGGTACAACCGCCCGGAATGTCGGCGAAACTATTTCTCCCTTCGTGTGATACAGCCTTGGAACGCCCTCCCGGAATACGTAATTAATGCACCCAACTTATCCCTTTTCAAAGAGCGCCCTGAGGATACTCTGTCACGTTTACACTATGTGATATAGCCCATGACAACCAGTTGCTGGCACTAATGCACAACAGTCAGTGGATAGTGCCATAAACCTACTCGAGAGTGTGTCATTCCAAACCCCTTGCACAAAATTTGATAAACCTTACTATTATAGAAACTGGAATTTGTATCCTGTGGACCCAAGCTAGCTGCACACCAGTAAGCGTTGTCCTTGCTATTTGTCATTTGTTTCTCGCCCATTACGTGATCAATAACCACTCCCCTTATTGCTGGGTGCGTACATTCTCATTTTAAACTATCTTTATAAAAAATGTAATTAAATCTGTAATCGCGCGAACTAACGACTTCATTATCCCTTGATCTATCATTTCTCACTCTAAACACCTTACGGGATATGTCAAGCACCTGCTTTTTTACCCGTTGTAAATCATTGTTCATTGTTCATAATGCACTGGAGCAGCCTTAACGACGGGCATCCTAGAACCTTATGGGAACGCGCAATCTCCCATACGTGTAGAGGCTGAAGCGATTGGGGCTATTCAGCGGACGTTCTCACCCATCATGTTGCGACCTCATAATGGTACACTTGATTCTGCACTACCCAGAACATGTGTGCCGCTCCTAACTGCGACCCAGCAGCAATGCAAACCTGGGACGTCACTCATCGAAACTCACAGAACAGTATAGTCTTCTGGTGTGCCGCAGCAATTTCTTTTCTACGCATGCGTGCTATCCGTGGGACGCTCTCCTCGAATTGGTCAGACTTGCAACGAACCGAGCAACAGTTAAAAAACAGTTGGATGACCTGCTCATCTACTTATACTATGTTACTTAGTATTATATCCATGCTATCCCTAGAATACCCCTTGGATTTATTTGCTTTTACTTCTGAGTGCTTTTACTTGTGAGTATTACGCGGATTGAAGGACTACAGCGGAACAAAGGGTAAGTCCCTTTTTCATACTTAACGCAACAACTCAGTGGGACTTGTAATTCAGTGCTGCTTTATCTGCATAGTTGCATTGTTCATAGTTCAATTCATGGTAAAGTTAGATCTAGACTGCGTCTTTATGCAAGAAACAGGGATAAATATTCGGCCGTGGATATTTGCAATCGACACAGTACTATGATTAATTAAAGTTGAGAATGAACCACACAAGGAAAAGCTCAGTGTTACCCATAACTTCTCTATCCAAATTTGAATGCCAAGTTTTGGTAATAGGGTTTTTGTCAAGTGGCATTCTTACTATCTCGGGGAATGAACGCAGAACCATATGCTCTCTAACAGGTATATATTGATACGCAATTTTGTCTGGCTAATGTGGTAGATGTACATTTCGAGAGGACTCTGCGCAGAGGGTGGCTAATTCTTCGAGTACTCTGAAAGCAATTTTCTGTGCCCCGTGATCTCTACACATTTCCCCGATGGAGAGAACTTAGAGAAATTATGAGACGCCGCTTGAATATTAACAACCTAAGCGACGACCTTTGCCACGAAGAAATGGTTAGAGATCACGGAATACAGATCTAAGCCGTCACCTTCGAAAAGTCACCTGCACGCCGATCACGGGTTGACAATTCAATCAGCGAGATTACACTCTACATCTCGACGCACTGATGATGCCGCCTCGCATGGCCGCTTAGAGTGAGGTTAATATTTCGCGCTCCTACGCAATATATGGCGGACCCACTGACATGCTGGCACTCTTCTGGACGTGAGGGAACAATTAAACCCCTTTCATTGCAATTGCCAGGCAACAGAACTCCATATTTCATATCTTTGCATCTGGTGGATACTGATTATGGCAATAGAAATGTGTGCATGATTTTTAAAAAGCTGTGAATTTCGACGATTTGCAGGTCAGTTTCTAAACTGTTGACTCACAATCTGTGAGATTATCGCATTATTATTACTCATTTATCCCACATGATGCACCACTACTGAGATTGCAATTGACGGCGACCTTGATATTACGTTCGTGACAAACAAGTTCGCCGGTGTTCTGCACTTAAAGTCATGGTGAATTACGCGCAGATTGCAATTTATGACAACCTAACTGTGTGAAGCGGGGTTTCCTGCAGTGTTAGCAGCCGAAACAAAGCAACCAAATTAACTGAACCTAGGATGCGCACATCAAGCGTCATTGTCTCCTATTTTCCCCAGATGGAGCAGTCTCGTTGCAAAGGAACACGCTCATGGTTGTCCGTAATTTAGCGTGCCAGTGAGTTAACGTATTATATTAATTTATATCTATTTTTTTGGTGTAAGTGGATTTTAATTTCAAGGTCTATTCCATCATAATTACATTAAAATTATTCACTCAAAACAAACTAAAATTTACAGGTTCAACAAATCCCTTCCGCGGGCCGGTGCACCATTTGCAAACGCTGACCGGTCCACGGCGATACAAAGGTTGTGGACCACCGCCGTAGAGTGCACTGGATCGCAATACCCCCATATTTCACGAGACCAGCTGCTCTTAGTGTAATCCCTTCGCAACGAAATATTGCATATCTGCGTATTTGCGGAACAAGGAGGAAAGTAATATAATTCACCATTTAACCTATGCTTTGAAAGAAAATTGCAAGGCTCCAATCAAACATTTATCACATGCCTCTTTTATCCCTCCATTGGTGATTATCTCATTCCATCCGGGAGCTGTCCTGTCTACCTAGATCAGATTTGACCTGTGTGCATCGTAGGGGTCGAATTGTTTGGAATATGATTACCTTTTACCCCACGTTCAACTTAGACCTGTGGATCCGTCACAAAAGTGCTATTTCATCGCATAAAGAAAGAAGTTATGTGTAGCGATTGGTATCCATTCCGCTGCGACGAAGATAGTTCCGCTCCTTATATTACGGACAACTTGACTTCGAGGTCAAACGGTAGCTTTTACTGCGCCTACAACTTCCGACCGAACTAGCCCGAATACCCACCAAAATGAGGCAACCTATCTGCGCCCCTTTTTAGTACCAAACCGACGTTGTGCACAGTTGTCCTCTATGCATCATTTGCGCCCTAGCCTCAGACATCTCCAAAGATAAGTTACAAAAGGGGTTTGACTACACTTCAGGCTTATACCCGGTTCTCTGAGCGCACGCGTCTCTCTTCTATCAGATAATGGGCGCGCTTCAATGGTTGTCTCAGATACCTCCATTGTCCAGTAAGGGCGCGCGGTACACTATGCGCCGGCTGAGCTCCGTTTAGTAAAGTCTCAATTGCCGTCCATTTGAGTTGCACCACGCTAGTCTCACCCAAGTCTCACAGTTTCTTACTCACCTCCTAAAGCGTGAGTATCCTGCGCATAACCGTGTTCAGTCTCCACGCTATACCGAATTCTATTGTCTGGTATTCTGCCCACGCAGTGCTACGTGGATGCAAATACGACGATTATCGGATGATAGCCTTTGCATTAAGGAGGAAAGCTTCTGCATTAAGAATGATGGCTTCTGCACTATGGATAATAGCTTCTGCACTAAGGACGTGAGCGATTGTGTTAAGTGTGTTAGCAATTGGGAAATGGTGTATATTGTTTGCTTTTCAAGGGAGATTTGCTGTATCGGAAATCAAGAAATCTTTAATCTCTGCTATGTAGTAATATTTCGGTGCTTCCAAGCTTGTGGTCATAATAGAACCCGTAACTTGCCGGTGCCTTTAACGAAGGAAGCTCAACCGATCTGGGCCAACTCACCTTGTATATACAAATTTAAATGAGACTGCATTGACGGTTGCATAGGCAGAATCAATCGGTCTTTGACTTTCCGTATAAAGGAACAGGTGACAAGTTGATTTCAACGTGAAAATGACCAGCGTACACGTCCCGCAGTCTGCCAGCTTTCTCAATAGGTTAGCACCTACTGACTGCGCGTCACCGGATTGAATTTGGGTCAGCGTTCACACTTGTGTTACGTCCTCCTAATCCCCGCTTCCACCGTTTCGCCGAGACCGTTGCGATATGCAGGATGATGCCTGCCCTATGTGTTCAAAAGCAATAATCTATAAGCTTAAGACTGCCATGGACTTAGGGATGGAACATTCATTATATGTTTTGCACTGCATGTTTATTTAGACACATCCATATTTAAGTATATGGTTGAGTACCGGTTATTCCTAATGCTACGGAGGGGGCAATATGGAATATATCCATCCACTAGCTCCCGTCTTCTTACCGTACAAATATAATTTTGAAAAAATACGAATGAATTCATTCTCTGTTGTATTACGCAAAACCGGCTAGATGCGATCGATCGGCGACACCAGACAGCGAGACATCAAACAAAACGTGTTTAGGAAGTACAAATTGGCAATGAGGTTTCCCGTTTCTGCCACAAAACTAAGTTAACTTAGAAAATGTAGCTTCCAGTTCGAAGGTGTATAATTCATCGTATTTTGTCAAAATTGATCCTTCTTCTTTAAGCAAGATGCTAAATACATATCTAGGACTAAGGAAAAAGGGCATTTTTGAACTCAAAATCTTAGGTGAAGAGGTGTAAGGTTTGATTACATTCCAGAAAACCATTATTTTGTCTGCATTTTAAGTGACCAGCAGCATATCATCAGCCTAGCGAATCCAACTGACGATTTGTTTAATGAAATGAAAATATGTGCTTTATGTAGTTACCAGTAGGAGGCGAAATCTGCTTCTGAATCATTTAAAGTATTAACTCTGTTTTTCTAGTTGGGATTCAGCGCATCCACATAGCGTATCATCAAAGACAAATCATCATCATCATCAGCATCAACAGCAGTACATCAGCCATTTGAACTGATGCTTCGCTGCCATACAACCATGAGGACCTATGAAATAAAGAATAAGAAGAGGGAGAGAAGGGGGACTTACCTGAAAACCTTAATGCCCTAAGCAAACATTCCGGGTCAAGGCGCCTACACCTTGTGTTAACAACATTCCGTCACAAACAGCTGGCTATCGTGCAAAGATAAGGCGGCATCGGCGAGACAGCTTCCTTGCGGCTTTCACTGCCACGCGTCATAATCAGCCATTACCCCGCAGATAACTCAGCACCAAAGACACTTTAAACAGACAATCCAATTAGGAGACGGCAGCAGACGCGCCACTGGTGTCGGTTGCGAGCCATGTCCTGTAAAGTCTCGAGCCAAGCACAAGGTGAGTCACGTGGGCTCCAACCCGGAAGGCGAGACGGACCAACGGCACCCAGTTTGGTCGTCAGTGACTTCATTTCCCGCTGCCAAGTCAACTTCTGTCCACCTCGAGCCTTGCGCCATCCGACACCTGGTAGACTGAACAAGGCCCTCCTAGGTAAGCGGTGACCAGGCATGCGTAGCACGTGCCCGAGCCAACGTAACTTATTCAGTGCTATCTGTTGTTCTAGCGAGCTAGCATGATCATCACCACCTAGTACTCGCCTACGCACATCATCGTTGCGGACATGCTGGTGCCATCCGACACCAGCAATGCTTCGCAAACAACGATGATCAAAGACTTGAAGGCGCCTCAGATCTTCAGACCGAAGGGGCCAAGTTTCACTACCATATAGCAGAACGGCCCTCACTGTGGCCTTGTATACACGGCCTTTCAGACGGAGGGAAACTCCCTTCTGTCGCCAAAGATGACGCAGGTTCAAGAAGGCAGCTCTGGCCTTTGCAATGCGTGAGCTCACGTCAGTTTCTATGCGCCCATCATTGCTGATGCAGCTGCCAAGATAATTGAATTGATCAACCATCTCGAGTTCCTCGTTAGCAAGCGTCAAGGGGTCATCGAGCGGCTGGTGGTCCTGCAGCAACACGTTGCACTTTGAAGGTGCGAAGTGCATACCAAATAATGGGACCACTCTGGATAGGCTATTCAGGGTTGATTGTGCCGCCTCAACATTGTCGAAAAGCAAGACGATATCGTCCGCATAATCTAGATCAACTAACCGTTCACCAGGCAGCACTTCAACACCTACATCGTGAGATTCCGCAAGGGAACACTCCATGATAGAATCCACGACGAAATTGAACAAAAATGGGGAAATCGGACAACCCTGTCGAACGCCACTTGTAGTCGAAAAGCTATCCGATAGGGCACCATAGACCCTGACGCGGCCTCTAGTGTTCGAATATAGAGCACGAAGGATGTTCACATATTTCGTGGGAACACCTTTTCGCGCAAGTATTTCGAACAGAATCGATCGATCGACTGAATCGAACGCACTCTTGAAATCGAGGAACACAGCTATTGTCGGTCTGCGGTATGCGTGGCGCTGCTCTAGCACCTGCCGCATAGTAAATATATGGTCTATACAGCCATGTCCTGGGCGAAAACCGGCCTGCTCTTCCTTAATCCGAGATTCCCGTTCTGCAGTGAGACGACGAACGATAATCGAGGCCAGTAATTTTGTCACAACTGGCGTTAGGCTAATACCCCTGTGGTTCGCACATTCTGTGCGACTGCCCTTTTTGTATATTGCCACTATAATCGATTCGCTCCAATTAGCCGGCACACTCTCTTCGTTCCAGATACGTTTGAACAGGGAGGTCAGTGGTTTGCAGAGGACCTCACCTCCATCCTTAAATAGTGCAGGTGGGAGGGAATCCGGGCCAGCGGCACGAAAACGATTGAGGGCTGTGATCGCGTTTCGGACCTCGGCCTCCGACGGAGGCTCTAAACTAACCGTCCATGGCTCGTCCTGCATCACCTGAGTAGGAAGAGGTCCGGGAGCAGGGGGCCAGCTGAACTGATGTTCAAAGTGCTCAGCCCAACGAGCCATACGGCGCTCATTATTGTGTATCAGCGCACCCGCGCTGTCCCTGATTGTCTCACTGACGCCTGGCTTTCTGGGACCAGTGGTGCGGATTAGCTGGAAGAGCTTCCGGTAATTGCCTACTGCTCCTGCGTCCTCCATTTCTTGAGCCCGACTGGTCCACCAGGCTTCCTTGTCAGCACGTAGGCTCCGCTTTAGTTCACGCCTAATAGCCCGTCTGGTCACATTGTGTTCAGAACCAGCCGGGAGGTGCCTTCTAACTTCCAAAAGGTTCACGGACCTCTCGGATATCCAGTGACTGGTGCGATGACGACTGATAGTGCCACAAGCAGTCG
>OX104064.1:211105369-211180594 GCA_944474145.2 Dicrocoelium dendriticum
ATCACGCTGTGTGACACCCCTGGCGACAGAGCAGCCTTTCATCAGGACATGTAAAGCACCTGCTTTTTTACCCGTCATAAATCATTGTTCATTGTTCATTGTTCAATAAACTTAGTAAAGTGGACCTTGAATTCCCTCCACTATTCACGACAGGAGGTAGAGTACAAAGCGCCGAAGAAGCAGCTAATGCCTTGCGGCTACAATACGCCCCAATTTTCGAACTTACAACCTCCACTTGTCCCAGAGCGTCATGCACATTACGGACACCAATGTTTACACATGTAATTTTCAATCCATCAATTGCGCTAAGGATGTTACTCTCACTGCGTGAGGGTAGTTCTCCGGGAGCTGACAACATCCGCCCGAAGGCACTTAAGGCTGGGGCCAACAAGCTAGCTGAACCATTGTCACAGTTCTTCCAAAGGTGCTTTGATGAACAACAAGTCCCCACTATGTGGAAGTGTGGCTTTATAACCTCCATTTTTAAAGGTGGTAGCCGTTCAAATTCTGCAAACTATCGTCCAGTGACTCCACCCTATGATCGTGAAAATGAGGTAAGCCGTCGTCGCTGAGGCTTTAATGGACTCCTGGAAAAATGTAACATCTTGGCACCGGATCAGCATGGCTTCCGTCAACACCGATCATGCACCACCAACCTACAGATTGCACGAGGTAGTTGAACGGAAGTGGCCGATGATGGGGTCGGAATCAACGTCGTCTATCTGGACTTCTACAAAGATTTCGACCGCTTTAGAGTTACGGAATCGGAGATAACGTACTTGGTTAAATTGGCAGCTTCCTGCGCTAACGGAAGCTTCAAGTACGTGTTAGGGGATCATCCTCTAAGCCAATTGAGGTGGAATGTGGTGTCCCACAAGGCTCAGTGCTGGGACCGCGTTTACTCTTGGTGTTTATCAACGACCTGGCAAGAGGGATCTCCTCAAATTTCCTGCTTTGCGCCGATGACGTCAAGATATGGCGGGCGATTAGTAACAGGCCAGATCACGATCTGCTTCAACGTGACCTAGATTGCATTTACGAATGGCCAAAGAGGAACATGCTTCAATTGAACATAGCTAAGTACAAGGTAATACATCGACGTCGCTTACTGGTGAGCACTTATCATCTTGGAGACCACGTCTTGAAGAAAATATCTCTCAGGAGCGTGACCTGGGTGTATTGGTTCAGGAAGATCTCCGGTGTTCAAAACAAGCAGAGAAGGTGAAGAAAACCGGCAATCAACAACTCGGCCTTCTTCTCAGGGACTTCGGTCGGTTTGAACCCACAATCTTTCCCCAAATGTTTAACACCTCCGTGCGACAGCAAGTGGAATACACTATTCAGGCGCGGCAGCCGTTGCAGAAGCAGGACCTTGTTGTTCTTGAGACTCCTCAACAACGGGCAACCAAAAACGTCAGAGGCATCTTTCGTCTCCCGTATCAGCTTAGAATGAAATCTCTAACAATGTACAGCACTCGGTATCGGCTTTTGCGGGGGGGATCTTATAATCGTTCACCAGATTCTGAAAATTTAAACCACATCTGCCTTACGCTGCTGGAATTGAACCATAACACTAAACTAAGAGGTCACCCTCTGACACTGACTATTCAGTATAGGAGGCCTGAATGCCATAAAAATGCCTTTTCCCTCCACGAGATTTAAACAACGTGTTGACAATGCGTTGTTTCACTTACATTTCACTTTTTGACTTGTTAGCCAGGGGCTACAAAACGCAATCAAAAGGTGTCTTGCCCAACGCCTAACCAGTGGATTTGCGCATTTATACGTTTAATGCTCCAACATCTCCACTATCCACAAAAGCATATGCTGAATGCACCACAACCCTTTTCACTCTATAATGAACTTGATTTGCGAAATAATTTCTATCCCACGGGACTTGTTAAGCAATGCGTTTTTTTACCCGTAATAAACCATTGTTCCATTGGTCGCCTCGCGCGACCAGGTTTCCACCCGTTTCATCAGGCCCGTGCTACATCCTGTGGTTTCACTTGTTTTGCGAGTTGCTCATGTCCCAAGCGAATTTACAAGCTAGTAGGTAGTGCAGGATCAGTTCCAACGGAGACCATGTTTAAAATGACTTGATGCACTAGTGGCTCGTGTTGATAGTTTCTATGTTCACTTTTTCTCCGAGCATCCCCATTACCAAGGTCGGCGAACAAGTGAACTCAAGAGACCAGGTTGTTCTTGCACAATGTAGCCAATCGCGTTTAGGTAGGACGTGAGTGCGCAGGCAACGATAGCTTCCATAACATATGGAAGAATTGGACAAACCTTCAATGGACTGCATAACTGTGTAGGTTTGACCGGCAATTGTGTATATTAGTTGTTTTATCCAATATTTCCATCACATATGATCATACTTCCATTCAAGTCTGTGCTGAAAGAATCGCGCCAAATTATCAAATAATTTCTTAGCTGCTGCTAAAAGGTAATGTTTGCATGTACCATCTGATCTACATCTTAGCTTTATGCCAGCATCCGGTTTCGGATTCGGCTGTTATTGTGATCAGTTACAGTACGCCTGCGCCTACAGAGAGACCATGGATGGCTTGTGCTGCACCACCCACAGTACCAACCACACACACTATATCCAGCGTAAACCAGAAAGAATAAGAGAGGGAGACATGTGGATTGGAACCACCTTTCATCAAGGAAGCCAGCCACACTCCTTCACAGGCAAACACATGTACACTGTATTCAGGTAAGCAAGCGCACATAAGACGGTGGCCGGACCGTAGACCACTTCACATTGATTGCATAGAACCACTCTTCGAGCCTAACACGACCACAAGGAACGCGCACCCCGTCTCTTCCAGCAACGAGCAACTGTGTCCTGGAGCTAGTATGGACGAAGTGGTAAAATCTGTATGGTAAGAACCTTGTCAACATGCACATGAAGCGCAGCCACAATGGGGATGCCAATCACTTAAAATGATATTAGCAAATAAACATAAATGTGAAAGCATACAGCTATGCAGGCGTAACTCATCGCTGAATTAGCATACTAGCTTAACTGGTTATCAAAAGATTCGCGATAATTACGAAATGTCCACAATTTACTCAAAAATGCTACCAACGCAATAAAGTGAATGGAGATAACCACAATAATTGTAAACAACGAGTACAAATTTAATAGAAGATTATTCAGTTAGGCAGAACAAACCAACTAAAGTGGAATGACATTAATCCAGCTTATAAAGAGCACGTTTAAGTGTAAGTTGGTTTAGCCCGAATGCCGTGAAATATGGTGAATATATATATATATATATATATATATATATATATATATATATTCGATTCCGGTTAATAGAACCACCGGTTAATAGGACCAGCCGCTTATTCGGGCCAAATTCTGAAGAACCGAAACGAATCCTATTACGCTAGCCTAATTTTAGCTGCTTATTAGGACCGGAATTCTGCTTAATCGGACCAGACGATAGAAGGTGGCAGGCAACAGAGGTGTTAAAATCAAGTTCTGTGCCTGGATGTCTGGACTAAACCCACAGTTCATATGTCGAGCAAGAAAGCGTATCATTCAGTTACGGTAATTCGATTTGGCCTTTGGATAAACTGAACTGTGGCAACTTTGAGGCACATCTATCTAATTGGCTTCAGAACCGCCCGAAACTGACTGTAATTTCCAACACTTGTAGGCGGAGCGAAGACATACATGCTTGTTCACATGTCGTTAACCGCTCGATCGATGTACCGCACGTCCATTGAGCCGAATGCCCTGAGCCCGCATTGTGGGCCTACTCTCGAGCACGGCAAGTGATCGCGGACACACAGGTCCGGCAAATCATAGGACAGCAGGTGGCTAGGTCAACCATAGTAATACCCGGGAGGCAGACTCGAGTTCACCTCAGTGAACTGTGCGTGTCTTGTTGCATGTTAAGAAAATGCCACGAAGGGACTTGACGTTAGCTGAGAAGATTCGTTTCCTAGATCAGATCAAGGAACAGGGACCAATCACTAGTCAGCGTCGATTGGTGGAAATTAGCTGCTTGGCAAAATCTACAATATCGCGCCTGATAAAACAAGAGAAAGATCTGCGAGGTACTTCCCAAAAACGGAAGCGTGAAGGCAAGGATCCAGACGTCGATGAGGCCCTTAATGATTGGTTTGCCTTTGTTACTGGACGAGCCGTGCGAGTAAGTGGCCCAATGTTAAAGTACAAAGCAGACGAACTCGCTAAAATGCTGGGCCACGAAGATTTTATAGCTACGGACGGCTGGTTGTCTCGATGGAAATCCAGACATGATGTAAAATTTAAGAAAACACATGGTGAGAAAGAAAGTGCCAATAGCGCTCGAGCTGAAGAATGGAAATCAACAAAACTACCAGAGCTTCTTGAAAAATTTCCGGCAGATGACATCTATAATGCTGATGAAACCGGGTTGTACTATAGGGCTACACCGGACGGCTCCTTAAGTTACAAACAAGTTACTCTCTCTGGCTGCAAAAAAGCAATGGATCGCGTAATTGTCTTCTGCTGCTCTAACATGTCGGGAACAGACAAGAGGATGTTGCTGGTTATAGGAAAATGTGTCAAGCCTCGCTGCTTTAAGGGACTCAGAATGGACAGTTTACCAGTTGTGTATTGTGTGAACAGAAATGCATGGATGAGCTCTACACTTTTTAAAGAATGGGTGAAGAATTGGGACACAGAGCTACAACGCCAGTCGAGAAAAATGTTATTACTTCTCGACAATTGTGCAGCACATTCAAATTTGGATTTCTTGAAGAATATCCAGATGGAATTTCTGCCTCCCAAGACCACATCTTTGATACAAGCAATGGACATGGGCATCATAAAAAATTTGAAGACCTTTTATCGTTCAAGGTTGGTGAATTACATCCTTGAATCAATTAAGGAAGGCTTGCTGACCTCATCCTCGACGGCCGGAGAAATCAGTGCAAAGGTCAACCTTTTGCAAGCCGTTACATTCGTGGCCGAAAGTTGGCGAAAAATGAGCAGTGCGACAATTCGGAACTGTTTTTCTTACTGTGGCTTTAAACATATTGTCTCGGAGATGGATGTGGATATGGTGATTGTAAATGAAAATGACGGCGAGAATGTGGAGCTGAAACAAGTTGAAAATTACGAAGAATTTTTGTCAATCGACAACGAACTTCAGCTCTATAATGGAAATGAAGAATGCGATGCTGCCATTGTTGCTCGAATAGCAGCGAAACACACGACAGCAAGAGAAGACCATGGAAGTGATGAAGAGAAGCCTAACGTGTTGATGCCAGTCACAAAACAGGACGCAAGGAAATGCATTGAAACATTGCACCGCTATTTCATGCAGGAAGGAAGTGAAGGTAGTCCTATTACTGCGTTACATGTTTGTGATGATTTTGTGCGAATGCCGTCTGTTAAAAGAATGCGTCAAACCACACTGGATCCGGTCTTCAAACGCTGAACGGAATTCGTTAATCCCTTTGTATAAAACTGTACTTCACATGCTGAATATCTTGTAGGTCGTTACGAAGAATTTGTTTGTAAATTTCTTTTTCAGTGAACAAAGTTCGTTATCAAAGCAGTTCCTTTTTGTGTGTTTGCTATAAATATATGCCGCCAATACAGGTCATAATAGTAGTTTCCTATGTTATGTATAGCACGTCCCATCTTGTTACATCGGGTAACTTCGGTTAATCGGACCAGCGGCTTAATAGGACCAAAATGGTCTGGTCCCGATGTGGTCCGATTAACCGGAATCGACTGTATATATATGAGCGCTCCTTGACTGCAGTGCCCCAAGCACCCCGTTTGCTTCATGTCAATCAAACTTCTTCTCCATTGCGCCTTTGACTGCTCACTGCCTTCACGAGCATATCCACTCGGTAGCGGTCTGATTCTGAGCACCACTTAATTAGGATAATATATCTTCGATTTGCCCAGCCACTTTCGTCTATTCTGGCCTGTAAAGTTCTCATCCAGACCACCATCAGTCGACGGAAACCTAGTCATTTCAGGTTCATGAAGCCTATCGCCCTATTACATTTATGTGCATCTGCCTGTTTTTCCGTTGCACTCTTTAATCGAGGCTGATTTTCTTTCTTACTAAACTGCATTTTCTGAGTGTATCTGCTTTCAAACTATTTTAACTGGGCGTGCTTCTATTCAAACCGCTGTAACAATTTCTTGTTTTTTTGCCCTGCAGCTCTTTCCGTGACCGCCTCCATGACACTGAGCTATAATCATGGCAGCGCCACCATGTCTGATACTTTATACACGTCTTGTCCATCTACAAACTCTGCGTTTTACCCTTTGCTGGAAAATACTTTCTCCAACTCAACTAACTTGTAGCTGCCAGTTTTGTATAGTTCACAGTTCCACTCAACTAGCAGTTTTTTCCAAGGTGCCCAACTGGTTTCGACTCCCTGACTTGTTTCTCTGGCATGCCGACCTCCACCGGTCTATTGAGACGTAGTTGCCTAGGTACCACTTGTTCAGCTACTCTATCTTCTTCGTCGACATCAATCAGTTTCTTTGCATTGCCTATTAACCCTAACCGTTTAACATTTCACTGTCTCGCATCTAAGTATAGCTAACTGTTGTTAATCCCAAGTAACCACGACTGCTTATCTTCGAAGCGCTGCAACACATTTGGCCATTTCTGCCTCTCTCTTCCAGACTGCCATCAGACTAGCTAGCATCAGTCGGATCATTGTCAACGAGTGCATTCGCTTTCCCCACAGATGGGGGCAAACCTTCCTATTGAGGCATGCTTTCGATCACACGCAGAAGCAACACGTAACTACGAAACAAATTTTTTCTTGCATCCATATATATTGTTAAATATTGTTATGTATTTGTAACTTCGCATTTCTCTTCCTATAATCTTAATTTATTTGTATCGTAATTTCAGTTAGCGCATTTGAGCATTTGATCGCCATGTGTGATCGTTTATGTGCGCTTGGCCATCCCAGTTGGGAGGAATTTCGGTCAACGGATAGGGTTATCTGATTAGCCTTATGGCTATGGTATTATGGGATGATAATACTACAATCGGTTTCCACTTATCCTTGATGGTATGCCAAGTTGATAAAAGAATCCATTATAGACGTCAAGAGCATTTTGGAGACATTTTTTGGGTGATCGAAATTTATCCTCAATATGTTAAACTGTGTCGGCTAGAAGCATAGAATCGGCCAATTTGGGTTCTTAAACGTTCACTGTAGTAGACATTTTATGGTCACTCATACTATGATGTCCACTGTTCTCCGTTTATATCCGTCGAGCTGCTGCTGCCTTATCTAAACGCTTCAGAATCATTAGGTCCACCACACGTATCACTTTGTCTAATTAAGCAAGAATGCGAGTAAATACTCTTTCGTTCTCATTTACAACCAGGTGCGTCTGCTAGACCTTCCCGTTCTTGATCTTAGTCGCTAAATCTATCTCTGTTCAATGCGCCTTACCAGACAAGTCCAGGCTTATAGATATCTGGCTAATTCGGTGATCTCATTGATTGGCCCAACTGCCTTCTCTGTCCCTCATCTTGGAAGTGTTCTACAGCAATCGGCCATCATGATCAACACACCGATAACCCAAAACGAAGTGTTTTGTGCCAATCAAACTTGTGCTAACATTGCAGTAGTAGTAGTAGTAGTAGTAGTAGTAGTAGTAGTAGGAGTAGTAATAGTAGTATTAGTGGTAGTAGGATTGCTGTGTACAAATTGCATTGACCGGTAGCATTCGAAATCCGTCAAGAACTGTTGAAACGACATAATGAAATACAATACGTTGGCTTCAATTTGGCTCTGTCCAAAGTGCACAACGATTCTCCTAGTAAATTGCGTACTAGCATTAAGACAAAAGTACGACAGCCTAGTCGCCGAAACTGAACATCGTTTAAATGCAAAAATTGCTTTGCTCGAGGTGGCCATAACATATCCTGCACCGCATCCATCTCCTTCATTCGCTAACTCGAAGCCAAAGAGAAGGGCCAGGCCTTCACTTGGCCAAGCATTACTAAAATTCTTTGGAACCACAAACCAATACATTATCAGGACTGATAGAAACACGTTTAGCCCGACCGCTCACATCCTCTTATCCAACGCATCGACTGCTGCAACATCCGTAAAGCCCAAACGTCCGATTGACCAACGGAATCCGAAGCGCTCTAAAGACCGATTGGCATATGCAACCATTGCCGCTCGGCATTATCAACGTGCGACCTCAGTATCCTCACGGAGTACAGCCGCAAAACAGGTCAAGGACCTCGTGCATCTTGCGCAGAAGTCACTAAAACCCTCGATAACCGTATCTACCATATCACCGAAAACAACTCGGCACAACGGGACACTGACATTTGTATTTACCAAACTTCCTGGGGCGAGGCAAACTCCTTAAGAGGTAAACAACTGAATGATTTAAAACAATGGAGTTTGCTTTGTGATATAATCGCAGTTCAAGCTCGTCTGACTAATTTAATGCGCATCACTAGGCATCCAACCTGGATTTATTACTGGGAGTCCCAGCTAATGCGAGTAACAATGTGAGTAATAGATGGTGTCGAGACTGTGTTTTTGTCGGCATACTGCCCACGGAGCGTAAACAGTGGGTTAGCTAGGTTCCCGGATGTTTTATGGAGCGAACGCCAGCTGGAACGAAAATAAATTAAGCGACTATTACATGGGGAGTAGCAGAAGACTCAATTTCGTCCATGGTGTGTCCGATCTACCGGCATCCAAATAGGAAGGAGTTTATGTTCACGACGAGGAAGAATGGTCGCACATTGATAAGTCTCTATGCTGACGACGTCATACTTCAGTTGATTACGCGAGTACCCGTGCCGCCGAACTTAAGAAGCAGTGACCCGATGATACTGAAACTAATCGTGCATTCACAACAGATGGCTGTGAAATTACTCCTTAGCTGACAGATACTACACAACCTATTTCTTTGGTGCTACGATTGAAGACAACAGTTAGAGTCGTTGCTCACGCTGCTCTCGCGGTAACAACACTACCCGCGACTTAGTAGAACCACAACAGCGATGAAACGTGTGCGTTAATAGCCGTAGCCCTCGCGAAGGCTGTCGATGGATTACAAACAACAGGTGAAAGTGAGAACAAAAGCAGATGACATTCCTATCGTGATTTGGCGATGTGCACAAAGTAGCGAGTACGTGCCGATCTCTCATCTTTCGATACAAATCCACACCATTTATGTGCTTCTAGCCAACAGCCCTTGATATCAGCGAAGCCGTTTTTATAAACAACAACGCTCAAGGCTTGCGGAGTAACGTTTTCGTAATGCTTCTGTGTCAAGGGCCATAAGCTTGTGACCTCATCGGTATAACGGAGATATGGCAGCATGGAGATCGCCCTGCTAGGCATGTCCATTGTTCGGCACGACCGACTCAGCAAAGGTGGATGGGGTGGCTCTGTACTTCTGCAATGACCTCCAACGTAGGCACATAAAAGATCCGATCAGCACGGGACAAGGTTCCCTTTGCTGCCTTCTACATTTATAAGACGACGACAATTCCATTGTGGCGGTCATTAACTGCTCTCCTTCCTTCACGCCCGAGAAGAATTTCTATCCGGAATCCGCACTAAGTAGGGTGATAAACACAACTTATAATCACATTCGCATAACTGGCGATTTCAGCATCCACTCATGGAATCCCAATCGGCCCTCGGAGAAGAGTTTGGAGCCGGCCTACATGACATAGTTTTCAGCTTCCCGCTGGTTGGCCACATCAACACGCCCATCAGATTCCGAGAAAAAGATAAGCCGACCAAACTGGGTCGAACATTCGCCATCGAAGAATTTATGGTCAAGGGAGTGAGCATAGATGTCTCCTTCGGCTGCAGCGATCACGTAGTTCTTCACTTCGGATACATTTGCTATACAGTATATCCCATGAAAAGCGCCGATTAAAAAATAATGGTTGTACGCTGCGCAATATTTGCTAGACTCTGTGTGACAAACAACTGGATCTGGCTGGCAGACAAGACACCAGCAAGTGCATTGGAGCATTTCACCCGCCAATTTAACTTTCTGGTTGCTGACGCATCAGCGACCAATACCTTTCGCCCGTGATACGTGGTCTGGTTGCTGCAAAGTAGGAAACGTAAGTGTATGGCGGTGCAAAACTCAGCTTATCGTGGCTACAAACTCTCTCCGACATCGAGACCTGGATGACAAATTCCACCCAACATAACCAATGTACTCAGCTTGTTCGCGAAGATAGAATGGCTTACCAGCAGAAGTTAGCAGTGCATGTGGCTTCAAATCAAAAGCTTTTGTATCAACACATCAACAGCCTACGTAAGATGAAACAGAGAATTCCTTCTCTTCACACAGCGGACGGACCCACATGGACACCGAAGGAGGCGGCGCATACCATGTGTCTACAATATGCTGTAACATTTTAGTGCGCTCACAAGCCACACAATCCTCTGACAATTGTTTTTTCACATTAAATACTCACGTACATAGCCTTCAACCCAGACGTTGTACTAAAAAGCCTTTGAGTAGGCGCAAACCTAGCCTTCCTGGAGTTGATAATATACACACGAAATTTCTAGCAGCGGTACGAGTGAGTTTATCTTAGTCTTTGGCTCGATTCTTCCAACACGGTTTTGAAGAAATGTACGTGCCCGACTTTTGCAAATATGGTAGGATTAATTCACTTCGCAAGAGTGGTTGTCATTAAAAGCACCCAGTTATTGTCCCATGATCTTGCTAACCGTTCGTTGAATTTTCATAGAAACTATTATTTCCAATGCGGTAATCGCCCACATAGAAGTATTTATCTACCTAGCTCGGGAACAGCAAGGCTTCCGAGGAGATCAATCGTGCCCTACAAATCTGCTACTAGCACTATCCAGCTGGACTGAAGCACAAGACTCTGGCACAGACGTCGATGTAGTCATTCTTGAGTTCTCAAAGACTTTCGACCGGTTATACTGTGATATAGTTCTCACCAAAATTCAGACCTTTGTATTGGTGATCCTCTCTTAGAATGGATAAATGCTTTCTTCTACATCGGTGCTTGGAAATACGATTGCGTGAAAGCCTGTCAGATCCCATCCGAGTTGATGGCGGAGTACCACAACGATTGGTACTTGAACCGCGATTATCTGCAACATATATTAAAGATATTACATGCTTAGTAAGCGCGATTTGCCTGCATTTTGCCGAAAACATAAAGGTGTGGAGGGCGATTAATTCACCAGATGATATCACAGTACTTCAAGCGGACCTGGGTAGGGTATACTCGTGGTCAATCCAGAATCTACTTCGGTTATATTTGAACTAATGTAGAGTGACGCACTTAGGTCAAAAGTTGGTGTACTCCTATAAGCTTGGCAATCAGGAGCAGGGAAACTCTTCTGGCAAACTCATTGGAAAGCTATGGTTCAGATGAAGCTTTAGATTTTCGAATCAGACAGAAACGGTTTCAGAAAGAAACATCCAACACGTGGGCCACCAGAAGCGTGCACGCGGCCGAATCGAATCTTCAATTTTTCTACAGCTTCTTGACTCGTACTTGCGGCCAATTTTGGTATTCGCAAAACATGTTTGTCAGCCATGGCTGAGAAGAGATCGCACCGTGTTGGAGATACTCAGACGCCGGCCACCAAAATGTCAATGTTCTGTATACTTTACAGTATTAACCTAGGCCTTGAGTGCTCAGAGACTCAGAGTAAACTATCAGCTAATGCATGGGGAACTCAAATTGACTTACAAGATTTTGAGGGATCATAACCACACGGGCCGCTAATTTGTAAAGCGCAGTCACAAAAGTAATTGTGGGAATACCTTCTCAAGCTAGCTGAACAGCACAGTCATTTGAAATGCCGTCGGGATTTCTATCCGCTACGCGTTTGCAGAGTGTGCAATAACCTAACGGAATCTGTCATTTGTGCTCTCAAGCAGGCAGAATTTAAAGCCCTAATTGACCGCGTACTTATTTCGCTGCACCATCCTACATGACCCATTACCCATGGATAAACACAAGTGTTGTAAGAAGTTTCACGGACGATCATATGCCATATTTCTTCACACGTTTTTCACCTCCTCTATGTGTACATCAGAAGGAGACACCATATTTTCAGACATCCCATTTACCGTCAAATCTTATGAGTTCACCTCGGATTTACAGTTTATATACAATTATCTCATTGAGTTTACTGTTGTAAACCTAAATTTGCAAACAAATTTTACATTTCGAAGCTTCACAATAACTGTTAGCTATTGTACCCGTATAAAACCTTCGTTTGGTTGTTGGTTGTTCTAGTGTTTATCAATGCTGATCTTTCATCCGTGTTAACACTTATCTCGGCACCATGATGTCATGGGTATCAGGAGTGTGAGCTATCCTTATTGGAGGCCTGTCATTCAATGGTACAATGGAACAATGGTGTATTACGGGTAATAAAAGCAATGCTTGATAACTCTCGTGGGATGGAAATTATTGCGAAAGTGACATTGTAGGATCAAGTGAAAAGACTTCTGGGGGACTCACTATAGAATTTTGTGAAGTAGCGGAGATGTTCGCGTATCAAATGTTTAATTCTATTGGTTGGGAGTTGGGTAAGACACCGTTTGATTGCGTTTTGTAGCCCCCTGTCTAACATGTCCCAAAATGAAAAGCAAATGAGACAATGCATCATCAACTTTTTTTTAATTGCCGCCAGATTGGGAGCAGAGACGACATAGGCAGGGTGTTCCAAGGCTGGTAAACGCGGAGGAAACGCAAATTTCTACGGTATTCAGGCAGGCTATACTGTGTTGTCAATTTCAGAGGATGATCTCTTAGGTTAGCGTACTGGGTCCATTCCAGCAGCAGGGGGAAAATATTGTTGGGTTCTTCGGAATCTGGTAAACCATTATGAGAACCAACCACAGAAGACGATATCGACTTTTATACATTGTTAGAGATTTCAGTCTAACATGGCAGGGCAGATGAAAGAGGTCCCTGATGTTCTTGGTAACTCTTCGTTGAGAAGACTCGAGAGGAAAGAGATCCTGTTTCTGTCACGGCTGTCTCGCCTGGATGGAATATCCTACTTGCGGTCGCTCTTAGGCGTTAACTATTTGGGGATAGTCTGAGGGTTCAAACCGACCAAAGATCTGCGAAGAAGGCCGTGGTGTTGAGTGCTGTTTTGCGACACCCATTCTGCTTATTTTGAACACTCGTGAGTTGCCTGTATCAGTGCACCTAGGTCATCCTCTTTCAAGACGTTTTGCAAGGTGTGGCCTCTAAGCTTGTAAACGCACACTGACTGGTAAAGCAGATGAATCACCTTGCACATAGTTACGGGCCAGTGAAACAGGCTCCTCTTGACTATTTATCAATGCAATCTAGGTCATCTTAGAGTACATTGTGATATTCATTGTTACTAATCGCCTGCCATATCTTGACGGCGTTTGCAAAAAGCAGGAAATTTGATGAGATCACTCGTGCCAGCTCGTTGGTAACCACCAGGAGTAAGCGCGGTCCCAGCTCTGAGCCTTGTGTGACACCATATTCCTCAGCAATCGGGTTAGAGAGTGATCCCCTAACGGGTATTTGAAGCCTTCGTTGGTGAAGAAAACTGTCAATCCAACCAAGCACAGTACCTCCTATTCTGTAGCTCTGTAGGCTGTGTAGTAGGGTGCTGTGATACAAGCGGTTGAAAGCTTTGGAGAAGACCAGAGAGATGACATCAAGTCCGATCCCACCATCAGCCACTCGCGTCCAAATAACTCGTGTACTCAGTAGGTTAGTGGTACATGACCGGTGTTGACGGAAGCCATGATACTCCGGTGCCAAGATGTTGCACTTTTCTAGGTAAACCATTAAAGCCTCAGCGACGACTGCTTCTATCATTTTCACGAGCCCGGGGTGGATAGTCACTGGGCAATAGTTTGCAGGATCTGAATGGCTACCGCCTTTAAAAATATGGATGATAATGCCACACTTCCACATAGTGGGGACTTGTTGTTCATCAAAGCATCTATGGAAGAACTGCGACAGTGGTACAACTAGCTTGTTGGCCACAGCCTTCGGTGCCTTCGGGCGGAAGTTGTCTGCTCCCGGAGAGCTGTGATCACGCAGTGAGAGAAACTTCATTAGCACAATTTCGTGATTGCTAATTAAAGGTGTAAAACATGGATTCAATAATGTGCATTACATTATGGGACAGGTAGGTGGTGCGAGATCGAATATGGTAGCGTATTGTAGCCGCAGGGCTTTGGCTACTCCTCCGGCGCTGTGTACTCCACCGCCTGTCGTAAAAAGTAGAGGGATTCCATGCCACACTTTAAAAAGATTAGGGAAATGCCTATACAGCACTTTGTTGTTTGCCATGAATGCTGTAGTAATGCATTGTTGCTAAGTTACTTTGTCTTCACAGACAAGTGCAGTGCAATGGTTGCGATGGGTCAGGCAATGACCTCAAGTCTCTGAGTTAGGGTTAACCTTGTAGGCACGCCATGCCGCATCCCTTATC
The DNA here is from genome assembly GCA_944474145.2 of Dicrocoelium dendriticum. Lineage (NCBI taxonomy): Eukaryota > Metazoa > Platyhelminthes > Trematoda > Plagiorchiida > Dicrocoeliidae > Dicrocoelium > Dicrocoelium dendriticum. The sequence goes on from OX104064.1 coordinate 211,119,851, forward strand.
GTAAGGCATTTTCGAGTCCTGTTCCATAGAATTGAAGATATTTTCGCGTGACGAAGGGGCTAAGTCTCTGATACTCTGTTGATGATGTCGCTGACTCTATCAAAGAACTCTGTCCAAACCTTGTCTAGGTACTGTTGTTTGAGAACTCCCAAACAGTTGCGTCGACGAGTTCGTTCTATACGTGGTAGCACATGGTTTTATGATTTAGTTACGTGTTCAGTTGAATACTCTGCATAACACAGACATTTGAACGTCATTCCTACATAATCACTGAGACCTAATGAACTAACAATAACTCGTCAACCGTGAGCTCCCCATTCGTGACCACAAGGTCCAATATGGACGGTTCGTTTGCTGTCCTGAATCCAGTGCTCGTGCTTACATTATTATACAAGGGAATAGTAGCGATCAGTTCATTTAAGTCTGCTTTGAACTGCTCACTGGGTGATGTCTAAACCTCCAGTCGTGTAGATTGAACTCCCCGGAGATGGGAATGTATCTGTACCTAATGCGTGTTACTCTGTTCAGGCTACAAATCAACTAGGTATCCATTTCCGGTGTGTACGTTGGGGGGGCGGTAGACGACAATTACGAGACATGTGTATTTGTTTCTTAGTCGGAGACCGCACCAGAGTAAGTAGGTAACGTGAGCTTAGAGATGACCGATTATTGTACATTGCAAGTCGCTATGGTATTAGAAAAGGATCCAACCTCCTCTCTTGAGGCGGTCGTTTCGTATGAGTGATATTCCGGCTATCTTAAACAGCATCAGTCACCACTTAGGATAACCAAGTTTCGGTACTAGTGATTAGGTTCCAAACATTTGAAATCTGACGTAGTCGAAGTTCGGTAACTTTCCTGAGGAGCCATTGGGCGTTAGTGTACATACATGAAAGTTACTCAGATTTAAGCAATGTTTCCGAGGTTGTGCAATTCAGTCGTGAAATTTCGCATACCAGTGAGTGGCCGGCGGATACTAGATTTTTCGATGTGTATTTCGTGACGTGTTTATGGTCTTAGTTCTCCTCCGCGTAGTTAATCTTGTGTCTAATCTTCTATGTACAGTGTATACGTCTGTTCAATAGCATCTTCTTCAGGTCGTATTGGCTCATTCGGCACACTACTGGGGCATTGTCCTTTTATAGATCCCATCGTGTTGGGATCTTTGAGTGACAACAACACTAGGAGGCATATCACTGAATGTCCTCAGCCCAAGCTCAGAAGGTAGCCTGCAACGGAACAGGTACGACACTTTTAGCAGCCGTGCAATCATATGTTTTGACTAAATAACCACTTTCAACACTCTGGAGCCACATCCTTTGTAGTTCGGTGAAGTTAAGCAGCCGTGACAAGGCTTTCGCTAACACATCATCCAAGCTGAATGGTTCATAAATATAACGCTACTGTTCTATATCACGGGTTATTATTTCATGCTCATGAAATGCTTCAGTTTCAGGAACCCCGTGAAGAAGTATGATTCTGGATGAAGTTTTATTACTGTGGTGTTCTAATTTGCAGATAACTTGATAACGATCGTCCCATGGAATGTCTAGAAAGATACGGATGAAGCAGTGTTCATTTCTTAGACTATTGTTAACATTATTAATGATTCAACTTCAGTGGTGGAGTCCAGCACAACGCGCAGATGCCTTGGCTCTCTGAAATGCTTAGAGTTGTCATGTCGCGTAACACACACTGCGTGTACATGTTTCAGTACAACTTCCATTAAGTTACTGATAATAGCTAACTGGTTGTCGTTATCCAACTGCTTGGCTCTTATTGATCTCGAGTTTGATTCTGGGATATTTGAGCACAGTAAGCTCAATACACGTAGTTGTTTCTTTGCACCTTTCGACATATCGCAAATAGTGATTGAAATTCTTGGAGACGTATCGCAGGAAACCGTTGTTACTTGCACTAGGAAAACATCGTTACGCTGCTCAGTATCCTATCCATTTGGGGATGATGTTATTGTTAAATGACCGCTCTTCTTGAAAGCAACACCGAACTAATTTTCGCTAGCACTGGCTTGCTGTCTCTTACGTACTCCGCCGGGTGTTTGTAAGTAGCCTTACGTGTAGTTACTCCGACCAAACTGGGAATCGCATTAGTCAAATGTAAGCCACGTGTGGTATTGGAACAGCATTTGATGTTCTACACACTAGATGTCGTGTTGCTTACGGTGTTGCTAGCAATTCATCTCGGGATAGGAGCAGCAATTAGGGTGGAGGATCTGATTGCACAATCCGATATACTTACTCAAACCGTAGTGATCTTCGTGGTTACCATTTCCTCAGACTTGGCTAGTAGCTGGTCACGCTTCTAAGATTATAGCAGCATGGTTTTTATCAGCGTGATGGATGTGCATTCCAAGCAGAACCATAGTGAGCCTGGTTTGTTTAATAACTTGGCTTGATTAGGTTTAACTCAGAGGCACCTCGCATGGAAGAACTTGCAACAGTCACGGCACCAAATGCCCCTTTAACAAATTTGTTACATGATCCACGTTGGTCATTAGACGGTGGCACAGTACGGTTCGCTCTTGTGGAGGAAATGTTACGAACCATTTGAATGACTCACCCTCTATAGTAAAATGTTGTTCTGTTATTGACGTTGTCCGTAAGGTCACAGTTTTCACTTTGCACTTGTGCGCTCGCTGACTGGCCTCTCTGGCTTGCCAGTCGAATGTGTTAGCTTGAACAAATGACGGTATTACACTAAGGGGTGAGTGAGAAGTTAGGTTCTTAAAGAATTTCATGTTCTACTAATAGCTGGTGGAATAAATGCGGTCTGCTTAACAAGCGGAAAATGCTCTGCAGTAGCCTTTGGCATTTACTTTTCAACGAGTTCTCGGGCATAAGGAACTAACGGAATGCACCTCACTACCAAGAAGACCTACACATATCCACGTTATATAAAGAAGCTTGGTAAGAAAACTGTTATCTATGCTCCCACGTTCTTATGTACATAAATAAATCTTATTTTTGATGAAACGAACTACAGCTGTATAGGCGTGATCGATCAGTGGCGCAGGATAACAATGCATCGATCACTATTAGATGGGGAATTTCAGCTTTTCAGGGATTTTTCCATAAATGTAAATCATCAAATAAATTGGATAAATCGAGGTAGAATGTGGGTTAAACATGTTTAATGCGCTTTATTTGTTAATTTTTGTCCTCTCTTATTACTATTAATTAACTATTAATTTCGACGAAGTAAATCATAGCCTCAGGGTCTGCTTGCTTGACAGGGGCAGCTGCTTAGAGCTGTCGTAGATAAGGGTAATATCGTCTGTATAAACCAAGTCAACAAGCCGCTCACCGTGAAGCAGCTCCACACGTTCTAGATCATGTCTAGCGAACGCTGATTCCATGACTGCATCAATAGCGAACTTGAAGAGGAAAGGTGACACCGGGCAACCTGGTCTAACACCGCTGGAAATATTGAAGAGCGGCCACAGTTTCTCATAAACGCTTACTCTGCCCGAACTATACGCGCACAGCGCTTTGATAATGTTTTCATATTTATCAAGAACACCATTCCTTTGCAGACCATTCGAAAGGGCACCCCAATCCACACGAGGAATCAATGTGATAATTTGCTGCTGGCTGTGTGACAGTTGTTTTAATTATTTTCGCCAATTGGCTTTTGCTTCATTTAACATTCAGGAAATGTGTATCTCATATCTTAAATTTTGCAACGGTATATTGACAATGGCTCCTCCTAATAAGCCTCTTCTTATACCACTGTTATCAGTAAAACTAGGGACTCCTCATAGTACAAATAGTGTGTGTTAAGTGGAACCCTTTATTTAAGCGGCCTGGTTCCAATACCGATCCGATCACAAGCAAAATTCTACTAGTTCAAACAGTCCTAATGCTTGCACTTGAAGGACTATGCCTTGGATGCAGGATGGTTCATGCGTACAAGTATTAGGAAACCGTAGTTGCTACTGGAGTTTAAGTATGTTGGGGATGCAACGTTGGATGGCATTGATGAGTTGACTGCTCATTGCACCTGGTGCTTGCGATATGTTGGGGCTACAGCGACTGAATTTCCGGATCCAAGATTTAAATATATCGGACGACAAAAGTTACATACTTGTAGCAAACAGTCGTGTATGTAGGTTGCTGTCGATCCCTCGTAAATATGCCTGTTAATGATGGCGCGCCAATTGATGTCTTGGACAAGTGGATAGGGCTGCTGGAGTCTCCGATGTTTCAACCGTTCGCGATGGTAGGTAAAAAAACAATGCCTTCAAGTTTTATGGTACTGTGCTAAGGTTGGAATGTCTAGTCATTTTAATTGTTACTAGACAGTGGTTGGGGAACGGTATGTAATGCAATCCCTGCTACTGTTAGCCGTAATGTGTCAACGTTTGTAAATAAGTTTATTTAATCAATTAAAACACGAAGCACTTATCTCTTGATCGAGTGCTTTTAAAATAATCACCCTACGGGACCTATCAAGCATTCACTGTTTTAACCGTGATACATCATTATACTTTGTTCATCCTAAAATTAAGCGAAACAGTTATTCCGCCGCGTGGCGCAGTCTGAATGTTCTACTGTATTGATTTTCTAGAGGAATATTACACTTGCAGGATTCGGTCAAGAGAAGCATCGCCTACAAAAACCGAACTCTTATCTTCACTCCATGATGTGGTAGACTGAAGCCCGCATATTGTACGAAAGTGCAGGTTAATCTGAGAAAATCGTGCATCAAGGGACTGCGAAGCATCCAATGAGCATTCACAAAGTGGCCTGAGATCATGCTTAACATTATAACTTACCGCTTGTGTTCCTTGGCTCTAATCTGGGGCTGCTATGGCTATGCAGACTCTAACTTAGTCTCTGCATTCTCTATCACTTATTATTCGGATTATGCTTTGCATTTCAGTCGGAATTCAGGTTACAGTCTCTTTAACGCTAGAACTGTGAAACACCGGGCTCACACTAAATATACACAAGCCTCGTACCAACTTACGCTCTTTTCTTAGTAAAATAAGCCTTATAATGGAATAAACTTCCATCGCTATCAGTAACCATACGTCCTATCCACCATTCAAACTAAAGAACAATGTTCATCTGATTATTGCAAATACCTTGGCAAAACTGAACCACATTCTGACTCTAGTGGTTTGTATGAGAAAAGTCCTAAATACACCTGATAGTCACGTTATCCCCTAAATTTTATTTATTATAATTGTACGTAGGCATAGATAGAATGCTTAGTAGGGTTCATAAAGGATATCATTCCTACCACTCATTCACTCTGGTCTAACTAATACCGCTCTCTTCTACTTTAATGCACTGGTGCAGCGATATGCTTCGCATTCCAAACCAAAACCTCTGCCAAGATTTTCCATCAAATTTTGCTTTGCCCATAGACAAAACATTGTAAAATGTTTATAGTTTAATCCCACATACTTATATTCCTCGTTATTTCACTTTTGACTAGGGCTGCGCTGATCCATTTAGATGACAGATTACAGCTTCCAATTTAATAATGGTATCTACGTAAAGCATACTGCCACTAACTGACTGGCGTATAACAAAATTTATCATACTTAAATAATTCACCTGACAGAACAAGCCAAGTCTTTATTACGCTCGATATATGCATAAAAGCGGCTGTTAACAAACAGGTTAAACAGGTGATTGATTATCTTCTATTTTGCCACACCATCACAAAGATAGTTGGATCACGAAGTTGCGGATGAAATCCATCGAGGGGATAGTCTGCGTGGAAGCAGGTACACACTGAACGGGTACATGGATGGTCATGTTACTTTACATGAAGTTTTGGCTAAAGCTGCTTTTGTTATTGTTAGCAGTTGCTTAATCTCTCTAATAATTAAAACTGCTAACCACTGCGAAAATCCACTTGGGATCTGTTGTACAAAATATGAACAATCAAGTATTGTATGCCACCTCGATTTATAAGTTGCTCAAAATACTCATTTGGACTGTAGAATCAAACGCTCGTTTATTTCTTTTTATATACTGCCTTTCTCTGCATTCTTCTATTCTTGAAGTCGTCTAAGGCCCTCCATTTTGTATGGGTAAATATATTTGTGGATTCATCACTTTATCTGTTCAGAAGAGCAGCCCATGCGTGAGCAGCAAAGAGGAACTAACAAAGGAGAATATAATGAAATACGATAAAATTAAAAGTACAGAAATAGCAAGGAAATTGTTAACCAAATGGCCTGTCTAGTGACAACATATGATCCCGTCATATATGTTGATGCGATAACATTTTTCGGAAGTTAGGTAAAACGGTTATGATTTATTACTGGGTTTACCTCTCCATTGAAAGAGCTTGCAAATGAGAACTTTCAAGTTGGCATTGCTGAGAGAATAGTGTAGGCATACGTATGAAGTTTAAGAAACGTGATGCACGAGTACTTTTCCTTCCCGTGCAACTGGGGATTTAAGTTTAGCGTTTCCGAATAGACTAGATACGTCAACTGCTATGTACTGTTTGGGCCGGATGCCGTTAACACATCTGTAGGCACTTGAAAACGAAATATTTTTATTATATTCTGCATAAGGAGGAAAAGCCTCCAAATTCATTCTGAATTGGGCCAGGTTTTCTCTTGTCTGTGCTACTCATGGCGACTACTTCCATGAAGAAGTGTGTCTTACCAGGAGGATGTTAGCACGAATTTTTAATTTCTCCACTGTTGCAGGCCGTGTGCAATGCTTGTTTATTGCGGAATGACTAGCGTAATTATGGAAGGTGTGTTATATTCCGGTAATTAACACCCGGCAATGTACATTGCATATTGGTTGTTTTTCAGTCACCGTTTCCAGAGGGCCTGATTGAAGTTGGTGACAACGGTCTTCAGAGTTAATAGCGGTAGATGGTCCAATCAGCACCTATGTGAATGACCGTTAGATAGTTGCTAGAGCTCCCTTATCTGTTTTATGCCGGTAACTGCGGATGATTGCTCATTAGCCTAGCATAGGTCTTACATTAAACTAACAGTTTTGTATTCGTGTCCATTTAGGTCAAATGATTTAGTGAGGTAGGCAACTACTTGTCCTGCCTTTGTTATCTCGCAAGAGACACGACTTCAGCATAATCTAAACTCATTTCTGCCTGTCGGATTTGCAGGGAATGGCTGTATGTTGGAAACTGCTCATTTCAGGATCACGCATGTAATCTCTTTGCTAAACGAGGACACAGAGTCGTGTTTTCTTGCAAAGTGATCAACAGTGCGCGGGAACGGCATCGAATCCATGTGGGTTTCCGATTTCACGCCGAGAGCATAAGTGGGACGCCGACTTTCAATGTTGACGGTGTCAGCAGACGTAAGCTTACGATGTTATAGATCAATGGTAAAGAGGCTAAGCTACAGTTGTATACTGCGTCAGACCTCACCTTGATTTGTCAAGACACATGGTGTATGTTAGGACGATCACAGCTTGTCCACCTACACCGCACAGCACGAAAGACATCAGAGGATACCTTGAACCCCCTTGGAGAGTTGCATTGTTCAGTTAATTTCCGCGAGCAGCACATTTGTGACAGATCAGCCTGGCTTGAATTTACAGTGTCTCGATTGGACGGAGGAATTAAACTTACTTAAACAGTCAGTCGACAGTTAAATTACAAGATCAGAAACCTGCACAGACGTCGAATACGCAACATTAAATTTACAGTCCATTTGCAGAACGGAAGCGACGACAAGAAAGTTTGTTTCAACTCGGTATTGATGCTGCCCGATCGCCAGCGTGGAACTGAACCTTAAACCAGACGCTAGACCGCGTGTTAGACCAAATAGTCCAGTGCCGTATGCAATCCAACCAACAGTGGAGTCTGCGTTAAATCGTTTGCAGTCGGAAGGCATAACCGAGCGCGTACATTACTCAGAATGGGCGGCACCCATCGTTTTGGAGAAGAAAGGAAACGGTATTTGTACAGAATTTTCACCCTGCTTCAATTCCATGTTAGCGAGCCAGCAGTATTATTTGCTTATACTTGAAGCTTTGTTCGCTAATCTTGACGACGGTAAATGATTATTGAGGATCGATCTAGCTGATGCTAACTACTAGTTCCAGTAGCCAGAAACTGCAGAACACTACTGACTCTTCCAGTCCGATCTTTTGCAATATTTCGGCAAATCATGGATACGCTGCTGAAAGATGTCCCTGCTGTTGCGGTGTACCTGGAGGACACAGTGATAATGGGTCTAACCCAAAAATCTTGCTGGCCACGTTAGAGACACTGCTTTCACGTCTAGAAGAAACTAGCTTAAGGTTACAAGTCACAAGATGCATTTTCCTGATGGAGAGTGTCAAGAATTTTAAGTTCCTCATTGATAAAAATGGCGACGTCCGAATCCGGCTAAGATAGAATCCGTTAATAAGATGCCACTACCAAAAATTTGTTGCCGAATTTCGTTCATTTCTCGGTGTTGTAATCTATTAAAGTGGCTTCTTGCCAAGTCTACATCAGACAAGAAGTCCTCTGAATGAGTTGCTGATGAAAGGAAAAGAATGGCGATAGACAAAGGGTGCCAAAAATCCTTTGCTACAGTTAAGGCAGCGTTTAGTTCTGATTTACTCTAAACCAAATTCAACCCAAACTTTGAGATTGTTGTTGCTTCGGACATCCCCAAGTATGGGGTAAGTGGTGTCATTTTCCAGGTGTTTCCAAGAGGAGAACTGAATGCCACTATGCACGCAGCACGATCCCTGACATTGGCGAAGGAAAAGCAAAGCTAACTTAAGAAGGAAAATCTGACGATTGTTTTCGCAGTGAAACGGTTTCACACAAGATGCTATATGCTAAACATTTAAAACTGATCATGGACCACGAATATTTGCTCCTGATATTTGTAACAAACAAGGGTATTCTTCTTATCACAGCAAGTCGAATACAGAGATGGGCAACCGTACCGCCGGCTTATGATTTCTGTATGTAATACCGATCCTTCAGGTTGGAATGCCTCAGTGTACGCACACTGCCACAAATCGGTCAACAGGCAGCACTTGCCCGAACAATGGAGACCCTCTCGATCTATATCTGCTGCTTATCAGAGACCCTGCTGCAGGACTCGAGCTCTGTGCTCCCTCTGCCATCCCCTTCAGGTGACGAAAACAGTATTTTCTCAGTGCGCCTATCCGGTGACGATGCAGCTTCGAGCACCGGCCAAGCTGGTGCTGGCATTTCCCTGAGTCCCCGGGCTGAAGCTGCTCTGGTTGATTGGATTCCAATCAGTAGCCGGATGTGTGCGGTCCGATTGGCTGGCTCATTTAAAGCTTCAAAGTCGCGCGGGACTACTAGGTGTTGATTCGTCATCGCTGCCTGCTCGCCCACCAACCGTAGCGATGATTCGGTAAAGAACGACTTCTACCGCCAAATGACTCAACTCCTTCGCCACAGAAGAAACACGGACACTGTTGTGCTGGCGGGGGATATGAACACACAAGTTGGAAAGTTGTCCACTGATGAACTGCATCTGGGCGGTCAGCACGGTGTAGGCTCCCGTAATGATAAAGGTGAGCAGTTACTTTATTCGTGTGAAGATGCCCGCTTATTTCTTGCGAGCACTAATTTTCGACAGAGCACCCGCCGGAGGGTGACTTGGCGCCCACCAGCCTCGAACTAGCCTTGGACGCCGATCGATCACATTGCCATCAGTTACCGCTGGAGAGGCTGCATCCAGAATTGTCGCTCGATTTGGAGCACATGTGTGGACACCGATCATGCACTTGTATGTGCTGACATGCGGATGCACTTTGGCCGACGCCCACGACGACCCTGTGACCGCATTGACACCAGCCAACTGATAAAGCCAGCTGCTCTGAATGCGTATCAAGGTACGCTGACATGCGAATTGAGCAATCGCTCACTGGAGACAATTGATGGTCACTGGTCACATGTTCGCCAGACCTTACTAGCAGCGGGCAAATCCTCATGTGGTATGTCTAATCGCCAACACGGACATTGGGTCTCTTCTCGGTCTCTGGAACTTATCTACGCTCGCCGGCATATCCCGGCTGGAAGCGAGCACAATGGAATTCGCAAAGGGCTCCGCGCAAAACTCCGTGCTAGCCTGAAGAAAGACCGTGTGTCTTGGTGGTCTCATCGTGCGTCAGAGATGGAATTGCCCGCTGCCCTTGACAACCATCGTAAGTTATTCAGTCTGATATCGGAAACGGGCAGCAGGAGACCTGGTGTTAGTGAAACGATTTGTGATGAGAATGGACAGCCTACCCACAATTTGTCAAAACGTTTGGAGCTTTGGGCTGAACATTTTGAAAAGCAATTTAATCGGCTAGAATTTTTCCTTTCTTCGCGTGCCAGTGATCTCCCTGCTCCGTGGGCTGTCCCTCTGGATCCACCCTCTCGCTCAGAAGTCGAACGTGAGATCGGACTGTTGAAGTTGAACAAAGCCGCGGGACCAGATGATCTTCCTCCAGCTCTCCTCAAATTCGGAGGCTCTGCTCTTGTTGATGCTTTACATGAATTACTAGTGAAACTATGGAAGCAGGAGACTGTCCAAACCGACTGGAGCCGCTCCGTTATTGTTCCCATCTTCAAAGGCGGCTGACGCTCGGAATGCGGCAACCATAGAGGAATCAGTCTGATCTCCATCGCCTCCAACTTAGTCGCCTTCATAATCCTTTACAGACTGACTGGCTCTCATAAAAGCCAGATTCGTGAGGAGCAAACCGGGTTTCGTTGTGGACGTGGCTGCATCGACCACCTATTCACTTTGCGTCAGTTGTTGGAGCACCGTCACGAATATTGGCGGCCCACCCTAGTCGTGTTCCTCGACATCAAAGGTTCCTTCGGTTCGGTTGATCGATGTGCCCTTTGGAATTGTTTACTCAGGAAAGGTGTGTATTATATACACGTAGCACGGGCAGAGTGAGGGCTTACGGCAAGCTGTCACCACACTTCAATATCTTCAGCGGTATGAGACAAGGATGCCCGCTGTCGCCTTTCCTCTTCAATTTCGCTATTGACAAAGCCATGGAGTTTGCATTCACAGGATATGACTTGGAAGGTGTGGAGCTACTCCCAGGAGAACGACTTCTTGACTTTTGGAATATGCAGACGACATGGCTCTCATCTGTGACAGCTCCCAGACTTGCGAAGCCGCGCTGGATAGATTAGCACTGGCTGTCAGCCGCTTCGGGCTTTGCTTTGCACCATCGAAGTGCAAAGCGTTCCTCCAGCATTGGTAAGGATCGCCTCCGGCGCTGAATCTTGGGGGAGATCAGTTAGAAGTCGTTCAGAAATACAATTACCTGGAAAGTTGTATCAGCGCCTTTGGGATCGAAGACGATATCACGAACCATATAGCGAAAGCTCGAAGTGCTTTGCTAACCTTCGCCACCTATGGCGGCGGCGCGACATCACTATCGCCCTAAAGGGTAGAGTGTACAATGCAGCGGTACATTCGACCCCACTGTACGGTTGCGAAACCTGGCCCCTAAGATAGGTGGACATGAAGAGGCTAGTTACGTTCGACCATCGGTGCTTTCGCATTTTGGCTCACATCTGGTGGGAACACCGCGTGAGTAACGAGCGTGTTCGACACATTGTTTATGGCCCAGGAAAAGGGTCTGAAACGCTCAGCACTGTTATTTCGCGCACCAGACTCCGATGGCTCGGCCACGTGTTACGCATGCCAGCCCATCGACTACCTCGACGTGCGTTGTTTGCTCACCGGAGATGTGGGTGGAAGAAGAGGAGAGGTGGCCAAGCGATGACTTGGTCCAGGGGAATGAAGTTCCTCACTTCGGAGCTAGCCTCGGTTGGAGCGTCACGGCTCCCTGGTTGGGGTCCAAAAGACAGTGAACGCGTTTGGCTAGATACACTTGCTGACATGGCAAGGAGCCGACCTCAGTGGCGTTCATTCTGTGAGTTTCTTTGTCACTCCCTATGGCTTTTAGCCACCCCCTCCATCTACGATCTCATTTCCTAGGGTAACACATAATAATTTTGTTTTCTGTTTGCCTAGTAGCTGACTGGTAGCTTACCGGAACGAAGCTTATCCGTTGCTTGTAGTTCAGCTGGCATGTAACTGTTGTATCTATTTTTCATTTGTGCATTGCATTATATGTATGTATGTATTTCCTTCGTGTATTACGGCATAATAGCGGAGGTGTTTTCCCACCTCTAGGTGACGTGTATAATGATGATGACCGATCTACGCAACTACTCGGCCAAGCTGACGCTCTATCTTACCTCATCAGTTCCCACTCGAAGGAAAACGAGGACTGAGTGATCGCATTTGTCAAATTCGTGTCGGTAGTTCAGTGGATCCTACTTCACAGTGTGAGGGAGTCATCAGTAACTTCGGAAGCTATTGGTGCAGAGACGGCTCAAACGAAACCTTGCAGAAAGTGATAGGGTTCATGCGGTCCAGTTGGCCTAGTGTTATAAGTTCTACTGAGTTACGAAGTTACTTCAATTGACGCGCATCTCTCTCGGACGTTGACAACTGTCTAATGGTTGGAGACCAAGTAGCTGTATCAAGGAAGTTACGGAAGCCAATCCTACAGCAGTTTCATACCGGACATCCGGGAACCAGCCGAATGAAGGCACTGGCGCGAAGTTTTGTGTATTGGCTTCAAATTGATGCAGCAAGCGAGTAGTTCTGCCAAGGTGGTGAATCATGTCAACAAGCGGCAAAGGCACCTCCGAGATGTTCTTGACACTCTTGGCCCGAGTCGGAAAAGCCCTGGCAGAGAATCCACTTGGATTATGCCGGACCAATCAACTGTCAGCCTTCTTCGATTTTTGTGGATTCCTACACAAAATGCCCCGACGTGATTTCGATGCAAAATCCTACCGCTGCATGCTGCTGCTTGCGAATGTCATCAGCACGGGTGTGGAACGACGTTCGACTGTTCTGCCAAATATGGGAATCGGGTGCGAATTGATTGGCCAACAAATACAAGCCCGCTTCAAAGGAGGCGAACCATTCTGCCGAATCTGGCAAACCTGTGGGACGTAATTCACTCACATTGGCTGAGAACCAGACGCAGACCAGTGGGTGGCCTGGGCTTCCAAAATTAGTGTTTCGTGCACCCATAGATAATGGAAAAATAGCTAATTGCGTGCAAACACGTGCATGCTTAGCAAGTCCCGTAGGATGGCCAAAAAGAGAATCACAACATGGTGAATAGAATACAAAGGGACAAAATAAAGTCATTTTGGTGGACCCACCACAGTGTTAACACAGAGGCACTCAAAAGAGCCAACCACATTTGTGCAAGTTAATTCTGATTGTGCAACTTTCCTCTCATTATATCGACTATCGAGACCCACAGGTTATATCTCGAAGTGCAGGTGGGTTAGGGCAACATTAAGGCGTTTTTTAAACACAGGTAAAATGAGGGCGGGAACGACATAATTTGGGAGGGCGTTCCAAGGCTGACACACATGAAGAAGAAAACTTCCGCAAACATTCTAGCCGACTGTATTGCGTGGCTAACTTAAACTGGTGACCCCTCAAATTCTTGTTTTGGCTCAGCTGTAGAAGGTGAGGATGGATAGGGTTCCTTAGAATCTGATAGGCCAAAATAAGGTGGCCGCATAGGCCCCCGTACCGACCATTGACCTATCCTGTAAGGTATACCCTGCATATCGGGCCTTAGTGTTTGGTATTCCCACAGGTGGCTGGGCGCGTGCCTGAGTAGACAGTCGCTCGCAGTCTCACAAGTGAAGTAAAGCAGCGGTACGGTAGTTTATTCCATCTTCACTTATAATTGGGCCATTTGCAAACAACTTTGGACATTTTCCAAATCACGTTGGCGCCTTGAAGAAAATCTGGACTTCCAGCATAACGTTTTGGACGACTTGCAAAAGCGTTTGGACTTCAAGTAATATATTTTGAAAGCTAGGCAAAACACTTTAGACGATATGGCATACCCTATGAACGGTCTGCAAAACGAACTGTACATTTGCAAACCACCTGGGGCACCGTTGATTTTAAGCAGAAACCCAGCAATTTACTTGCAAGAATTGAGGAGTAAGGCAACTAAACGAGGTACAGACTACATTACACTCATAATAATGAAACCGAATAGTCTAAGCAGCGGGTGCCACTACGAACCATTCCCATGATTGTGAATCTAGATCGCCACAATCAAAGATGTTGACTGAGTATCCCCTATCTCCCCATCTCTCTACAGGTAGTTTATATGATTCTGACCTTACACATGAGCCTGTGTAGCAATGGGACCATTGCAAACTCAGGCTCCTCAATGTATCCTGACTTAAACAAATCTTACCTACAATTGGAGGGTCGTTGTGAACCAATCGTTCTGAGAATGGATTGTTAAGTGCCATCTCAATATGGACGAAAATCCTACTGAATTAAACCATAGACAAATTGAGCACTTGGACCGCCAATGATGAAGTGGATAGGCGACGATCCAGTTGGCCCCTGTTATTCCATGGGCTTTCGCACTGTTCGTTGATCGGTGCAATGCCAAGCAAATCAATGTAGGCGCATGAAGTGCTTACATTCGATAAGCTATCTAGGGACAAGTTAGAAGAAGCGCTTGTAGCAAAACCTTCTGGTTGCATAATGCTGGTTGAGTTATCCTAATCTCAACAGCTTCGGCCGTCCTTAAGATGTAAGACCTTCAGTGTACCGTTACTGTACTACATAAAGTACTTGCAAAGATTCATCGGTTCTAATTTGGTGTTCGCTTTCCACCAGATGTTCCAGGCTGGAACTGACTGATGCCTTTTAGCAAAGCCGTTGGGCAGTGCTCCGCAATGCGTTTAGACAGACGTCTAGTTTTGTGTCCCACGCACCTCGCACCACATGCGCAGGTACACTGATATAAGATGTAAGATGGGAACTGAACCGGAAGTCTGTCTTTAACGCGTTGGGCTATAAAGAGAGTAATTAACGCAATGATTTGTGAGCAGGTGATTTTGAAGGTTCTATCCACTGCACTGAAAATTCTTCTGGTCAACACATCAAAGCAATCTCGCCTTTAAGGAGAACTGATAGGATCGCTTCCTTCTTAGGAACAGTAGTTATCACTTCACGGTTATCGCGGAGCACTGCATACATTTTGATAAGTAGCGTCGGGTAACAGTTATCATGAAGTTATGGGAATACGGATCTTTTTGCCCTCTAACGTCTATTGACTTCAAACATTGTAGCACGAAAATAAAAGCAGTGAACAAGATTACGTTTGTACGTCAAAGGTAAAATCTTAGAAAATGTGTGTATTGGCCTACCCATGTTGTCTTCCAGAATGCAGTTCTTTTCAATGAGCCGCCATTTCTTTTTCTTCGCAACACGTCCAAGAAGGCCAGCTTATCATCTTTTTCAGTTTCGATGATGAACTTCAACGATGGATAAACAACGTTCAACTGCTTTAACAGGTTAAAAACATCAGTGTTTGAATCACAGATTATAAACTTATCATCCACAGAACGACAATAGCAATCGCATGAAGCGATGATGGCTCGCATAGCTTCACGCTCAATCGTGGCGAGGAAAATATCAAAAAGGAGTGGTCCTGAGGGACCCCAAAGCGACACCGTCAATCTGTCTGTAGTAGACTCCATTATATATTATTTCGGTTGAAGGTACACAGTTAAACTAACTCGTGCCATTTCCTCACCAGAACACCCATATCTAGATTCTTTTAATTCACATAATCGTATGAAAGGTCGACACTTCCCAACAATCGGACATTCGTTAAAACCAACTCTACCTCCAGCGAGAGCATCAATTGGTCATTTTCTTTCATGCATTTTACTCATTTCCCAAATTCAAAGGTGTCTTTTCCGGTGTGTGGGGGTGGGTGTGCATCACTCCTTGCTTACTGGTTCCAGCAAACCAGCAAACCAATTCGCAACCGAGTGAGTAGCCGAGACTGACATATCGGTTATCGAACGCAGAGGACTTGGGATTTATGTACGTTAGGTAGTCCCTATAGACGGGAATGACGGGAACCCACTGGTCTTACCAGTTCCAGTAGCAGGCATTCTAACTGCTTCATACGCTTCATCTCTTTCAGCACTTGAGTGATTTTAAACTTATCCTGCGCGGTTGTATCTTTCTGTACCGTTTCACAAAAGAATTTACTCTTAGCTTGCAAAATGGACTACATGTTGTAAATGTAGTCGCATCTATCCACCAGTACCCATACGAGACCCCTTTCGTGTCCAGAGATAATTAAATAAGGGTTCATCTTAATTCCTTGATGAGTTCTGTGTTTCTTAGTCAGGACATCAGAAGATTTTGTTTTGTAACCCAAATACTGCTGCGAAGGATAAACTAAAGTGGTTCTGAAAGTATCTTTGGCAAGTGACGAAGTAGCTCTTAGTTCGTCTAATTGTCGCATCAAGTTTTCCAACTAGGTCTCCAGATGAGTTTGTCCAAACCGAGGCTGAGAGAAACAAAAACTTGGCTAAACTGCTAGTGCCTCAAATTGCAGCTCAGTCATCTGTAGGCTAGACAGATTGTGGACATATTTTTCTGGATGTGGTGGAAACTTACGTTCTGATGGATTTGGCTCTACACCTTTAAGCATTTTCGCGTACTTCTCCTCTTTCAGCCTAGCACACAGTTCTTGGACATATTGCCTGAAAGCATCAAGATGCACTGCACCGTGATTTTCTAAGCTAAAATCGCAACGCAATCATAGTCGTTAAAATTAAGGGGTCGTGACTCAACAAATTCTAGTATGTTGTATGCATGCCGCTTAAGCAACTTAGTGGTAGGCAGTACATGAAAAAGTTTAACTGCTATAAAATATGCCTTGGATATTCAATGGAGTCAACTACAGACAGATTGACGGTGTCGCGTTGGGGTCCCCCTAGGACCACTTCTTGCTGATATTTCCCTCGCTATGATTGAGCGTGAAGCTATACGACCAATCATCGCTTCGTTCGATTTCTATTGTCGTTATGTGTAGAGTGAACTAAATGATGTTAAGTGGCACCGTATGATTATCTACATGAAATATTCGCACTGCTCCAAGGCGTAACAAGTTACGAGTTAAGCTGGAGACGCGTTCAAATGGAGAGATATGGGCAAGCCAACGTTGTAAGCATCAACCATACTGGGAACAGTATATATTTATGGGAGCTTGTATTGGCCAATCTAAGTGTACCAGCAGCGCAGAGCGGTAATGGATGGGCCACGACCAGAGCGCAGACGGCCTTCGTTGCAAGGTTAGGACATTCAGTTTCACAAACGCGGGACGATGGGGCATCCAGCAGTAAAGACAGAAGGTTCCTTGGCACACCCTTCAGGAAGGAGGATCTTTGCTGACTTTGTGTGTCGAACGAGGCCAAAAACCTCCCGAAACGTTATCGAGGTTTACGGCACACCACGGTGCCGTATGTACGTCTGGATAATGGAATCATTTGGTACCCCATATAGAGGTGTCACTGCAATTACAGGTGAACCGGGAGACAGTAGAGCCTGGTCCGAATGCAGACATATACTCAAAATTGACTGACGGCCTTGAACCGAGGTGCGCCGTGTGTAGCCTACATCAACAGGGTCAATTCGGGTCAACGTCGTCGATGGGTTCGGTGGGCACATGTGACACGATGTGAATGTTAGTGCTTGAAACCAGTGCTGCCAATATGATCACTGAGGGCAGCACATAGTTTTACGAACCGATCGCCACTGTTCGGCATGCATGCACCACGAAACAGCATTCCAGGTGTTGTTTAGAGTCCGAAAAGCGACCCACTAAGACATTCATGTAACCAGCAACAATCGCAGTCTCAGTAGTTTCTGATGACAACAGAAGTGGTCCTTCATACCCTCCGAACTGCAGTCGCTAGGTGCATAAACAGAAGCATTGACAACACACGATATCCTCAGACGGTTGTCATTCACCGCAATAGAGTTTCGAAATCGAACAGCACACACACGGCTGTTGACTGGCACCCAGTCGAGTAGATTGCATTCTGCATGATTGCTGAAGGCGATACGGACAACATAATAACCTTGAGCTATTTACTTCGTATCGCCGGAGGCACTTAGAGTGTAATCGTTGTCAGCAGATTCGGAACCAAGAAGTGAAAAGTTCGTCACGACGTGGTTATCTTGTATAGCTGTTTCAGAGACAGTACACACCAATACCGATGGAGTGTATAGTGGGAGTTAGTGCTGCTGTTAGCCAAACTGAAAAGTGCTTGGACGTCAAATGAACCATTGAGAAAGACGCATATCGGTTTGATAGCTTCAATTACGTGGTCAGTGACAGTCCATTGCTCAATACATGGGGAAGACAGTGGTACGGGTAGAGGAGAAGAAGTCTTGGCAACTGGGTCGAGAACGCAGATTATACTCTCCTGCTGCCCATTCCGGAACAGGGTTGTTGATTGAGGTGCCCTACCCTTAACCGTTCACTCAATAGTCTGATCCACAACGCGGTCGCCTAAAAGAGGTTCACTTGAGTGGCTCCACCCATAAACTTTGGCTCAACAGCTTAACCCACAATGTAGTGGGGAGCTAGTCCAACTGCAGAGCGTGATTGCAGTGTCTCATTGGGATCTGTTTGAGGCCTGTCAGACACAACCTGTGAGGATATAGGGCAATCCATGTGTGAGCACAGGTAACCGCATTTAGGAACTGGCGGGTTGGCACCTATTTCACCAAGAGTTGCCTGGATTGAAGCGGGAGGTATCAAACCATTATGCATTGCGTGGTGCACTCCCACGATCAGAGACAATGCGTGGCACTAGTGCTCTACGTCAATCCAACTGTGAGATACTCTAAAATCTGTTGTCTCCCGTGGCTGTTCTAAGGGAAGAGGACCACGAGTAACTACCAACCACAGAAGCGGATTTTGAGGCTGAGCTAATCCGAGCACTAACCATTGATAGGTTTGGTATGAGCAGTGGTGATGGCATCTAGAAGGTGTCCCTGAGCGAAGTTCAATGGGTCACGAAGGTAGGCAAACTAACGCATCAAAATAAAGTCCAGTTCAGTGGCGTCGCGATGGGCTTTGTTTCTCCGCCATGTCGCTGTTGTGCTGTGTGGTATCAGTCTGTGACTTGGCTACACTTCTGTCTGTCTCCACTTTCGTGACATACTAAGATTCATTGATGATAACAACGCCTATTTCTCAAAAGGTTCAAAATTGTTTGACGGTAGCGCATCTGAAAGATTCAATTCTCATAGGTAGGGTGACTACTCGAGTGTATGATACTCTTCATACGAAACCACAGCTTCTACATCTATGGTTCGAAAGGTAGACCCTACGGTTCCCCATCATGGAACTTGGCCTACGTCACTGGTTGGGGATGACGGGTTGTTCTGAGTAAAGAGAATTGGCATTACCACGTAGAATACGAAATTCAAACAAAGCAACCAAAACTGAAGCACGATGTCACTGTTCTGGAGCAAACTCAAAGTCGGGGTTTCCAAGTGCGTCATTGAAACGCTTAATTTGCCATATGAAAAGATGCGGAACCACGGGTATGACTGATTAGCTGATAATCTGCTAATGCTTAGATGGTTCTGAGTTAACGACAGTTAACGGCAGTTTAGTTCGTGACCGCGTGCCGCGCGCTCCTGGATAATTTGTGTTATTTCTCTCTATTCGCCTTCCATTTTGTGCCACATCTTCGGAATTACACTCAATCGTCTCGGATTGTCGAGACCTATCCAACGGATTCAGTCTTTCTGCAGTACTACTAACGACACACTGGCAAATCCTGAACACCGTCTTTGACAGATCATTCGGTAAGACCTGCTTGTGAAACTGCGTTGTTTTTTATTTTTCCCACTACATTGGAATACCATTCGACGGAGCTTTTTTAAGGCTACTAGACAACACCTTACTTATTGTAGTGCACCTCTAGATACCACAAATAGAGGCTATTTTGTGATCACGCAATCACCGCTGTAACTCCCTTAGCGCGTTTTGCCACGCAAAGCCTTTGTGATATTCCAATGTCCACTGTTCCTCGCGTGCACATGACGGGCCGACGTAGTCTCAAAGCTACGCCAATGAACAAGTCCAAGGTCAATAGTGGTCCAGACACGTCGGTCACCACATGCTCGCTTTGTTCCAATTCCTTCGATGGGGTTACAAAACACTGTATGTCGATCGACGGCTTGTGTGTGTGTGACGCATGTTCAACTAAACCGTTGGCTAGGGTCATTCAAGTGCTTATGGCGAAGTGTGAAAGTTTAGCCCTAACGGTCACAGAACTAAAGGAATTGACTACTAGCTTGGTAAAAAAAACCACTGAACTTGAGTCGCAGATTAGTGTATTAAGGAGCCCGAATCCCAGACCTGTCAAAAGGCGAGAGCCATTTAGTAAAGAAGCCACACAGTACGGTAAAAATAGCACACCATTGTTGATGGACGCCAGCGAAGACAGGCCTGTCGAACGACCTCCCAAGTTTTGTGAAGTGTCTCAAGGCTTAAACAGCTATGCACAAACTGCACGCTCAACCCTGTCACGGGTTGGACAGCAACATTTGACCCCCACAAACAGCACAACAAACGGTGTTCCGCGTATGCAGCCATGTAGCAGCGCAGGCTCTCCCTGCACAAGGGACAAGATGAGTAGTCAACCTAGACAAATGTCCACCAGTAACAACTCTCAGGATAAGCAGTTAGTGTACAACAAAAACGCTCTGACAATTATGTGTTCAAATGTACCAGAGCCCACGAGCGAGTCGCTAAAAGGTAGGCAAGTGGAAGAACAAAACCGCTGGGCAGAGATATGCTGTGCTCTCGAAATTAACGTTCCTGCAACTAGTCTTACGCGCATTTCCCGAAATCCATCCTCGCCGCATTTAGGACAACCTCGGTTATTACGAGTAACATTTGGTAACACACGCGACCTGGAGGATGTGCTCCTGACAGGCCACAAGCTAACAAATTCCTCCCTCAGCGCCCGCATTTTCCCAGATAAACCATGGATAGAAAGGCAAAAATGGAAATCCGACCCAGTCGCGTCACGACATGATGCGACGAAGAAAGTAGTGCTGGTCCACGGTGTTCCAGAACTTAACCATGGCGATATAAATGAACATCAGAAGCACGATATCGAAGAGTGGAGGTACATAACGGAGCTCTACAACATACAAAATATCGTGACTTTCGATGTCACCCGTCTAGCGGCCTCCTTAAACTATCAGGGTAACGGGCCAAAAATTTTGAAAGTCACCGTGGCTACACCTGAGATGGTATCAACGGCCGTCCAAGCGTGGCACGACAACAGAAAACGTGGGCCACCTGAAATACGTTTAAGACCGTTCCTAAACAAAGTACGGGCTACAGATACAGACGAACCGGACTCGGTTGTTCCTAAATCAGGTCAGACAAATGTGCAAACGCCTGTGACAAAAAACGTACGCAGACCGGCACAAGCTGTGCCGGTCAACCACAACGAACCGAGCTCCTAATGTGTCAACAGATACAGTGCTGCTACACAAACGCTCAGGGGCTCAACTCTAAGCTACCTGAATTGCGCCATCGACATAACACAATCAATTGGGATATCATAGCTGTAACTGAAACCTGGCTCTCCAGTGACATGCTTGACACGGAAATCGAAATCAGTGATATGTCAGTTATTCGCAATGATCGTCCATCTCGCGGTGGCGGCGTTGCTCTGTACTATCGGAATTGTCTGAGATGTGAGGCTATTAACGAACGTCACCTTGCTGTCTCCGACGCTTTGTTTTGCCGAATGCAGCTAAATGGCCGAGGTGGTGAACCTTCGAAGAAGACGTGGGATGCTTGTCTGTTGGCAGTTGTCTACAGGCCACCGAATTCCACCGCAGACCAAGATGACATCCTGTTAAACGCGCTTCATTATGCAGTTTCTCAAAAGTACTCACATTGTCTAATCATGGGCGATTTTAACGTACCCTCAATTGTCTCAGCGACTTCTAGCGGTCCTTACTTCAAATCAAAGATTCTCGAGTTTATGGATACAGCAGCTCTGTACAACCACGTGCACCGACCAACTAGACACCGCGGTTCAAATAAGCCATCGCTTCTAGATTTAATCCTAACCAACGAAGAGTTGATGATTGAGACAATTTCATACGATCCACCATTAGGCAACAGTGATCACTCAGTGTTGAATTTTGCCTATGTGTGTTACGCCAATACTACTGAAATCAGACATGAAAACCGACGAACTATAACCAACTATTCCGTGCTGCACAGCCTAGCGACAACCGTCAACTGGGACCTCAATCTAGAGAGCACGGCAGACGACGCGTGGAACGAACTAAAAGACAAAATTAGCGGTGTCACGCAAGCAGCGTCAAAAGTCATACCATTACGAGTGCCGCGCCGGACCAACACCTGGATCCGAAGCAGAACGCGTAAATGGATTAGCACCAGAGACGAGATCTGGAGACAATACGCGCTGAACCATTGCGACGCCACCTGGGAGAATTACAAAATAGTGAGGAACTATTGCACATCACTGATTAGAGCCGATAAGTACGAATGGCAAAAAAACATGGTACTTAAATTCACGAACAATACAAAACTGCTGTACAGGTACGTGAACAGCAGAAGAAAAGTTAAAACAGGAATACCACCACTCAAGACGGATGGTGGCCTAACGACTACTGCTGTGGATGCTGCGAACGCATTACTTCTGCAGTTTGGCACAGTGACTGCAAACGCCATAGAACCTTTGCCAAACCAGCATTCACCCAACGTGGTCGGCATATCAACTGTCACTTTTACCTCAGCAGCTGTCGCTAGCAAACTACGGTCTCTAAGAGAAAATAGCGCTCCGGGAGTCGACAAGATCAGACCCAAAGTTCTTAAAACTCTTGCTCCCACCATAGCAGCACACCTCGCAAGCTTTTTCCAAAGTCTACTCAATTCCCAAACACTTCCGTCTGAGTGGAAAAGCGGGATAGTCACTCCGATATACAAAGGAGGTAAGCGATCGGATCCTGCCAACTACCGACCCATTACTCTCCTCCCTGTGTTATCAAAAGTAATGGAATCGTTAGTTGCAGATGAAATTACACGATATTTTGAGAGTCTGAAGCTAATTTCTCACCTCCAACACGGCTTTAGGCGCAAACGATCTTGCCTCACAAATCTGCTTCTTGCTCGGGATTCATGGACCAAAGCACTTGATGAAGGATCTCCCCTTGATGTGATTTACCTAGACTTTTCGAAGGCATTCGACAGAGTCAATCACTTAGCTCTGCTTCATAAGCTTCGTGCCTACGGTATCCATGGTTCCCTACTCACCTGGCTAGCAGCATATTTGCATGACAGAACGATCAAGGTCAGAGTCGCCGATGCCCTCTCGGAAACCCTCTGCATCTCCAGCGGTGTTCCTCAAGGATCCGTCCTTGGTCCCCTCCTTTTTCTGGTCTACATTAACGACCTCCCGGATAATATTCAATCCTCGATGCAAATTTTTGCAGATGACGCAAAAATCTGGAGAGTTATTCGCTCAACATCAGACTGTGTCCTCCTCCAGAATGATTTGGATAGAATCAACAAATGGGCAGATATAAATCATCTCCCACTGAATCCTGCCAAGTGTCACCTACTGTCATTGCGCAGCAATCTTGCCAACACGTACCTCTTGGGGCAGTACGCTTTACGGCGCGTGACCACAGAAAAAGACTTAGGTATCATTGTGCAAGAAAGTCTGGGGAATTCGCTCCAATGTTCCAAAGCAGCGAACGTGGCGAACATGAACCTGAGACTTTTGAGGCGAGCTTTTGGTGTTTTTGAACGACGGCTGGTACCCATGCTTGTCAACTCCTATATCCGTCCCCACGTCGAATATGCCGTCCAGGCTTGGTGCCCATGGTTAAAACGAGACATTCATCTCTTAGAGCAGCCCCAACGAAGAGCTACCAAGGCAACACGCGGATTATCTGGTCTCAATTATGAAGTGCGTCTCAGTTTAATCGGAATGTTTTCCTCCGAATACCGACGACTACGCGGAGATCTCATTCTCGCATACCGGATATTAACGGAAAGCGATCACCCGTGCAAATCGCTGCTCACCCTAGCCTCATATAAGCGATCGAGAGGTCATAACCTCAAGCTGATAATCCAACACTCCCGATTAGACTGCAGAAAATATTTTTACTCTCTTAGAATCTGTTCACAATGGAATGACTTGCCAACGCATGTGGTAAACGCTCCGAACATTACAGCCTTCAAACAATTGTTAGACATTCATTTGAGTGACAAACAACACATTGTGGTGTAATGTACCAGGTTTAGACTATTGGCATTTCAGTTCCATGTCGGAATCTAATGATTTGTACTTATTTTGCATTTATCATCCTATGGGTCTTGTAAAGCCAATGCTTTTTATCCCATCATACACTATTGAACTATTGAAATGAACTCACAACACAAACGCCATTGGGGCCGGCTCCAAGCCATATCAGCGAGTGTGTCCAACTAAACGTGTTCACCATCCTTAGGACCCCAGCCAGGCAATCGGGATGCACCAACCGACGCCAACTTCGAAGTGAGGGTTTTCATTTCTGCCGACCAAGTCATCACTTGGCCTTCCCTCCTCCTCTTCCAACCGCACCCACAACGCGCAAACAATGCACGTCGCGGGAGTCGGTGTGCTGGCATGCGCAACATGTGGCCCAGCCATCGGAGCCTGGTGCGTGATATAATGGTGCTGAGCGGTTCACTCGCTCTTCCTGCACCAAATACGCGAAGCCGAAACCGCTCATTGCTCACGCGTTGTTCCCACCAGACATCAGCTAAGCTGCGAAGGCAGCGAGGCTCGAATGTAACGAGCCTCTTCATGTCTGTCGGCCTATTATCCTCACTCCTGCCATCTTATGGAATCTGTCAAGCAATATATTTTGCGCGTTGTTAATCAATGTTCATCCGCACCATTGGCTACAATCTTTTAAGGTTCTCCGGATATTTTTGCACCTTTAACTGCTTGCAGTTTTGAACATAGGATAGTTGCTAACTCCCAGTCAGAAACCACAGCGACAGACCACTTTAGCAATGGTGAGTCTTCGAATGCTGCAACGGTTGAACATCATGAGCTTGAAAAACGGTAGGTTTAAGGCAGCTTTTCTGTCATTCATTATAAATTTCTGCACTCCACCCATTTCCACTGCAAGCTCAATCCAAAATTCCCGCGCATATTTATGGTCACATGCATAGGCATGCTGATGTAGTAGATTGCGAACCGACTCTTCCTATACTGATGATCTCATCAAGTATATATATGTGCTCGTAATCAATGTATATCTTAACAGCATACTTGCCAATTCGACCACAAGTTGCTCATTGCAATGTTGTAGCAGTGCAGTTAGTCCAACATTCATTCTTTTCGTGCTGCACTTAATTTTACGATTGCATTTAACTGGGAAATAGTGCACAATGTTAACTAATCCATGACTTGAATAATGTGTAAATTCCAATCACACTGAACATGGTAAAGTTATAATACTTAGAGCTCAATAAATCTTGTGAACAATACCATATGTCATTACCTCCGGACGAAAATGACCACTGCAAATATAATGTCTTGCGACTTTTAAAAAAAATTGAATACATACATTCAGTTACCAGTGTCAGTTGTACCACGTGTCGGAAAAACTTTATTGCGTCGCCAATATACACAGTGGTGAGCTGACAAACTATTCGTGGATTTTATGCAGCCAAGCTAGAGAGGACTGAAATCGGAACACTGCTATGTCGAGAAGTGCCCCTTTCAGAAACTGTTTCCTTGGACTGGTTTAATCAGCTTAGAGTAGGTGCGTAATTTTCCAATTACTGTTAGGACAATAAGTAAAAATCCAAGACAAAATAACAGGAGTGACAAAGATCAAAGGGTAAAACAATTCTTACTGTTAAACAATGTTGTGTGCAAATGGTATCAAAACTTCCAATCATGCAAAGCGGCGATTGCAGCATTACGCGAGGCCTAACTAGGATTATCAATTACTTTTTTCCGGTAATGAGAGCAAGAAGTACTTTGCAATATTCCTCTGGTTAAACAAAAACATAAAAGACAACATGGTTAGGATGGCATATATCGCACGTGTTACAATGCACTCTGGATAACCTCAGTTGAGTAAATAATAAACAATTTAAATTAGAAATTGCAAACCACTGTAGACGTTCAAGAAACCAATATAGACGTTCTGCAACAAAATATGGACGCTTCGTAAAACACAGTGGAGGCTTCGCAAAACACAGGAATTAGCGCAAAACAAAATAGACTGATTGCAAACAACTATGGACAACATGGAGTTAAAGCAGAAACTAAGCAACTCATTTGCAAGAAATGAGGAGAAAGGCGACTAAACGCGGTGCGGAAAATGTTGTAGTCATCGTAAAGCAACCGAAATGTGTGAGTAGCGGGTGCCAATACAAACTATTTCTTTGCTCGTGAAATTAGATTTCCTAAATCAAAGATGCTCACTAAGTATCACAATCCACCATTTCTAACATCCGAAAGTTTACATGCTTCGGAATTTAAGCGTGAACATGTGTAACTATGCGATAAGCAAAGTCAGAATACTTAAAAGCTTATCCATCCTGACTTAAAAAATCGTATCTATTATTGGAGGGTCGTTGTGAAGCACTCGTACTGAGAACCAATTGCGAAGCGCCATCACAATATGGACGGGAATCAAACTGAATTACACCTTATACAAATCGAGCACTTGGACCGTCACTGTTGAAGTAGATAGGCGGCGATCCAGTTGGCCCCTGTTATTCCATGGGCTTTCGCTTGTTTTGTGGGAGTCAAACTATAGAGCTCCTTGATTACTGGAACAGTGAAAACTATCATCATTCCACCAAACACAGCATGGCGTCTTTGGCCATGGGCTTCTCGAATCGATAAATATGAGCTACGAGCGACAATCCCCACTGGTTAGCCAGTTCTCTTGCATTGCCAAGAGCAACATTTTACCTGCACATATCTAGTCGCTTTAGACACATCATCCTGCTGGACTTGTTACGCATCGCCTTAGTACCCGTTACACACAATTCCTGCACTGTTCCTTTGCAATAATTTGCAGCTTTTGCAATAAAGTTAGCATACGCTCGATGTATTCTTGTTAGACTTCACGGTTGCAATAGTCCTACGGCTGTATAATTTCGTGTACACCCACATAAACTAGCGGAAATGCACAGAAGGACAGGGGAATCCAATGCACCAAATTTGATGAAGGTACACAACGAAAAAGATGGAGAGAAGGGAGTGCACATTCGCCCACTGCTGGCATGGACCCGTGGCATTAGCGCGAGCACAACGTGATATAAACATTGTCCTATGGTATTGATCCCATTTGTTTGAAAATGACTTGGAGAAGTAGGCCAATAAACCTGTGCTGTGTTTGCTGAAACCATGATAGCTTGCACTGATCCAATAATCGAGCAGCTGTATAGGTTGACGCACACAAAATACACGAAAGCACATGGAGTGACAGGGACCAACTGGATCGCCGTTTATCTACTTCATCAGTGACGGTCCATGTGCTCTATTTGTCTAAGATTTAATTCAGTTTGATTCCCCGTCCATATTTAGATGGCGCTTCGCAATTGATTCTCAGAACCAGTGGTTCACAACGACCCTCCAATAGTACAATGGAACAAGGGAACAATAGTTTATTACGGGTAAAAAAGCATCGCTTAACAAGTCCCGTGGGATGGAAATTATTGCGCAAATCAATTGCATAATAAAGTGAAAAGCGTTGTGGTGGACTCACCATAGACTTGTGTGGAATAGCGGAGATGTTCGCGTATTAAAGGTATAAATCCATACATCCATTGGGTAGGCGTTTGGCAAGACACCGTTTGATTGCGTTTTGTAGCCCCTGGCTAACAAGTCATAAAATGAAATGTAAGTGAGACAATGCATCGTCAACACGTTTTTTAACTATAGCCAGATTGGGAGCAGAGATGGCATAATTAGGGAGGGCGTTCCAAGGCTGGCACACGCGGAGAGAAAAGAAATTTCTACGGCATTCAACCGGCTATAATGAATTGTCAGTTTCAGAGAGTGAGCTCTTAGTTTAGTGATGTGGTGCAATTCCAGCAGCGGACGGCAAATGTGGTTTGGGTTCTTCAGAATCTGGTAAACCATTATGAGACCCCCCCGCAAAAGCCGATATCGACTGCTGTAGATGCTTAAAAATTTCAGTCTAAGCTGATAGGGCAGACGAAAGAGGCCCCTGACTTTCTTGGTTGCCCGTCGTTGAGGAGTCTTGAGAGCAACGAGATCCTGTTTCTGCCACGGCTGCCACGCCTGGATAGCATATTCCACGTGAGGTCGCACGTAGGCATTAAGCATTTTGGGAAATATTGAGGATTCAAACTGACCGAAGGCACTGCGAAGAAGGCCGAAGTGTTGGTTGCCCGTTCTCGTCGCCTTCTCTGCTTGTTTTGAACACCAGAGATCTTCCTGTACCAATACACCCAGGTCACGCTCCTGATATACCTTCGCCAAGGTGTGGTCTCCAATCTTGTAAGCGCTCACCGGCTGGTGACGCAGATGCATCACTTTGCACTTAGCCATGTTCAATTGAAGCTTGTTCCTCCTTGACCATTCGTAAATGCAATCTAAGTCATGTTGGAGCAGCTCTTGATCTGCCTTGTTAGTAATCGCCAGCCATATCTTGACGTCATCGGCGAAGAGCAGGAAGTTTGAGGAGATGACTCTTACCAGGTCGTTGATAAACACCAGGAATAAACGCGGTCCCAGCACTGAGCCTTGTGGGACACCACATTCCATTTCAATTGGGTTAGAAGTTGATCCCCTAACACGTACTTGAAGCTTTTGTTTGATAAAGGAATTTGCCAATCCAACCAAGTACAGGATCCGCGATTCCGTAACTTTGTAGTCTTTGAAGTAGAAGGCGGTGATCAAGGCGGTCGAAAGCTTTGGAGAAGTCCAGATAGATGACGTCGACTCCGACCCCATCATCGGCCACTTCCGTCCAACTACCTCGTGCAATGAGTAGGTTGCTGATGCATGACCGGTGTTGACGGAAGCCATGCTGTTCCGGTACCAAAATGTTGCATTTCCCAGGTAGTCCATTAAAGCCTCAGCGACGACTGCTTCCATCACCTTTGCCAAAACAGGGAGAAGAGTCACTAGACGATAGTTTGCAGGATCGGAACGGCTACCACCTTTAAAATTGGAGGTTATAATGCCACACTTCCACATAGTGGGACTTGTTGTTCATCAAAGAACCTTTGAAAGAACTGTGACAGTGGTTCAGCTAGCTTGGTGGCCGTAGCCTTCAGTGCTTTCGGGCGGATGTTGTCTGCTCCTGGAGAACTATGCTCACGCAGTGAGAGTAACTTCCTTAGTACAATTGCTGGGTTGAAAATTACATTTGTAAACATGGGTGTCGGTAATGTGCTTGATATTATGGGGCAGGTAGATGTTGCGAGTTCAAAAATTGGGGCGTATTGCAGCCGCAAGGCATTAGCTGCTTCTTCGGAGCTTTGCACTCTGCCGCCTGTTGTGAATAGTGGGGGTATTCCATGCTTCACTCTACGAAGCTTATTAACATGCTCATATAGCAGTTTGTTGTTTGCCATGAACTTTTTGGCTAGGCACTGTTGATAAGTTACTTTGTCCTCACGGACAAGTGCAGTGCAATGGTTGCAATGGGCCAGAAAATTTCCCCAGGTCTCTGAGTCGGGGTTAATCTTGTAGGCACGCCATGCTGCATCCCTTTTCGCCAGGCATTTTCGAGTCCTACTCCTTATAATTGAAGGCATTTTCGCGGGACGAAGGGGTTTGGTCTCTGATGCTTTGTTGACGATGTCGCTGAATCTGTTAAGGAACTCTGCCCGAACGTTGTCAAGGGGACTTTTGTTTGAGAATTCTCAAGCACCTGCGTCGGCGAGTTCTTTCAATACGTGGTAGCGTGTAATAGTATGAGTTAGTTCCGTGTGTTCAGATGGATACTCTGCATAACACACATAGTCAAAAGTTATTACTACATGATCACTGAGACCTAATGGACTATCCATCAATAATTTGTCAATCATGAGCTCTTCATTTGTGAGCACAAGGTCCAATATGGACGGTTTGTTTGCTGTCCTGAATCTAGTGGGCGTGGTGACATGATTGTACAAAGGAACATTAGCGATCAGTTCATGCAAGTCTGCTTTGAACTTCTCACTGGGCGATGCCGAAACCTCCAGATTGTGTAGATTGAAGTCCCCGGAGATGAGAATGTGGATGTACCTAGTGCGCGTTACTCTGTTTAGGCCACGGATCAAGCAGGAATCCATTTCCAGAGTAGACGTTGGGGGGCTGTAAATGATAGCTCTGAGACATGTGTTATTGTGTCTCAGTCGGAGACGGCACCAGAGTGAGTCGGTAACGTGTGTTTCCAGGTCATCAACTATTGTACATTGTAGATCGCTACGGTAGTAGAGTAGGACTCCACCTCCTCTGCTGGGGCGGTCGTTCCTGATGTGTGACATTCCGGCTATCTCAACCCCAGCATCAGTCACCTCTTGATGTAGGTAAGATTTGTTTAAGTCAGGATAGATTAAGTGATTGAGGCGCCTGAGTTTGCAATTGTCCCATTGCTACACATGCTCACGTGTAAGGTCAGAATCATATAAACTACCCGAAGACAGAGATACGCTGTCAACCTCGTTGATCAAGACGATTGAGATTCATGATCAGGGGAATGGTTTATAGTGGCACCTGCTACTATCACAATTCAGTTGCTTTTTGATTCCTACAATGTAGTCTGAACCTCATTTACTCGCCTTACTTCTCAAGGCTTGCAAGTGGATTGCTGAATTTCTGCTTAAAATCTATGGTTCAAAAGTGATTTTCAAAATGCGGTTCGCTTCTTACAACGTCTAAAGTTGTATGCGGAACGTAGACTGTTTTGCAAAATGTGTATAGGGATTTGCAAAACGTCCGGAGTTGTATGGCAATCGTCTACTGTAAAATGAAAGTAACGAAGCTGTATTCATAATAGCCAATAAGATTTCAACGCGTGCGACGCAAATATCCGGCACACAAGGACAGGAAATAAGAAGCCTTCAGAGCAACACCGGACAAAAAGGTCGCCTGCTTTGCTCGATTTGAACAAGTTAATTGATCAAGAAAAGTGCATACTCAATCAAAGGCTTATACAGCTCGCGGCGTTCGCAGCATCGTAAAAAGGACTGAACACTTACAACCGATTTAATCCCCCATATATAATAATGACATGCTCAAAAGTAAAAATGTCCTGTGAAATGGAGAAAATTTTACCCAATGGAATACAAGGATACAAGTGTACAAATAGGCACCATTTCGACAAATCGCCTCAGGCGTTTACAAAAATAACATGGAAGTGCAGAACAGAAAAGCTGATGAAATAAAATAGTGGAATCACGACAAAGAGAAACTTAACAGTCTTGAACTCTGATGTCGACTAACAAAACACGTGGCACAGCACTGTTCGTTGGTCGGTGGAATGTTAAGCAAATCATTATAGGCGTATGAATTGCTTGCAGTTGATAAGATATCTAGGGCCAAGTTAGAAGAAGCGCTTGTAGCAAAACCTACTGTTTGTATAATCCTGGTTGAATTATCCTAATCTCAACAGCTTCGGCCGTCCTTAAGATGTAAGACCTTCAGTGTACCGTTACTGTACCACATAAAGTACTTGCAAAGCATCAGCGGTTCTAATTTTGTGTTCGCTTTCCACCAGATGTTCCACGATGGAACTGACTGATGCCTTTTAGCAAAGCCGTTGGTCAGTGCTCCGCAATGCCTTTAGACAGACGTCTAGTTGTTTGTCCCACGCATATCGCACCACATGCGCAAGTACACTGATATAAGATGTAAGATGGGGACTGAACCCGAAGTCTGTCTTTAACGCGTTGGACTATAAAGAGAGTAATTAACGCAAGGACGTGTGGGCAGACGATTTGGAAGGTTCTAACCACTGCACTGAAAGTTCTTCTGGTCAACAGATCAAAGGCCACCTCGCCTTTAAAGGGAACTGATAGGAAAACTTCTTTCTTAGGAACAGTAGTAATCACTTCACGGTTATCGCGGAGCATTGCAAACTTGTTGATAAATGTTGTCAGATAACAGTTATCTTGAAGAGTTTTGAGAATACGGATCTTTTCGGCCTCTAGCGTCTATCGACTGCAAACTTTGTAGACGAAAATACAAGCAGTGAACAAGACTACTTTTGTACGTCAAAGCCACAAAGCTTAGAAAATGTGTGTATTGACCTACCCATGTTGCCTTCCGGAATACAGTTCTTTTCAATGAACCGCCATTTCTTTTGATTAGCAACACGTCCAAGAAGGCTAGCTTATCATCTGTTTCAGTTTCCATGGTGCAATTCAACGATGGATAAACACCGTTCAACTGGTTTAACAGTTTGGAAACATCAGTGTTTGAATCACAGAGTATAAAACTATCATCCATAGAACGACAATAGAAATCGCACGAAGCGATGATGGCTCGCATAGCTTCACGCTCAATCGTAGCGAGGAAAATATCAGAAAGGAGTGGTCCTGGACGACCCCAACGCGACTTTACCAATCTGTCTGTAGTAGACTCCATTATATAACATTGAGGTTGAAGGTACACGGTAAAATTCACTCCTGCAATTTCCTCACCAGAATACCCATATCCAGGTTCTTTTAATTCACATAATCGCATACAAGTTTGACACTTCCTATCAATCGGACATTCGTTAAAATTGACTCTACCTCCAGCGAGAGCATCAATTGGTCATTTTCTTTCTTGCATTTTACTCGTTTCCCAATTCGAAAGTGTCTTTTACGGTGTGTGTGTGTGTGTGTGTGTGTGTGTGTGTGTGTGTGTGAATCACTCCTTGCTTACTGGTTCGAGCACACCAGCAAACCATTTCGCAACCGAGTGAGTAGCCGAGACTGACATATCGGTTATCGGACGCAGAGGACTTGGGATTTATGTACTTTAGGTAGTCCCTATAGACGGGAATGATGGGAACCCACTGGTGTTACCTGTTCCAGTAGCAGGCTATCTAACTGGTTCATACGCTTCATCTCATTCAGCACTTGAGTGATTTTAAACTCATCCTGCGCGGTTGTATCTTTCTGTACCGTTTCACAAAAGAATTTACTCTTAGCTTGCAAAATGGAATACATGTTGTAAATGTAGTCGCATCTATCCATCAGTACCCATTCGGGACCCCTTCCGGGTCCAGAAATAATTAAATAAGGATTTGATCTTAATTCGTTGATGAGTTCTGTGTTTCTTTGTCAGGACATCAGAAAATGTTGTTTTGTAACCCAAATACTGCTGCGAAGGATAAACTAAAGTGGTTCTGAAAGTATCTTTGGCAAGTGACGAAGTAGCTCTTAGTTCGTCTAATTGTCGCATCAAGTTTTCCAACTGGGTCTCCAGATGAGTTGGTCCAAACCGAGGCTGAGAGAAACAAAAACTTGGCTAAACTGCTAGTGCCTCAAATTGCAGCTCAGTCATCTTTAGGCTAGACAGATTGTGGACATAATTTTTTGGATGTGTTAGAAACTTACGTTCTGATGGATTTGGCTCTAAACCATTAAGCAGTTTCGCGTACTTCTCCTCTTTCACCCTAGCACACAGTTTTTGGACATATTGCCTGAAAGCATCAAGCTGCACTGCATCGAGATCTTCTACGCTTAAATCGTAACGTAATCATAGTCGTTAAAATTAAGGGGTCGTGACTCAACAAATTCTAGTATGTTGTATGCATGCCGCTTAAGCGAATTAGTGGTAGGCAGTAAATGAAACAGTTTCACTGCTATAAAATATGCCTTGGATATTCAATGTAGTCTACTACAGACAGATTGACGGTGTCGCCTTGGGGTCCCAATAGGACCACTTCTTGCTGATACTTTCCTCACTATGATTGATCGTAAAGCTATACGACCCATCATCGCTTCGTTCGTTTTCTATTGTCGTTATGTGTAGAGTGAACTAAATGATGTTAAGTGGCACCGTATGATTACCTACCTGAAGTATTCGCGCGGCGCCATGGTGTAACAAGTTACGAGTTAAGCTGGAGACGCGTTCAAACGGAGAGGTATGGGCAAGCCAACGTTGTAAACATCAACCATACTGGGAAAACAATATACATATATATATATAGATATATATATATCTGTATATATATAGGGGAGCCTATGGTGCGCTGAGGCTGGTGGTGGCTAAATCCTGACAGGTGGTCTACCCACTGCTGCTACTGTTGTGCCATTTGCTCATGTCCTGGGCGCCTTCACGTGGCGACCGCTGGGTGGGATTTGGGTTTTGCCCTTCTCCCTGCTAAGATCCAGGACACCAATCCGCATGAGTCGGCTAACTGACCATGTGCTAGACCCGCTGCCTTTCGGGTGTTCATTTAATCGAAGGCTTTGGCTGAGGACCCGAGTCGTTCTCCTGTCAGGTGTGGGCGCCCTGGCAGTATC
This sequence comes from Dicrocoelium dendriticum, assembly GCA_944474145.2. Taxonomy (NCBI): domain Eukaryota; kingdom Metazoa; phylum Platyhelminthes; class Trematoda; order Plagiorchiida; family Dicrocoeliidae; genus Dicrocoelium; species Dicrocoelium dendriticum. Next base: position 211,154,254 of record OX104064.1, read on the forward strand.
CTAGTCCATCCTCTTAGGAGGTTCGGAAGTGGTCGATGGCCCTCTTCCCGTAAAACCTAGCCATGGGAGACAAAAGGTTTACGGGTTATAATCTCACAGCTCGATTGGCGTAGAGCACGATGGCCACGCATTGTCTCTGACGGTGGGAGGACACCTCCGGGTGTTCAATGGTTTGCTACTGCCCGCCTCAAGCCAGGCAGCCCCTGGTCAAATTGGTGCAAACCCGCCAAAAACCCACCTGCGTCTGGCCGTGGTCGCAGGTGCGTATCCAATTACGGTCGTAAAACATATGCTAATTGTTCCAGAACCTCAGGGGCTGCGTGTGACGGCCGTCAAGCAGGCCCCAATCTGTCTCTGCAATCACATTCCCGAGCTGGATCTGCTCTCCACTGCCTTGTGGTTCAGGCTATTGAGCCAAAGGCTCCGGGTGGAGTCCCTCAAGCAAACCTCCAAACCACCCACTGCCTTGTGGGTCAGGCTATTGAGCCAAAGGCTCCGGGTGGAGTCCCTCAAGCAAACCTCGGAAGCACAACGACCACCTCGCGTGCGATTGCCCACCAATGCAATCGTATGCCTGCGCGCAAAGCACTCAGCATCGGGTGCTGGAACGTGCGCACACTACTGGACCGGAACTCCAGCGAGCGCCCGGAGCGACGCACTGCACTGGTCGCAATGGAGCTGGCGCGCTACCACATCGATATTGCGGCGCTCAGTGAAACTCGGCTCGCTGAGCAAGGTAAGTTATATGAATGAGGTGCTGGCCACACATTCTAATAGGTGGTGAACGCCGCCTCAGCACCACGTGAACATGGGGTCGGATTTGCAATATCCGATCGCCTCCATGGCCAACTGGTGGGTGAACCAACGGGCATTAGCGCGGAACTGATGACTGTTCGCCTACGACTCGGAAGTGGTAAGTTTGTTACATTTATAAGCACGTACGGTCCGACCATGTGTTATCCTGATGACACGCGTGATCAGTTCTACACTGAGCTATCCTCCGTGATACGGTCTGTGCCGAGGAGCGACCGACTATTTCTGCTGGGTGACTTCAACGCGCGCTTTGGGCGTGATGCATCAGCTTGGACAGATGTTATCGGTGCGCATGGCATTGGTTCAGCAAATGCGAACGGTGACAGGCTGCTCTCACTGTGTGCCACTCACGGCCTGACGATCACGAACAATCGGTTTGCACAGAGTGCGAGTGATATAGCAACTTGGACGCACCCACGGAGTGGTCACGCTCACCTGCTCGACTATGTCATCGTACGTCAGCGTGATATGCGTGAAGTGCGCATGACACGTGTACTGCGTGGAGCTGAGTGTGGCACTGATCACAAGTTGGTGCGGACCAAACTGTACATATATTTTCGTAAATCGATGTATTGCACTCCCGCCGTGGATCGGCGTAAATTTACCATTCTCTCCATCGGTACTGTGGAGAAACCTACTGAGCTGGAGAAGGAGGTGGCTGCACGCCTGTGTGGTGATGTGGACTGCATAGCCACATTGGGCGACCTGTGGCACCACATTCGCGACCAGGTGACAGCTACTGCCGAGGAGACCATCTGGCGCCCAAAACTCTAAACGGCCTGATTGGTTTGATGACAACAATGTGACGATTGGCACATTGGTATCAGAGAAGAATGCAGCATTTGCTGCACATGTGGCAGACCTCAGTGACTTGGGGAAGAGGAGTCAGTTTCGCAAACTTCGACGGCGACTGACCCGAGAGCTCCGTCGCATTAAAAACGCATGGTGGACGGAGCAGGTGAAGCTGATGGAATGCTACGGCGAACGCCGCCAATACATGGAATTCTTTGATTCCTTGAAGGCGGTGTATGGACCGAGATTGGAGCCGCTGAGGACACTGATCGATGGTAGTTCAGGCGCTACCTGCACCCAGACTGCAGACATAATGCAGATCTGACGGAAACACTTTGACTGTCTCTTGAACAACCGTTCAGAGATCGAGTGGCCTACATTGAACGGCCTGAAGCAGCACGATGTGAAGGCGGATCTGGCGGATTCGCCGACACGGGATGAGAGGCAGAGAGCAATTGCTCAGCTGTGAAACGGCAAATGTGTCGGAGGTGACGGGATCCCACCTGAAGTATTGAAACACGTTAGACCCGCCTTGTTGACTGCGCTGCACCACTTGGTGCAACGCATGTGGATTGAGGAGGAGGTGCCTGCTGAGCTGAAGGATGCCCTTGTGCTACCACTGTACAAGGGCAAAGGGAGCAAGCAATGTTGCACGAATTATCGTGGCATCAACTTGCTGAGTTGTGTGGGCAAGGTGATTGCCCGAATCCTGCTCAATCGCCTCGTGAGTCACGTTGTGGAACCTAACGTGGCGGAAGAGCAATGTGGATTCCGTTCGGGTCGCAGCACTATAGATATGGTGTTTGCGGCTCGTCAGTTGCAAGAGAAGTGCAGAGAACGACACCAGCCATTGTACTCGCTTTTTGTTGATTTCACCAAGGCATTTGATACGGTGAAACGCGACGCATTGTGGCTGGTGTTGGGTAAGTTTGGTTGCCCGCCTAAGTTTGTAAGTTTAATTGGATGTCTGCACAGTGGTATGCGAGCGAGGGTGCAGCTAATTGGAGAGACCTCGGTTGACTTTGCAGTTATCTCTGGTGTGAAGCAAGGTTGTTTCTTAGCTCCTGTCCTGTTTAATATATATCTTCATGCAATGTTGTCTTGTGCTTTTGATGCGGCTTGTGCTTACGGTGTTCGTGTGGAGCACCGTATTGATGGTGGGTTGCTGAACATCCGTCGTTTCGGTGCGAGGACTCTAGTCTGTGAGACAACTATCCGTATGTGGCTGTTTGCTGACGATTGTGCGTTGTTTTCACACAGCGCGGATGAGTTGCAGCACATGACTAGTGCTCTGGCTTCGACAGCGGCCAAATTCGGGCTCACCATCAACACAAGCAAAACTGTCTGTCTCTTTCAGCCTTCACCGGAGGTGCAATCTTCAATATTGTCGCTAATCAGCATTGGTGCTGAACTATTGGAAACCACCTCCCGCTTTTGCTACCTTGGGAGTGTGATGTCGACTGATCAGCAGCTACACGTTGAGTTGCGTATTCGCGTGTCGAAGGCGGCAGCGGCATTCGGGAAGCTTGAGTACCGAGTGTGGAACAACCATCAGCTTACCATTGGCACGAAGCTGATGGTGTACAAATCCATGGTACTGTCCGTTCTTCTATACGGCAGTGAAACGTGGACGATGTGCCGTCGGGATGTGCGATATCTCGAGCGGTTCCATCAGCAGTGTCTGCGACGAATTTTGCGGATCGTTTGGGGCGCCAGAGTCGCAGACACGGAAGTGTTGCGCCGAAGTGGGATGTATGCAGTGGACGGCATACTTTTACTTCGACACCTGAGATGGCTCGGTCATGTGAGCCGTATGGATTCGGCGCGGATACCGAAACAACTTTTATACGGTCATCTGAGTATTGGGAAGCGGCACGTGGGGAAACCAAAGTTACGTTACCAGGACATGATTATTGTGAGTCTCACGCATTCTAATCTTGATTGCAGGTCATGGGAATCGAAGGCGGTTGATCGTGGTGCATGGCGCGATCTAATCACGAAGGCAGTAGCTGAAGTGCGGGAGAAAGCCCTCATGCATGCAGAGAAGAAGCGGCAAGTGCAGAAGCTGCAAGCACCAATGAATTGTACTCCATCGACATCGAGCGCATGGTGTTGTAGAACATGCGGTCGCGAGTGCCTGAGTCAGGCAGGCCTATTGAGCCATGAGAGAGGTCACTCGGGACCACTGCCGAGGCGCCGATGGGTCCAGCAGTGAACGCAGGCAGCACCGGCGCAGCGTTTGTAGGCACGCTGAATTCGGTTTACTAACCGCGTGCTTGCATGCTAAGTCTCTTTATTTCAGGTGGTGGGTTTGCAGTTTCTGCCTTAATGCTCCTCTTTCTCATATAAATATCTCCCTGTACTCTATTCCATTAATTTGCACACTTCGCCTAAGCCAATTGTATTCGATTTCCATAACATTTTTGTGTTCGTGGCATTCCGTGAACTATACTTCCTGACCTCGTGCACTTAGCTAGTATTTGCTTGTAAACAACTTATTACATATGCTATTAAATTAAGGTTTATATCACCTTTTCCTTATGCATTAATCGAGTTTTTCTCCTTTTCTTTCTTTCTCGCTCTCTCAAGTGTTTGGCTGTTGTTTGATATCCCCGGTGTGGATGCGCTTGATGTGCTCGTTGACAAGGTGCCTACCTGTCTATTACCCGCTACCTTGTCCATACCGGCTCCAGGAGACAGTTGGTTGTTGCTGGAGGGGACGGGGTGCACGGTCCTTGTGGCTGTGTTAGTCTCGAAGAGTGGTTCCACACACTCAGTGTAGAGCGGACTACGGTCCAGCCACCGCCTTGTGTGCGCTTGATTCCCAAATACAGTGTGCTTGTGTTTGCCTTTGAAGGAGTTTGGGCCGGCTCCTTTGATGAAACGTGGTTCCAATCCGCATGACTCCCGGTCTTATTCCTTCGGGTTTACACTGGATATGAGGTGTGTGGTTGGAGCTGTGGGTGGTGCAGCGCAAGCCAACCATAGTCCCTCTGTAGGTGCAGACGTCCTGTGGCTTGCCACAGTGACCGGCAAATCCGAAACCGGATGCCGCCAACCATATAGGGGAGCCCGTATTGGCTAATCTAAGTGCATCAACGGCGCAGAGCGGTAATGGATGGGCCACGACTAGAGCGCAGACGGCCTTCGTTGCAAGGTTAGGGCATTCAGCGTCGCAAACGCGGGACGATGGGGCATCCAGTAGTAAAGAAATAAGATTCCGTGGCACTCGCTTCAGGAAGGACGATCATTGCTGACTTTGTGTGTCGAACGAGGCCGAAATCCTCCCGAAGCTGGGTCGAGGTTTACGGCACACCACGGTGCCTTAATTACGTCTGGATAATGGAATCATTTGGTATCCCATATATAGGTGTCACTGCAATTGCAGGTGAACCGGGCGACAGTAGAGCCTGGTCCGAATACAGATATATACTCAAAATTGACTGACGGCTTTGAACCGAAGTGCGCCGTGTGTAGCCTATAGCAACAGGGTCAATTCGGGTCAACGTCACCGATGGGTGCGGTGGGTACATGTGACACGATGTGAATGTCAGCGCTTGAAACGAGTGCTGCCAATATGTTCTCTGAGGGCAGCATATAGTTGTAGGAACCGATCGCCACTGTCGGTTCGGCATGCATGCACCCCGAAACAACATTCCAGATGTTGTTTAGAGTCCGAAAAGTGACCCACTAAGACATTCATGTAACCAGTAACAATCACAGTCTCAGTAGTTCATGGTGACAATAAACGTGGTTCTTTCTACCCTCCGAACTGCAGTTACTGGGGGCACAAACAGAAGCATTGGCAACACACGATATCCTCAGACGGTTATCATTCACCGCAATAGGGTTTTGAACTCGAACACACACACGGCTGTTGACTGTCACCCAGTCGAGCTGATTGCATTCTGCATGATTGCTGAAGGCGATACGGACAGCATAATAACCTTGAGCTATTTACTTCGTATCGCTAGAGGCGCTTAGAGTGTAATCCTTGTCAGCAGATTCGGAAGTAAGAAGTGAAAAGTTCGTCACGACGCGGTTATCGTTTATATCTGTTTCGGACACAGCACACATAAATGCAGATGGAGTGTATAGTGAGACTTAGTGCTGCTGTTAGCCGATCTGAAAAGTGCTTGGACGGCAAATGAACCATTGAGAAAGACGCATATCGGTTTGATAGCTTCAATTACGTGGTCAGTGACAGTCCCTTGCGCAATAAAAGGGGGAGAAGACAGTGGTACGGGTAGAGGAGAAGATGTCTTGGCAACTGGGTCGGGAGGGCAGATTATACTCTCCGGCTGCCCATTCCGGAACAGGGTTGTTGATTGAGGTGCCCTACCCTTAACCGTTCACTCAATAGTCTGGTCCACAACGCGATCACCTATAAATAGGTTCACTTGAGTGGTTCCAGCCAGAACCTTTGGCTCAACAGCTTGACCCACAACGTAGTAGGGAGCTAGTCCAACTGGAGAGTGTGGTTACAGTGTCTAATTGGAATCCGCTTGAGGCCTGTCAGACACAAAGTGTGAGGATATAGGGCAATCCATGTGGGACCACATGCAACCGCATGTGGGAACTGGTGGCTTGGCGCATATTTCACCAATAGTTGCCTGGATTAATTCGGGAGGTAGAAAACCATTAAGCACCACGTGGTGCACTCCCACGATCAGAGACAATGCGTGGCACTAGTGCTCTACGTCAATCCGGCTGTGAGACACTATAAAAGCTGTTGTCTCCCGTGACTATTCTAAGAGAAGAGGACCACGAACCTCTACTAACCATCGAAGAGGATTGTGAGACTGAGCTAATCCGAGCCCTAACCATTGATATGTTTGGTATGAGTAGTGGTGATTGCACCTAGAATGTGTCACTGAGCGAAGTTCAATGGGTCACGAAGGTAGGCAAACTAACGCAGCAAAATGAAGTCCAGTTCAGTGGCATCGCGTCGCGATGGGCTGTGTTTCTCCGCCAGGTCGCTGTTGTACTGTGTAGTGTCAGTCTGTGACTTGCCTACGCTTACGAGATCAGTTTTCACTTTCGTGACATCTTACAATTAATTGATGATAACAAAACTTATTCCTAAAAAAGTTCACAATTGTTCGAGAGCAGCGCATCTGAAGGATCCAGTTCTCTTAGGTAGGGTGACTACGCGAGTTCAAGATACTCTTCATACGAAACCACAGCTTCTACATCTAAAGGTTCGAAACGCAGACGCTACAGTTCTCTATCATGGAACGTGTGCTACGTCACTGGTTCGGGATGACGGGTTGTTCTGAGCAAAGAGAATTGGCATTATCAAGTAGAACAAGAAATTCAAACAAAGCAAGCAAAACTGGAACACGATATCACTGATCTGGAGTAAACCCAACGTTGCGGCATCCAAGTGAGTCACTGAAACGCTTAATTTGCCATATGAAAAGATGCGGAACGACGGGTATTGCTGATGAGCTGATAATCTGAACAACAATGAAGAATGATTTATCACGAGATAAAAGCAAGTACTTGAATTGTTTCGTAGGGTGGTAGCGGTGAATATGATGCAATTAAAATATGTTTATTTCATCTATCGAACGTCTGCCGAGATGAATACTTTGATAATTAACATCAGTGTGAAATGAAAAGAAATATCGCGCGTAAGCATTCAGAAAGACACTGGGGCGCAGTGATAGTTGAGGTAAGCATTGGGAAAATAAAATATGGTCGCTCACTTAGGTCCATTTGATACATTAGTCCTGTTGAAAACATGCTTGGCGTGATCCACAACAGAGGAGCTTAGGTAACAAAATGTTGGGAGCTGAGAGCAACATCTAATCGTTTTTTGAAAACATCCAGGGTAGGAGAGGATACTACTGAGTCTGAGAGTGCGTTCCATGGTTTGCAAACTCGAAGGGAAAAGTAATTCTTTCGACACTCTAGACGGCTATATTGTTCCTTCAACTTTAAGCAGTTACCCCTGAGCTGCGTGTTGTGGCTAAGTTTCAGCAAATGGCGGCATACGTGGTTGGGGTCACTCAATACCTGATACGCTAATATGAGATCGCCGCGCAGCCTTCGATAACGTCCGCTGAAAATTCCCAGCAATTTAAGCCTTCGGTGGTAAGAGTGATACCGCAGGCCCATCACATTCTTTGTTGCTCTTCGTTGTGGTGCCTCTATCGCTTCTAGGTCGCGTTTCAACCAAGGTTGCCAAGCTTGGATAGGGTACTCAACTTGCGGGCGCACGTAGGAATTGAGCATCATTGGGAAGATTGATGGGTCAAATCTCCCGAATGTCCTTCGCAACATGCCGACGTGCTGGTTGCATCTTTTGGCAGCTACCTCAGCCTGTTTTGAACAGTTGAGGTCGCTCTGTACAACCACACTCAGCTCACGTTCCTGGGAGCTATTCTGCAATTCTTTTGTCCCAAGTATGTAGGTGTAGTTATGTTTATGGCGTAATTGTACTAGGCGACATTTGTCTACGTTGAACGGTAGAGCGTTTTGAACTGACCAGTTCGACACTGTGTTAAGATCGTGCTGGAGCCGTTCATGGTCATCCGGTCCTCTGATCCTTCGCCATATCTTGATATCATCAGCGAAAGATAAGAAATCGGAAGTAATTGATCTCGCCAAATCGTTAATGAACACCAAGAATAGACGAGGTGCAAGAACCGAGCCTTGTGGTACTCCACACGTCACGTCGATTGCATGAGAAAATGATTCTCGGACTCTCAACACTAGCTGTCGTTATTGTAGAAAATTGCTAATCCAACTCAGGATTGGATCGCCAATGCCGTAGTTCCGAAGCTTCTGAAGGAGAACTCAATGGTCTAAACGATCAAACGCTTTTGAAAAGTCCAGGTAGATGACATCGACCCCTACTCCATCATCAACAGCTTCAGTCCAGCTATTACTTGCAATTAATAGGTTAGTATTACACGAATGCTTTTGACGAAAGCCATGTTGCTCTGGGGCTATTAAATGGTGGCTTTCCAAGTATTGCATCAGCGCGTCTGCGACGATTGATTCCATTACTTTGGATAGTGCGGGAAGTAATGTTATTGGACGGTAGTTGGCAGGATCAAAGCGGGTACCTCCTATATGGATAGGAGTGATGACACCTCGCTTCCATACTGGTATAATAAGATTTTCCTCTAAACATCGCTGATAGAAAACAGCCAGTGGTTCTGCTAGATCACTAGCTACTGACTGTAGAGCCTTTGGTCGGATGTTATCAGCTCCCGGAGAACTGTGGATACGCAAGGATAACAACGTCTTCAACACAGCCTCCGTAGTGAAGGTGATGTTTTCTAAACCAGATGGTGGAGTATTAGAAATGAGGTGAATGTTTGGGCTCGACACTTGTTGGAACGTTTGAGAGTAATGAAGCCGTAGGAGATCAGCTGCTTCCATTGCTGACCGCGTGTGTCCATCAGCGGTGACTAGCGCCGGAACCCCTCGCTTTTCCTTTCGAAGGCCGTTAATGTGCCTGTACAGGAGTTTGTGGTTAGTGCAGAACCGCTTCATTAACTTCTGCTGATGCGTGACCTTGTCCTCGCGGATCAGTTTCACACAGAAGTTACGATGTGGCACGTATGCAGTCCAGGTTTCGGCATTCGGGCAACCCTGGTGATTTCGCCATGCCAAATCCCTCCGGGACATGCATTTACGTGTCCTGCTCCTCAGAAATGACTTACTCTGGTTTTGGGGTTGGAAGGACTCCTGTTCCGATGCTTGCGCTACCAGTGTGCTCAAAGTCTTTGTAAACATATCCCAGGCCAAATCTGGGGGGCATTCGAATAAGAAAGTCCAAGATGTACCCTTAACAAGCTTGGGCAACACATTGTAGTGCGTAACAGTGTGCACTTTATCCTCCTCCTTTTCCGGGTAATCGGCATAGCATATATAATCAAAGGGTAGAGTGACATGATCACTACGACCCAGTGGTGTGCTTGTAACTATCCCGCCGACCATGAGTTCTTCGTTAGTTAGCACAAGATCCACTATCGATGGCTTGTTAGCAGTTCGAAATCTAGTGGGAGAGGTTACGTGGTTGTAAAGAGGGTGGCTAGCAAAAGGTTCTTGCAAACAGGCTTTAAACTGCATACCGTCAGTTGCCGGCGTTTCTATGTCGTGCACGTTAAAGTATACCGCGGTAAGAATGTGGGTGCACGACTTGTTCGAAGCAAACTGAAAAACGTGGTACAGTTTGGAGTCCATTTCCGACGTTGAGTTTGGTGGGCGATAAACCACGGCTAGTAGACATGTGTCCTTGTTTCGCAACCAAAGGCGGCACCAAAGCGAATCGGGAACTCGGATTTCCGGGTGATCGATAACTTCACATCTGAGGCTTGTATTATAGTAAAGAATCACACCGCCACCCATTCCGGTTCTATCGGTCCTAAGCATTGACATACCGTTTAACTTGATCTCACAGTCGGTTATCTCAGGGTTTAACCATGTCTCTGTAATCATGACGAGGTCCCGCGGTTGTGAGGCATGGCGTTCTCTAAGTTCGGCCAACTTGCTTCGAAGGCCTTGAGCGTTTGTATACATGCAAGATAGGGCTTTTGTGGTTAGGAGTTCATTGATAGATGTCAAGTTTGTGTTCGCTTTTAAGCCGGCCGTTAGGTGGCCGGCAATTAATCGTTTTTTGGTTTGTGTATTTCAGTCGTGTTACATGACATTATTGAGCGTTCCTGAACTGATGGTTTACTCGTGCTGTGCTCGGTCCTCCTGTGTGACGTGGGCACTGCTGTGTCGATCTCTCCGAAGGACTGTGCGAATAAAGAATTTGCAGGGTTTGCAAGTTCCATCGAATTTCTTCCGACTTTTGGTCGTTCGCCTGCTGTCTTTAGCCGGATTTCTGTTGGCAACCTAGCTCGAAACTTTAACCAGCTATCCAACAGAACTTGCGTCATTCCCTCAGAGTGTAGTATTACCTTCATTAGCCTTGGACCGCAGCCCTTGTAGTTAGGTGACAACGGAACTCTTGTTAGGGATTTGGCAATAACATTGTTAACACAGAGTGCTTCGCGGATGTAGCACCACTGTTCTCGGTCATGTGTTTGTGCATCGTGATCAAAAGCATGCAGGAGCTCGGGAACACCATGAACAAATATTGTTTGCTTGCTATCCCTAGTAGCAATACCGCGTTGCTCCACTGCTTCTTGTGCGCCGTCTTTCCAAGGTAGATCAGGTAATATTCGCAATCCGCTCGGTGAGTTGCGAAGACGAACTGCTGAGAGCAGTACAGCCTCTGTCTCATCTGCTGAGTTTAGAGTTACTCGAAGAATTCGAGGTTCACCAGAGTGCACTGAGGTCGGGGGACGTGCTACGCGTTGCAGCATTGCAGGCTCAACTCGAATACCAATCGCCTCCCAGATGGAACTCCACTGGTTGCGATCGTCTTGCAACTTGCCTTTTACTGTGCCCGATTTGGATTCGGGAACATTGGTGCACACGAGAATTGGCGCAGCGTGGTTTTGTCTAGCAAGTGTAGGCTTTATACTTTTTGCCGGCAATTCAGGTTGTTTAGAGGGCACCACTGGAGTTGACGGTGAAAGCTGCTTTGGGCCACGGGTGCTCGGTACTGAAGATGAACTTGTGTGTGTCGCTCCCGGTGTGTTTGTCGATGCAACCGATGCGTACGTTACCTGCTTGTTATCTGCACCGGATTTCCTTCGGCTGTGAGCTATCGGTGTCATGGCTGAATCTCCAAGTGAAGCGTCTATGGTTGGAGAAGTGGAAGCAGGCATGCTTGAGTCTAGTCCAATTATGGGAGTGAGGTGACCCAGTGGGTTTAGAGTCACAGAGGCTGCAGTGCGGTTAGATCGTCTAGCTCTTTTCTTCGGTTTAGACGCAGAACTAACTTTGACCGGGCGAGGGATCATCGTGGCCATATTTACCTCCGAGGGAGCGACCTTAGTATTTACAAATTGTGCGATTATTTCAGTCAACCTATCGCATTTTTTCATTAGCAATGATAAACAGTTGACAACTGGAATCACTTGACATGATGGGCAAAATCAAATTATGTCAGCAACTTGGTTTGTCTGTCTCACTTCTTGGACAGATTTGCCTGCACATTGCGGGCAGTACGATTTAATGCAGCTGGAACAGGTAATACTGATCTTAAGCACTTGACTGCAGTTGTCTGCACAACATAGGCGACGTTGAACCATTGGAATGCTAGTTGTCCTCTTGGTTACAACAAGGCCTTGGTGAGTGTATTTTGCGCTAGGGGTGACGCACGAATAGGTCAGAACACGCACACGAACCGAGAGTTGTTCGACCGCACCAAGGTCAGGCGTAGGGGCAGATGGGGGTCGTAACGCGCAGACTGTCGGATTCAGCGATCAGTCGACTTGCAGTGGTACACACACAACCACACAAAGCGGCAGCGTGTGTTAATCGGTCTGCCTTAGGCGACGATGCAGGTGGAGCGCAAATAAGCTTCCTGAGAGCTGCTCAGTTGATGAGCGGAGCAAAAAGGCTCTAACTTTGTTATGCTGCAACTTGCAGGAATGGTTGCCGCGTAGTTTGGGAGCCCTCAGCTTCTTCTTCCGAATGAGACCAAAATCTTTTCCGAAAGACCGGTCTGATGTAGTTACACAAGTGAAATTCTGCAAAGAATATGCCGAAACTGGGAACTGGAGAAAGAGTATAATCTACACCGGTTAGCTCCAAGAGTTGGGAAGCACTGTGTAGAGCTCGTCCAACTGGTTCGAACGAGCGCACGCACAATATTTTGTGAGGAGAATTGGAGTGGCCACAAAGGGCAAAGCGTGAGGCGAGTTACAGTGCGGCCGCACGGTAGATAGATGGGGTAGCCAATGCTTAGATGGTTCTGAGTTAACGAAAACATGTGCGACACTATTTACTGCAGTTTAGCAACAACACCTAACTGAGTTCATTCCTTGGAACTGGAAGAATAGTATAACCGCCCCGAATGTTGCGGAATTCATTTTTCTGTTAGTGTGTCGCCCCTGGTAAACCACCACATTCGGTCTGTTTCGCAACAGTGCAAATCATGTGTGAGAACGGTTGGAGGAACCACTCAGGCACGTACAAGTCTTGGCCACCGTAATGGGAACAATGACACAAGGATATGAAATATTTCCCAGCAACAAGCTCAGTCGAGCAACGGCATAACAAGGGCAATAGGCGAGCAACGTGAGGATGTCAATGTGCACTGCGCGCACACTCATTCTGATACGAATTAATATTGCGCTCACTGAACATGTGACACCAGGAACCACATTGCGGTATACACACTCTCCACGTCCCTCCGGTGTAACTAGCCCGAATTCCATGGCAGCTGATCATCGACAACGGTAATTGTGAGCGACTTCATGTCATTATTCCAAAGGGCCAATTTATTCGCACTACTTCACGTAGGTGCCTCGGACAGCTCTGCAATGAAATGGGCGAACATACCGCGCAATCATATTTCAAGTATAATTGGTAATGCTTGAAAGGTGAAAAGGCGAAAGGTGCAAAGTGCCATTTACCATGGTCACTCGTGACTGCTAAGCCCAGAAGGCACCCCGTGAGTTTTGCGAGTATACCCCTTAGCATGTGTGTACCTTCATTGTAGCCAATCATGCCTGAATACGAGTCTCGAGCGCGACTGGGCACGCACCATATCGCACGCGATCTGCGCCACCACCAAACTTCTCTGGGAACTCATGTCGTAAACTAGTCTGATATGCCATAGGCTGTTGAGATTGCTCAACAAACGAGGGCGTACTTTAGTGCGTTTGCACCAGCTAAATGATATTTGATTGCGTTAAGGAGGATTCTGAAAGATATATGGACGACATCTGTATACTTAAGGCAAAGTTTGAAAGCGTTATGGATATAATTAAATGAGAAAAGGTGTAGACGTCTGTTTAAACGCATTGCGGAGCACTGACCAACGGCTTTGCTAAAAGGCATCAGTCAGTTCCATCGTGGAACATCTGGTGGAAAGCGAACACAAAATTAGAACCGCTGATGCTTTGCAAGTACTTTATGTGGTACAGTAGCGGTACACTGAAGGTCTTACATCTTAAGGACGGCCGAAGCTGTTGAGATTAGGACAATTCAACCAGGATTATACAAACAGTAGGTTTTGCTACAAGCGCTTCTTCTAACTTGGCCCTAGATATCTTATCAACTGCAAGCAATTCATGCGCCTACAATGATATGCTTAACATTCCACCGACCAACGAACAGTGCTGTGCCACGTGTTTTGTTAGTCGACATCAGAGTTCAAGACTGTTAAGTTTCTCTTTGTCGTGATTCCACTATTTTATTTCATCAGCTTTTCTGTTCTGCACTTCCATGTTATTTTTGTAAACGCCTGAGGCGATTTGTCGAAATGGTGCCTATTTGTACACTTGTATCCTTGTATTCCATGGGGTATAATTTTCTCCATTTCACAGGATATTTTTACTTTTGAGCATGTCAATATTATATTTGGGAGATTAAATTGGTTGTAGGTGTTCAGTCCCTTTTATGCTGCTGCCAACACTGCGAGCTATATAAACATTAGATTGCGTATGCACTTTTCTTGATCAATTACGTTGTTCAAATCGAGCAAAGCAGGCGACCTTTTTGTCCGGTGTTGCTCTAAAGGCTTCTTCTTATTTCCTGTCCTTGTGTGCCGGATATTTGCGTCGCACGCGCTGAAACCTTATTGGCTATTATGAATACAGCTTTGTTACTTTCACTTTACATTAGACGATTGCCATACAACTCCGGACGTTTTGCAAATCCCTATACACATTTTGCAAAACAGTCTACGGTTCGCATACAACTTTAGACGTTGTAAGAAGCAAACCGCATTTTGACAAATCACTTTGAACCATAGATTTTAAGCAGAAAGTCAGCAATCCACTTGCAAGCCTTGAGAAGTAAGGCGAGTAAACGAGGTTCAGACTACATTGTAGGCATCAAAAAGCAACTGAATTGTGATAGTAGCAAGTGCCACTATAAACCATTCCCATGATCGTGAATCTCAATCGTCTTGATCAATGAGGTTGACAGCGTATCTCTGTCTTCGGGTAGTTTATATGATTCTGACCTTACACGTGAGCATGTGTAGCAATGGGACTATTGCAAACTCAGGCGCCTCAATCACTTAATCTATCCTGACTTAAACAAATCTTACCTACATCAAGAGGTGACTGATGCTGGGGTTGAGATAGCCGGAATGTCACTCATCAGGAACGACCGCTCCAGCAGAGGAGGTGGAGTCCTACTCTACTACCGCCGCGATCTACAATGTACAATAGTTGATGACCTGGAAACACACGTTACCGACTCACTCTGGTGCCGTCTCCGACTGAGACACAACAACACATGTCTCAGAGCTATCGTTTACAGCCCCCCAACGTCCACTCTGGAAATGGATTCCTGCTTGATCCGTGGCCTAAACAGAGTAACGCGCACTAGGTACATCCACATTCTCATCTCCGGGGACTTCAATCTACACAATCTGGAGGTTTCGGCATCGCCCAGTGAGAAGTTCAAAGCAGACTTGCATGAACTGATCGCTAATGTTCCTTTGTACAATCATGTCACCACGCCCACTAGATTCAGGACAGCAAACAAACCGTCCATATTGGACCTTGTGCTCACAAATGAAGAGCTCATGATTGACAAATTATTGATGGATAGTCGATTAGGTCTCAGTGATCATGTAGTAATAACTTTTGACTATGTGTGTTATGCAGAGTATCCATCTGAACACACGGAACTAACTCATACTATTACACGCTACCACGTATTGAAAGAACTCGCCGACGCAGGTGCTTGAGAATTCTCAAACAAAAGTCCCCTTGACAACGTTCGGGCAGAGTTCCTTAACAGATTCAGCGACATCGTCAACAAAGCATCAGAGACCAAACCCCTTCGTCCCGCGAAAATGCCTTCAATTATAAGGAGTAGGACTCGAAAATGCCTGGCGATAAGGGATGCAGCATGGCGTGCCTAGAAGATTAACCCCGACTCAGAGACCTGGGGAAAATTTCTGGCTCATCGCAACCATTGCACTGCACTTGTCCGTGAGGACAAAGTAACTTATCAACAGTGCCTAGCCAAAAAGTTCATGGCAAACAACAAACTGCTATATGAGCATGTTAATAAGCTTCGTGGAGTGAAGCATGGAATACCCCCACTATTCACAACAGGCGGCAGAGTACAAAGCGCCGAAGAAGCAGCTAATGCCTTGCGGCTGCAATACGCCCCAATTTTTGAACTCGCAACATCTACCTGTCCCATAATATCAAGCACATTACCGACACCCTTGTTTACACATGTAATTTTCAACCCAGCAATTGTACTAAGGAAGTTACTCTCACTGCGTGAGCATAGTTCTCCAGGAGCAGACAACATCCGCCCGAAAGCACTGAAGGCTACGGCCACCAAGCTAGCTGAACCACTGTCACAGTTCTTTCGAAGGTGCTTTGATGAACAACAAGTCCCCACTATGTGGAAGTGTGACATTATAACCTCTATTTTTAAAGGTGGTAGCCGTTCCGATCCTGCAAACTATCGTCCAGTGACTCTTCTCCCTGTGCTCGCAAAGGTGATGGAAGCAGTCGTCGCTGAGGCTTTAATGGACTACCTGGAAAATGCAACATTTTGGTACCGGAACAGCATGGCTTCCGTCAACACCGGTCATGCACCACCAACCTACTCATTGCACGAGGTAGTTGGACGGAAGTGGCCGATGATGGGGTCGGAGTCGACGTCATCTATCTGGACTTCTCCAAAGCTTTCGACCGCCTTGATCACCGCCTTCTACTTCAAAGACTACAAAGTTACGGAATCGGAGATCTTGTACTTGGTTGGATTGGCAACTTCCTTTACCAACGAAAGCTTCAAGTACGTGTTAGGGGATCACTTTCTAACCCAATTGAGGTGGAATGTGGTGTCCCACAAGGCTCAGTGCTGGGACCGAGTTTATTCCTGATGTTTATCAACGACCTGGCAAGAGTCATCTCCTCAGATTTCCTGCTTTGCGCCGATGACGTCAAGAAATGGCGGGCGATTAGTAACAAGGCAGATCAGGATCTGCTCCAACATGACCTAGGTTGCATTTACGAATGATCACAGAGGAATAAAGTTCAATTGAACATGGCTAAGTGCAAAATGATGCATCTGCGTCACCAGCCGGTGAGGGCTTACAAGATTGGAGACCACATCTTGGCGAAGGTTTCTCAGGAGCGTGACCTGGGTGTATTGGTACAGGAAGATCTCGGGTGTTCCAAACAAGCAGAGAAGGCGACGAGAACCGGAAATCAACACTTCGGCCTTCTTCGCAGAGCCTTCGGTCAGTTTGAACCCTCAATATTTCCCCAAATGCTTAATGCCTACGTGCGACCTCACGTGGAATATGCTATCCAGGCGTGGCAGCCGTGGCAGAAACAGGATGTCGTTGCTCTCAAGACTCCTCAACGACGGGCAACCAAGAACGTCAGGGGCCTCTTTCGTCTGCCCTATCAGCTTAGACTGAAATTTTTAAGCATCTACAGCAGTCGATATCGGCTTTTGCGGGGGGATCTCATAATGGTTTACCAGATTCTGAAGAACCCAAACCACATTTGCCGTCCGCTGCTGGAATTGCACCACATCACTAAACTAAGAGCGCACTCTCTGAAACTGACAATTCATTATAGCCGGCTTGAATGCCGTAGAAATTTCTTTTCTCTCCGCGTGTGCCAGCCTTGGAACGCCCTCCCTAATTATGTCATATCTGCTCCCAATCTGGCTATATTTAAAAAACGTGTTGACGATGCATTGTCTCACTTACATTTCATTTTATGACTTGTTAGCCAGGGGCTACAAAACGCAATCAAACGGTGTCTTGCAAAACGCCTACGCGATGGATGTATGGATTTAGACCTTTCATACGCGAACATCTCCGCTATTCCACACAAGTCTATGGTGAGTCCACCACAACGCTTTTCACTTTATTATGCACTTGATTTGCGCAATAATTTCCATCCCACGGGACTTGTTAAGCGATGCTTTTTTACCCGTAATAAACTATTGTTCCCTTGTTCCATTGTACTATTGGAGGGTCGTTGTGAACCACTCGTTCTGAGAATCAATTTCGTTGCGCCATCTAAATATGGACGGGGAATCAAACTGAATTAAATCTTAGACAAATAGAGCACATGGACCGTCACTGATGAGGTAGATAGGCGGCGATCCAGTTGTTCCCTGTCACTCCATGTGCTTTCGTGTATTTTGTGTGCGTCAACCTATACAGCTGCTCGATTATTGGATCAGTGCAAGCTATCATGGTTTCAGCAAACACAGCACAGGTTTATTGGCCTACTTCTCCAAGTCATTTTCAAATAAATGGGATTAATACCATAGGACAATGTTTATATCACGTTGTGCTCGCGTTAATGCCACGGGTCCATACCAGCAGTGGGCGAATGTGCACTCCCTTCTCTCCATCTTTTTCGTTGTGTACCTTCATCAAATTTGGTGCATTGGATTCCCATGTCCTTCTGTGCATTTCCGCATAGTTTATGTGGGTGTACGCGAAATTATACAGCCGTAGGACTATTGCAACGGTGCAGTCTAACAAGACTACATCGAGCGTATGCTAACTTTATTGGAAAAGCTGCAAATTATTTAAAAGGAACAGTGCAGGAACTGTGTGTAACGGGTACTAAGGCGATGCGTAACAAATCCAGCAGGATGATGTGTCTAAAGCGACTAGATATGTGCAGGTAAAATGTTGCTCTTGGCAATGCAAGAGAACTGGCTAACCAGTGGGGATTGTCGCTCGTAGCTCATATTTGTCGATTCGAGAAGCCCATGGCCAAAAACGCCATGCTGTGTTTGGTGGAATGATGATAGCTTTCACTGTTCCAGTAATCAAGGAGCTCTATAGTTTGACTCCCACAAAACAAGCGAAAGCCCATGGAATAACAGGGGCCAACTGGATCGCCGCCTATCTACTTCATCAGTGACGGTCCAAGTGCTCGATTTGTATAAGGTGTAATTCAGTTTGATTCCCGTCCATATTGAGATGGCGCTTCGCAATTGATTCTCAGAACGAGTGCTTCACAACGACCCTTCAATAATAGACAAGATTTTTTAAGTCAGGATGAATAAGCTGTTAAGTATTCTGACTTTGCTTATCGCATATTTACACATGTTCACGCGTAAATTCCGAAGCACAGAAACTTTCCAATGATAGAAATGGTGGTTGATGATACTTAGTGAGCATCTTTGATTTAGGAGATCTAATTTCACGAGCAAAGAAATAGTTTTTATTTGCACCCGCTACTCACACATTGCGGTTGCTTTACAATGACTACAGTTTTTACCAAACCTCGTTTATTCGCCTTGCTCCTCATTTGTTTCAACTGAGTTGCTTAATTTCTGCTTAAACTCCATGTTGTCCATAGTTGTTTGCAATCATTCCTTTTTGTTTTGCGCTAATTCCTGTGTTTTGCGAAGCCTCCAGTATGTTTTTTGAAGCGTCCATATTTTGTTGCAGAACGTCTATCTTGGTTTGTTAAACGTCCACAGTGGTTTGCAATATCTAATTCAAGTTGTTTTAATGATTTACTCAACACAAGTTATCCAGAATGCATTGTAGCGCGTGCGAGATATGCCATCCTAACCTTGTTGTCATTATGTTTATGTTTACCCAGAGGAATA
This sequence comes from Dicrocoelium dendriticum, assembly GCA_944474145.2. NCBI lineage: Eukaryota > Metazoa > Platyhelminthes > Trematoda > Plagiorchiida > Dicrocoeliidae > Dicrocoelium > Dicrocoelium dendriticum. The sequence goes on from OX104064.1 coordinate 211,173,517, forward strand.
TTGCAAAGTACTTCTTGCTATTATTGCCTGAAAAAGTACCTGATAATCCTAGTTAGACCTCATGGAATGCTGCATTCACCGTATTGCATGACTGGAAGTTTTGATACCATTTGCAAACAACATTGTTTAACAGTAAGAATTGTTTTACCGTTTGATCTTTGTCAATCCTATTATTTTTTAGAGGATTTTTATTTGTTGTCTTAACGGTAATTGAAAAATTACGCACCTACTCTATGCTGATTAAACCAGTCCAACGAAACAGTTTCTGAAAGGGGCACTTCTCGACATAGCAGTGTTTCGATTTTTATCCTTTCTAGCTTGGCTGCATAAAATCCACGAATAATTTGTCAGCTCAACACTGTGTATATTGGTGACGCAATAAAGTTGTTCCGACATGTGGTACAACTGGCACTAGTAATTGAAATATATATTTAACTTTTTTTCAAAAGTCGCACGATATTATATTTGCAGTGGTCATTTTCGTCTGGAGGTAATCACATATAGTAATGTTCACAAGATTTATTTGGCTCTAAGTATTAAAACTTCATTATGTTCAGTGTGATTGGAATTTACACATTAATAATTCGTGGATTAGTTAACTTGGTGCACTATTTCCCAGTTAAATGCAATCGTAAAATTAAGTGCAGCACGAAATGAATGAATCTTGAACTAAATGCACTGCCACACCATTGCAGTGCGCAACTTGTGGTCGAATTCGCAAGTGCGCTTTCAAGATATACATATATTATGAGCACATAAATATACTTGATGAGATAATCAGCATAGGAAGAGTCGGTTCTCAATCTACTACATCAGCATGCCTATGCATGTGACCATATATATGCACAGGAATTTTGGATTGAGCTTGCAGTGGAAATGACTAGAGTGCAGAAAATTGTGATGAATGACAGAAAAGCTTTCTTGAACCTACCCTTTTTCAAGCTCATGATGTTCAACCGTTGCAGCACACGAAGACTCACCATTGCTAAAGTAGTCTGTCGCTGTGGTTTCTGACTGGAAGTTTACAACTATCCTACATTCAAAACTGCAAGCAGTTAAATGTTCAAGAATATCCGGAGAGCCTTAAAAGATTGTAGCCAATGGTGGCGATGAACGTTGATTAACAACTCGCAAAATATATTGCTTGACAGATTCCGTAAGATGGCCGGAGTGAGGATAATAAAATGTTTGTTTATCAGGACAGGAAAAAGTAAAATGCAGGTTTGCGGTATGACCGAATTATTCACGTAAACCCCTGCTAATCTGTTCACAGCAACGTAATGAAGAGCACTGCTCAGCGAATTGTTTGCGTTAATTCGTCTTTCGGTGAGAACTGACTATACAGCGCAATGTAAATGGAAACAGATGTAGTCAAACCGCTTTTAAAGCACTATAATTTTGGGGCGAAAACTGAGTGAGAATGGTAAGCGTACCACATTCTGAGAACCAGGAGCAAAATCTTTCGACGACAACCAAGTCAAATGTGATCTTCGGTCAGTTTGATCAAGTGGCCTGTCAGCTGGGTATTATAGCTGTTTTGTTACTGATTGCCACAGCCAAGATTGGTGGTACACATTGCTTGGTAAAACATAATAAGTTATCCTTGCATGCGGCATAATTCGCAGTTGTACAACCCTAAGGCATGCAGTCAGTGTTGGTAGGACAGGTGACGCTGTCTAACATTTCTCATCGTCCTACTTTGTAGATATTCAAGCGCAGCAACCGCGTGTTTTCGTGAAATTCGTCAAGTCTGGATCGCGAACTTCCCGTGGGACCTCACGTAGGCGTTTGGGTTTTATGGAAGGAAGTATGGCTGGAAAATTCCAAAAGCTCATGTTGGATGACCAACTAACTGACTGTCTCTTCACGATGATTCTTGACCTGTTTTCATTTAACAAGCTCAGCTTTCTCGATTGGTATTTTGGCGCTTTCCTGTGCAGCATACTGTAGCAGCTGCTCGCCCGGCCGATATTTGTGAGTACACGGATGGCTTATGCTAAGAAATTTGAATCTTGCCAGGTTACACGTGATCCGATTTCAGAAGGACCATATGCAATTCATGTCGGGATCTCTTTTTAGTGCCGCATAGTCGCCCACTGTCTTGATAACATTCCAGATCTGAAGGTCGTCTGCAAATAGTAAGATGTCAAACGCGAGCATGCTGATGATAAATTTACTGCATACTAAGAACAGACATGGTCCCAGTGCCGATATTAGGGTCACACCACAAGGGACTATATTTGAGAACAATATGGATCAGAGGAAACCCACATTCAGCTTACGGTGAATGAGGAAGTTTATCCAATTTAGCACAGGATCACCGATTCCAAGGCTTCGAATTTTATGAAGATGAATTCGGTAGTCTAGGCAATTATTTGTATAGGAGGTCGACGCCTTTTATAACAACCGTTGACTCCATCCAGCTGGCACGGCTAGTAAATAATTTGTCGTGCAGGAGAGAAGACAGAGGAATCCATACAGCTGTGACAATATGATATTGATGCTATCAAGACATCCTACTGACGCCAATCTGATGAGCTTTTTCATAACTTTGGACAACACTAGGGGAAACCTGCTTGGGCGTTACTAGGAAGAATATGCACGATCCCTATTCTTGAATAAGGGAATGAGTATTCCCCGTTTCCCCACTGCTGGAAATGGAATTTCCTTAATATTTTTGGAAGAACCGTGCCAGAGGTTTGGCAACATTTATGGCTATCGTTTTTAAGGTGTTCGGCCTGATAGTGTCCACTCACAAGGACAGTAGTCACCAATCACATTAGCTGCTTTGAAGAATATGCGGCTTAATCCTAGGGTCGGAGTGTCGGCTGGTGAATGGGTGAGGTGAATTTTCAATTTAAACTTATTTTGTAAAGTTTACCAAGGCGCGTTCGCTGCATCTTGTGTGGTGAGTGGCAAATCATCGAATGCATGTAATAATGGAATCTGACGCTAAACCCTCCGAAGCTTGTTTAATTTTTTGTAGAGCACCTTAAGATTAATGATGAATTTAATCTCAGTCAAGTTGATATTGAGTAGGACTTTGTAACCAATTTGAAGCAGTGATTCTCGTCGAGTTTATGTAGGACATCTCAGGCCCTGCCTCACTTCCTCGGACACGTTCTATAACCGCGCAGGGTCGACTAACTTAGAGCAATGCATTGTCTCGTCCGGCTGCTCAAGAAGGGCTATATTTCTTGGGGGGAAAGACTGGTTTAAAGCACCTCTGCCACTATTCTGGTGAACCGGGTGACAAATTCCTTCCAGCGGACATCGGGAGGCTGCTGACTAATTCAGGAAAAGTGTTCCTTACTGGGTGATACCATGAACTTCCTCCCTGCTTTCGCCGATGTACTCAGCGCAGCTGTTGCAGTGGAAGACAGGCATTGCGTGATCGTTACGGCCAAGCAAATTCATTATGTTTACCCCATCAATTATTTGTTCCTCGTTGGGTCTAGTTGTTATGACGATGTCCTAATCAGTAGAAGCCTAACGTGTAGGAAGCTTGATTAACTTAGTGGGAAAACCTTGCGTGTTTGTATACAAGCAGGTGAGGGCTGCAGAGCTTAGCAGTGCATTTGTGGATGTTTCCTTGCGAAATCTGTGCCGACCGTTCTGGAGTCGGCTGACGGTTGATTCTTCGTAAAACAGGAATCGCGGGCAACGGGGACAGTTACGGGTTGAGATGCAGAGTTATCGGCGTTAGTTGGTGGCTGAAAACCCAGTAGTACTCCAACTGACATAGTGCACTTTCTGCATTCCAGTTCTGTTGTGGTCGCAAACAAGGGTGTACAGTTCCTCGTGTTTTGTTGATGTATAGTCTTGTGTCCAGTAAATTTGCATGTATTGAAGATGACGAACTTCCTATGCATTTTAAGCAAACTCTTTCATCATCTTTTGCGACATGGGTATTGGGTTGCATTGTTACTTATCTAACTGGAGAATGTCACTATTTTGGAGAACCTAACGACATTGAGATCGAAATGGGCGATTATATTTTTGAAGGCGAATAACTCGTGCATGAAGTCCAATGTAGTCCAGCTATGCGCTTTATTCTCTAGCTTGCTTGAAGAATGAACATCAGGGACCACCGTGGACAAAAAAGGCGATTTTACATCCTTCTGTTTGCATTGGTCTGCCGAGTTTATTTTATGTTTTGCCGTTCGCTGCTTGAAACATTTGGAGAAGATTAAACCAATGTGTCGAATGGTAACAAAGATGAATGGTTGAACAAAGAAATACCTACGCAACATTACCTAACTAAATTATTACTCAGAATAACAGCGATTTTACCGTAGTGTACAGATTTTGCGTGACGTATTAGTTCAATCATATTTGCCTGCTTAGTATGAACCAGTATTATTTACCAAAGGGACTTCTACTGTTTCCTATCGTCCAGTAACTCACTGTTTATGGAGTTGGCCTTGGATACAGACATATTGGAAACATATCACTATTTTGTAATTTCGGATACTTATAGTCACGTTTTAGAAGATTGTGGAGCTGTATTGTTCAGCTCATAGGGTGTTTGGTTTCGTGGCTGGATTGGTATAATTAACTTATGATAATTTGGTGGTGGACGCGATTAGTTTGGAAGTGCCTCTGTCATCTGGCTAGCAACAACGTACGGGAGGTTTTCGCTCCCCTACTTATACTCGGTGTGGTACTTTACCCTTTTGAATAACGTGTGGCGAACGCAACTTTACGAGCATCCCATGATAACGGTCTAGCTACACTGTTCTAATTTGGTGTCTGATGTTGAGCATCGAATTTGAGTCTGGGGTTCTTCTGTTTTCCGTTAGATCAGCTATCACGGCGACTGTATGCTTTACAATATTTGTTAGTCTGTCACATTTCTGTGCTAACATAACTCTATATCTGCTTTGTGAAATATACGTACACTCAGTACAGAACCATAAGCAATCAGTGGCATTTTTACTCTCTTTATCTCACTGAGACTAGGGCGTAAACATCTAGGATGGATCCGTGAGAAGTATATGTTGTTTGTGAGAAAACGATAATACAAATAATTAGAAAGACCTTAACTTGCTGATTAATTGTGATTGAAGGAGAGTGGATGCAGAAAAAGTATGAAGTTTGCTTATGTTTACACAGTTGCAAATTGCATTTGCAATCATTTGCACCTTGTCAAGCGAATTCGTTAGACACTGAAGTAAATAAAAGTAAAATATAGCAGTTTCTTCCAAAGCAACAAGTTTGAATGTAACAGTTCGCATAAATAACCACTTAATAAAGTCAAAGCTACATGTCTGGCGTCAAGAGAAGTCGGCTGAATTGCTTGAATTAAGTTGTGTCATGAAGAATACCGTATATTAGTGTTATTTGGAATATACATTTACAAGACACCCTCAATTATCATGTGGTAGTATTCATACCCACCATAGAATACACAGGGAATGCCTGCATATGCAAGGACGCCTGTTCAATTAATTTATATGTTAATGTAGCTTGAGCGAGTGAATTGACAGCTAAGCAATTATCAGACAAAGTCTAGGGTGGCTTTTCATCGCATTGAGCGCTAAATACGGGGACAGGCTTCGATCAATAATTCCAATCGAAAGCTAATTTGGTTAAATGTAAAATGCCAAGCAATAGCAATGAGCTGTTTGGCACAATTCAATACACCTCATAGCTTACATTGTTCTAGTTCAATATATCCGTTGTATTCGCAGCTCAAATAGGGCGTATTGAAATCATATATTAATTGGGCATGTCTTTCCAAATATAGCAATTCGTCGATTTCGTAAAATGGTTCCGCTTCCAGTCGGTGGAAAGAAAGCAGATTTCCATTTGGCTGAACCAAATCCTTCACATCCTTCACACAGGATTTATAAAATGTGTAAAAGTTGGTACCCATCTTTTGTTTAACCTGTATGAGTTGAATTGTGAAAAAGCAACAAATACACTTAGTCTGTTGCATATAACAGGTTTGCTACCTTACATTTTGGTGCAACTTCTAATGAAACTACTATAATTATTCAAGTACATAGACTTGGATCAATAGCAAGTTAAAGCTTGGGTCTTCCCATTGGCAATAATCCCTAGATAATGCTTCCACACAAATTGGTTTAGAAATGTTAGCAGCGGTGAATACTGGCTGCCTTCTTCTGCACGCATTAATGAGGTATGTTGAACGTCCAATTTATTCAACCTAGCAAGTTGCGTGCAGCCGAATTATACAAGGGAATTGTCAGGGGTTATAGGCAACGAGTTTTGTATTAAGCAATCGAAACTCAAATTAAATTTCATCTTCTATTATTAATGACGTAGGAGCTTTGCATGTGTAATATAGATATAAACCTTCATAACTTATCATCAGCTTTTTTGGGTCAATCGTCAGCGTTGCATTGTGGTAACTTGCTACCCAAGGTAACACCGACAAGATGCCAAGCTAGGATTATTTGTCATCAAAGTAAGCCACTGTTCAGCTAAATGAAATAATTCCTAAATAACCGCTCCCGCAATGAATATCTCCGCATTCATAATATAATAATCGGAAGCAATGTTAGGACTACAGTGAATGGACCATCAATGATTTCCGAGAAGTTGGGTGACCCTTTTTGTGTTTTCGTGACAATCCTTCAAGTAAAAATGATTACATAGAACTACTGATTTTATGTGAAACCCCATTTTCGAAATGCGTGCGAGGTACCCATATCACTGGTCCCAAGGGTACAAGGTTGAAATAAAATATTTCGCCGGAATAATCTCACCTGCTTACATATATCCACAGAACTGGGTCCAGAGATGAACGACACTAAAATGTAGGTATTTTTGAAGCGGTGTATCATAAATCATATCAGATGTTGCAAATTGGAAGCAAAGTATTAGGCACTTTTCTCTGTGGCAATGTAGGATAACACTTATGTAGCATCACAAAACACCAAATATTTGTGTTTTCACGAAATGTGTAGGCGAGTGTGGAAATGTTTTCCTTGAGAACGAAAGGTGGATCAGTATTGCCTTGGCAAATTAACAAAGATAACGCTGGTGCCACGACATACTGTTCCACAATTGTTGTTTGGTATCACAGTTAGCTGCTTCAGTTATATGGAGC
>OX104064.1:211181090-211321224 GCA_944474145.2 Dicrocoelium dendriticum
CATTGCGGAGCACTGCCCAACGGCTTTGCTAAAAGGCATCAGTCAGTTCCAACCTGGAACATCTGGTGGAAAGCGAACACCAAATTAGAACCGCTGATGCTTTGCAAGTACTTTATGTAGTACAGTAACGGTACACTGAAGGTCTTACATCTTAAGGACGGCCGAAGCTGTTGAGATTAGGATAATTCAACCAGCATTATACAAACAGAAGGTTTTGCTGCAAGCGCTTCTTCTAACTTGGCCCTAGATATCTTATCAACTGTAAGCAATTCATGCGCCTACAATGATCTGCTTAACATTCCACCGACCAACGAACAGTGCTGTGCCACGTGTTTTGTTAGTCGACATCATAGTTCAAGACTGTTAAGTTTCTCTTTGTCGTGATTCCACTATTTTATTTCATCAGCTTTTCTGTTCTGCACTTCCATGTTATTTTTGTAAACGCCTGAGGCGATTTGTCGAAATGGTGCCTATTTGTACACTTGTATCCTTGTATTGCATTGGGTAAAATTTTCTCCATTCCACAGGACATTTTTACTTTTGAGCATGTCATTATTATATATGGGGGATTAAATCGGTTGTAAGTGTTCAGTCCTTTTTACGATGCTGCGAACGCCGCGAGCTGTATAAGCCTTTGATTGAGTATACACTTTTCTTGATCAATTACGTTGTTCAAATAGAGCAAAGCAGGCGACCTTTTTGTCCGGTGTTGCTCTGAAGGCTTCTTCTTATTTCCTGTCCTTGTGTGCCGGATATTTGCGTCGCACGCGCTGAAACCTTATTGGCTATTATGAATACAGCTTTGTTACTTTCACTTTACATTAGACGATTGCCATACAACTCCGGACGTTTTGCAAATCCCTATACACATTTTGCAAAACAGTCTACGTTCCGCATACAACTTTAGACGTTGTAAGAAGCGAACCGCATTTTGACAAATCACTTTTGAACCATAGATTTTAAGCAGAAAGTCAGCAATCCACTTGCAAGCCTTGAGAAGTAAGGCGAGTAAACGAGGTTCAGACTACATTGTAGGAATCAAAAAGCAACTGAATTGTGATAGTAGCAGGTGCCACTATAAACCATTCCCCTGATCGTGAATCTCAATCGTCTTGATCAACGAGGTTGACAGCGTATCTCTGTCTTCGGGTAGTTTATATGATTCTGACCTTACACGTGAGCATGTGTAGCAATGGGACTATTGCAAACTCAGGCGTCTCAATCACTTAATCTATCCTGACTTAAACAAATCTTACCTACATCAAGAGGTGACTGATGCTGGGGTTGAGATAGCCGGAATGTCACTCATCAGGAACGACCGCTCCAGCAGAGGAGGTGGAGTCCTACTCCACTACCGCAGCGATCTACAATGTACAATAGTTGATGACCTGGAAACACACGTTACCGACTCACTCTGGTGCCGTCTCCGACTGAGACACAACAACACATGTCTCAGAGCTATCATTTACAGCCCCCCAACGTCCACTCTGGAAATGGATTCCTGCTTGATCCGTGGCCTAAACAGAGTAACGCGCACTAGGTACATCCACATTCTCATCTCCGGGGACTTCAATCTACACAATCTGGAGGTTTCGGCATCGCCCAGTGAGAAGTTCAAAGCAGACTTGCATGAACTGATCGCTAATATTCCTTTGTACAATCATGTCACCACGCCCACTAGATTCAGGACAGCAAACAAACCGTCCATATTGGACCTTGTGCTCACAAATGAAGAGCTCATGATTGACAAATTATTGATGGATAGTCGATTAGGTCTCAGTGATCATGTAGTAATAACTTTTGACTACGTGTGTTATGCAGAGTATCCATCTGAACACACGGAACTAACTCATACAATCACACGCTACCACGTATTGAAAGAACTCGCCGACGCAAGTGCTTGAGAATTCTCAAACAAAGGTCCCCTTGACAACGTTTGGGCCGAGTTCCTTAACAGATTCAGCGACATCGTCAACAAAGCATCAGAGACCAAACCCCTTCGTCCCGCGAAAATGCCTTCAATTATAAGGAGTAGGACTCGAAAATGCCTGGCGATAAGGGATGCAGCATGGCGTGCCTACAAGATTAACCCCGACTCAGAGACCTGGGGAAATTTTCTGGCCCATCGCAACCATTGCACTGCACTTGTCCGTGAGGACAAAGTAACTTATCAACAGTGCCTAGCCAAAAAGTTCATGGCAAACAACAAACTGCTATATGAGCATGTTAATAAGCTTCGTAGAGTGAAGCATGGAATACCCCCACTATTCACGACAGGCGGCAGAGTACAAAGCGCCGAAGAAGCAGCTAATGCCTTGCGGCTGCAATACGCCCCAATTTTTGAACTCGCAACATCTACCTGTCCCATAATATCAAGCACATTACCGACACCCTTGTTTACACATGTAATTTTCAACCCAGCAATTGTACTAAGGAAGTTACTCTCACTGCGTGAGCATAGTTCTCCAGGAGCAGACAACATCCGCCCGAAAGCACTGAAGGCTACGGCCACCAAGCTAGCTGAACCACTGTCACAGTTCTTTCAAAGGTGCTTTGATGAACAACAAGTCCCCACTATGTGGAAGTGTGGCATTATAACCTCTATTTTTAAAGGTGGTAGCCGTTCCGATCCTGCAAACTATCGTCTAGTGACTCTTCTCCCTGTTTTGGCAAAGGTGATGGAAGCAGTCGTCGCTGAGGCTTTAATGGACTACCTGGGAAATGCAACATTTTGGTACCGGAACAGCATGGCTTCCGTCAACACCGGTCATGCACCACCAACCTACTCATTGCACGAGGTAGTTGGACGGAAGTGGCCGATGATGGGGTCGGAGTCGACGTCATCTATCTGGACTTCTCCAAAGCTTTCGACCGCCTTGATCACCGCCTTCTACTTCAAAGACTACAAAGTTACGGAATCGGAGATCCTGTACTTGGTTGGATTGGCGACTTCCTTTACCAACGAAAGCTTCAAGTACGTGTTAGGGGATCACTTTCTAACCCAATTGAGGTGGAATGTGGTGTCCCACAAGGCTCAGTGCTGGGACCGCGTTTATTCCTGGTGTTTATCAACGACCTGGAAAGAGTCATCTCCTCAGATTTCCTGCTTTTCGCCGATGACGTCAAGAAATGGCGGGCGATTAGTAACAAGGCAGATCTCGATCTGCTCCAACATGACCTAGATTGCATTTACGAATGATCACAGAGGAATAAACTTCAATTGAACATGGCTAAGTGCAAAGTGATGCATCTGCGTCACCAGCCGGTGAGGGCTTACAAGAGTGGAGACCACATCTTGGCGAAGGTTTCTCAGGAGCGTGACCTGGGTGTATGTGTACAGGAAGACCTCGGGTGTTCCAAACAAGCAGAGAAGGCGACGAGAACCGGAAATCAACACTTCGGCCTTCTTCGCAGAGCCTTCGGTCAGTTTGAACCCTCAATATTTCCCCAAATGCTTAATGCCTACGTGCGACCTCACGTGGAATATGCTATCCAGGCGTGGCAGCCGTGGCAGAAACAGGATCTCGTTGCTCTCAAGACTCCTCAACGACGGGCAACCAAGAACGTCAGGGGCCTCTTTCGTCTGCCCTATCAGCTTAGACTGAAATTTTTAAGCATCTACAGCAGTCGATATCGGCTTTTGCGGGGGGATCTCATAATGGTTTACCAGATTCTGAAGAACCCAAACCACATTTGCCGTCCGCTGCTGGAATTGCACCACATCACTAAACTAAGAGCTCACTCTCTGAAACTGACAATTCATTATAGCCGGCTTGAATGCCGTAGAAATTTCTTTTCTCTCCGCGTGTGCCAGCCTTGGAACGCCCTCCCTAATTATGTCATCTCTGCTCCCAATCTGGCTATATTTAAAAAACGTGTTGACGAATGCATTGTCTCACTTACATTTCATTTTATGACTTGTTAGCCAGGGGCTACAAAACGCAATCAAACGGTGTCTTGCAAAACGCCTACCCAATGGATGTATGGATTTATTCCTGTAATACGCGAACATCTCCGCTATTCCACACAAGTCTATGGTGAGTCCACCACAACGCTTTTCACTTTATTATGCAATTGATTTGCGCAATAATTTCCATCCCACGGGACTTGTTAAGCGATGCTTTTTTACCCGTAATAAACTATTGTTCCCTTGTTCCATTGTACTATTGGAGGGTCGTTGTGAACCACTCGTTCTGAGAATCGATTGCGAAGCGCCATCTCAATATGGACGGGAATCCCACTGAATTAAACCTTAGACAAATCGAGCACTTGGACCGTCACTGATGAAGTAGATAGGCGGCGATCCAGTTGTCCCCTGTCACTCCATGGGCTTTCGCGTATTTTGTGTGCGTCAACCTCTACAGCTGATCGCTTATTGGATCAGTGCCAGCTATCATGGTTTCAGCAAACACAGCATAGGTTTATTGGCCTACTGCTGCAAGTCGTTTTCAAATAAATGGGGTTAATACCATAGGACAATGTTCACATCACGTTGTGCTCGCGCTAATGCCACGGGTCCATACAAGCAGTGGGCGAATGTGCACTCCCTTCTCTCCATCTTTTTCGTCGTGTACCTTCATCAAATTTGGTGCATTGGATTCCCCTGTCCTTCTGTGCTTTTCCGCATAGTTTATGTGGGTGTACTCGAAATTATACAGCCATAGGACTATTGGAACGGTGCAGTCTATCAAGCATACACCGAGGGTATGCTAACTTTATTGGACAAAGCTGCAGATGGTTACAAAGGAACAGTGCAGCAATTGTGTGTAAAGGGTAATAAGGCAATGCGTTACAAGTCCAGCAGGATGATGTGTCTAAAGCGACTAGATATGTGCAGGTAAAATGTTGCTCTTGGCAATGCAAGAGAACTGGCTAACCAGTGGGGATTGTCGCTCGTAGCTCATATTTATCGATTCGAGAAGCCCATGGCCAAAAACGCCATGCTGTGTTTGGTGGAGTGATGATAGTTTTCACTGTTCCAGTAATCAAGGAGCTCTATAGTTTGACTCCCACAAAACAAGCGAAAGCCCATGGAATAACAGGGGCCAACTGGATCGCCGCCTATCTACTTCATCAGTGACGGTCCAAGTGCTCGATTTGTATAAGGTGTAATTCAGTTTGATTCCCGTCCATATTGAGATGGCGCTTCGCAATTGATTCTCAGAACGATTGGTTCACAACGACCCTCCAATAGTAGGTACGATTTTTTAAGTCAGGATGAATAAGCTGTTAAGTATTCTGACTTTGATTATCGCATATTTACACATGTTTACGTGTAAACTCCGAAGCACGTAAACTTTTCAAAGACAGAAATGGTGGAGAGTGATACTTAGTGAGCATCTTTGATTTAGGAGATCTAATTTCACGAGCAAAGAAATAGTTTGTATTGGCACCCGCTACTCACACATTGCGGTTGCTTTACAATGACTACAGTTTTTACCGAACCTCGTTTAGTCGCCTTGCTCCTCATTTGTTGCAACTGAGTTGCTTAGTTTCTGCTTAAACTCCATGTTGTCCATAGTTGTTTGCAATCAGTCCATTTTGTTTTGCGGTAATTCCTGTGTTTTGCTAAGCCTCCAGTGTGTTTTTTGAAGCGTCCATATTTTGTTGCAGAACGTCTATCTTGGTTTGTTAAACGTCCACAGTGGTTTGCAGTATGTAATTCAAGTTGTTTTAATGATTTACTCAACACAAGTTATCCAGAATGCATTGTAGCGCGTGCGAGATATGCCATCCTAACCTTGTTGTCATTATGTTTATGTTTACCCAGAGGAATATTGCAAAGTACTTCTTGCTATTATTGCCTGAAAAAGTACCTGATAATCCTAGTTAGACCTCGTATAATGCAGCATTCACCGTTTTGCATGACTGGAAGTTTTGATACCATTTGCAAACAACATTGTTTAACAGTAAGAATTGTTTTACCGTTTGATCTTTGTCACTCATATTATTTTTCAGAGGATTTTTACTTATTATCTTAACGGTAATTGAAAAATTACGCACCCACTCTAAGCTGATTAAACCAGTCAAACGAAACAGTTTCTGAAAGGGGCACTTCTCGACATAGCAGTGTTTCGATTTTTATCCTCTCTAGCTTGGCTGCATAAAATCCACGAATAGTTTGTCAGCTCAACACTGTGTATATTGGCGACGCAATAAAGTTGTTCCGACATGTGGTACAACTGGCACTGGTAACTGAAATATATATTTAACTTTTTTTCAAAAGTCGCACGACATTATATTTGCAGTGGTCATTTTCGTCTGGAGGTAATGACATATGGTACTGTTCACAAGATTTATTTGGCTCTAAGTATTAAAACTTCATTATGTTCAGTGTGATTGGAATTTACACATTAATACTTCGTGGATTAGTTAACTTGGTGCACTATTTCCCAGTTAAATGCAATCGTAAAATTAAGTGCAGCACGAAATGAATGAATCTTGAACTAAATGCACTGCCACACCATTGCAGTGCGCAACTTGTGGTCGAATTCGCAAGTACGCTTTCAAGATATACATATATTATGAGCACATAAATATACTTGATGAGATAATCAGCATAGGAAGAGTCTGTTCTCAATCTACTACATCAGCATGCCTATGCATGTGACCATATATATGCACAGGAATTTTGGATTGAGCTTGCAGTGGAAATGACTAGAGTGCAGAAAATTGTGATGAATGACAGAAAAGCTTTCTTGAACCTACCCTTTTTCAAGCTCATGATGTTCAACCGTTGCAGCACACGAAGACTCACCATTGCTAAAGTAGTCTGTCGCTGTGGTTTCTGACTGGAAGTTTACAACTATCCTACGTTCAAAACTGCAAGCAGTTAAATGTTCAAGAATATCCGGAGAGCCTTAAAAGATTGTAGCCAATGGTGGCGATGAACGTTGATTAACAACTCGCAAAATATATTGCTTGACAGATTCCGTAAGATGGCCGGAGTGAGGATAATAAAATGTTTGTTTATCAGGACAGGAAAAAGTAAAATGCAGGTTTGCGGTATGACCGAATTATTCACGTAAACCCCTGCTAATCTGTTCACAGCAACGTAATGAAGAGGACTGCTCAGCGAATTGTTTGCGTTAATTCGTCTTTCGGTGAGAACAGACTATACAGCGCAATGTAAATGGAAACAGATGTAGTCAAATCGCTTTTAAAGCACTATAATTTTGGGGCGAAAACTGAGTGAGAATGGTAAGCGTACCACATTCTGAGAACCAGAAGCAAAACCTTTCGACGACAACCAAGTCAAATGTGGTTTTCGGTCAGTTTGATCAAGTGGCCTGTCAGCTTGGTATGATAGCTGTTTTGTTACTGATTGCCACAGCCAAGATTGGTGGTACGCATTGCTTGGTAAAACATAATAAGTTATCCTTGCATGCGGCATAATTCGCAGTTGTACAACCCTAAGGCATGCAGTCAGCGTTGGTAGGACAGGTGACGCTGTCTAACATTTCTCATCGTCCTACTTTGTAGATATTCAAGCGCAGCAACCGCGTGTTTTCGTGAAATTCGTCAAGTCTGGATCGCGAACTTCACGTGGGACCTCACGTAGGCGTTTGGGTTTTGTGGAAGGACGTATGGCTCGAAAATTCCAAAAGCTCATGTTGGATGACCAACTAACTGACTGTCTCTTCACGATGATTCTTGACCTATTTTCATTTAACAAGCTCAGCTTTCTCGATTGGTATTTTGGCGCTTTCCTGTGCAGCATACTGTAGCAGCTGCTCGCCCGGCCGATATTTGTGAGTACACGGATGGCTTATGCTAAGAAATTTGAATCTTGCCAGGTTAAACGTGATCCGGTTTTAGAAGGACCATGTGCAATTCATGTCGGCATCTCTTTTTAGTGCCGCATAGTCGCCCACTGTCTTGATAACATTCCAGATCTGAAGGTCGTCTGCAAATAGTAAGATGTCGAACGCGAGCATGCTGATGATAAATTTACTGCATACTAAGAACAGACATGGTCCCAGTGCCGATACTAGGGTCACACCACAAGGGACTATATTTGAGAACAATATGGATCAGAGGAAACCCACATTCAGCTTACGGTGAATGAGGAAGTTTATCCAATTTAGCACAGGATCACCGATTCCAAGGCTTCGAATTTTATGAAGATGAATTCGGTAGTCTAGGCAATTATTTGCATAGGAGGTCGACGCCTTTTATAACAACCGTTGACTCCGTCCAGCTGGCACGGCTAGTAACTAATTTGTCGTGCAGGAGAGAAGACAGTGGAATCCATACAGCTGTGACAATATGATATTGATGCTATCAAGACATCCTACTGACGCCAATCTGATGAGCTTTTTCATAACTTTGGACAACACTAGGGGAAACCTGCTTGGGCGTTACTAGGAAGAATATGCACGATCCCTATTCTTGAATAAGGGAATGACTATTCCCCGTTTCCCCACTGCTGGAAATGGAATTTCTTTAATATTTTTGGAAGAACCGAGCCAGGGGTTTGGCAACATTTATGGCTATCGTTTTTAAGGTGTTCGGCCTGATAGTGTCCACTCACAAGGACAGTAGTCACGTCATCACATTGGCTGCTTTGAAGAATATGCGGCTTAATCCTAGGGTCGGAGTGTCGGCACGTGAATGGGTGAGGTGAATTTTCAATTTAAACGTATTTTGTAAAGTTTGCCAAGGCGCGTACGCTGCATCTTGTGTGGTGAGTGGCAAATCATCGAATGCATGTAATAATGGAATCTGACGCTAAACACGCCGAAGCTTGTTTAATTTTTTGTAGAGCACCTTAAGATTAATGATGAATTTAATCTCAGTCAAGTTGGTATTTGAGTAGGACTTTGCAAACCAATTTGAAGCAGTGATTCCTCTGAGTTATGTAGACATCTCAGGCCTGCACATCCGGACACGTTCTATAACCGCGCAGGGTCGACTAACTTAGAGCAATGCATTGTCGCGTCCGGCTGCTCAAGAAGGGCTATATTTCTTGGGGGGAAAGACTGGTTTAAAACACCTCTGCCACTATTCTGGTGAACCAGGTGACAAATTCTTTCCAGCGGACATCGGGAGGCTGCTGACTAATTCAGAAAATGTGTTCTTTACTGGGTGATACCATGAACTTCCTCCCTGCTTTCGCTGATGTACTCAGCGCAGCAGTTGCAGTGGAAGACAGGCATTGCGTGATCGCTACGGCCAAGCAACTTCATTATGTTTACCCCAACAATTATTTGTTCCTCGTTGGGTCTAGTTGTTATGACGATGTCCTAATCAGTAGAAGCCTAACGTGTAGGAAGCTTGATTAACTTAGTGGGAAAACCTTGCGTGTTTGTATACAAGCAGGTGAGGGCTGCAGAGCTTAGCAGTGCATTTGTGGATGTTTCCGTGCGGAATCTGTGCCGACCGTTCTGGAGTCGGCTGACGGTTGATTCTTCGTAAAACAGAAATCGCGGGCAACGGGACAGTTACGGGTTGAGATGCAGAGTTATCGGCGTTAGTTGGTGGCTGAAAACCCAGTACTACTCCAACTGACATAGTGCACTTTCTGCATTCCAGTTCTGTTGTGGTCGCAAACAAGGGTGTACAGTTCCTCGTGTTTTGTCGATGTATGGTCTTGTGTCCAGTAAATTTGCATGTATTGAAGATGACAACTTCCTATGCATTTTAAGCAAACTCTTTATCATCTTGTGCGACATGGGTATTGGGTTGCATTGTTACTTTTCTAACTGGAGAATGTCACTATTTTGGAGAACCTAACGACCTTGAGATCGAAATGGCGATTATATTTTTGAAGGCGAATAACTCGTGCATGAAGTCCAATGTAGTCCAGCTATGCGCTTTATTCTCTAGCTTGCTTGAAGAATGAACCTCAGGGACACCGTGGACAAAAAGCGATTTTACATCCTTCTGTTTGCATTGGTCTGCCGAGTTTATTTTATGTTTTGCCGTTCGCTGCTTGAAACATTTGGAGAAGTTTAAACAATGAGTCGAATGGTACAAAGATGAATGGCTGACAAAAGAAATACCTACGCAACATTACCTAACTAAATTATTACTCAGAATAACAGCGATTTTACCGTAGTGTACAGATTTTGCGTGACGTATTAGTTCAATCATATTTGCCTGCTTAGCATGAACCAGTATTATTTACCAAAGGGACTTCTACTGTTTCCTATCGTCCAGTAACTCATTGTTTATGGAGTTGGCCTTGGATACAGACATATTGGAACATATCACTATTATGTAATTCGGATATTATAGTCACGTTTTAGAAGATTGTGTAGCTGTATTGTTCAGCTCATAGGGTGTTTGGTTTCGTGGCTGGATTGGTATAATTAACTGTAGCTAGTTTGGTGGTGGACGCGATTAGTTTGGAAGTGCCTCTGTCATCTGGCTATCAAAAACGTACGGGATGTTTTCGCTCCCCTACTTATACTCGGTGTGGTACTTTACCCTTTTGAAGAATGTGTGGCGAACGCAACTTTACGAGCATCCCATGATAACGGTCTAGCTACACTGTTCTAATTTGGTGTCTGATGTTGAGCATCGAATTTGAGTCTGGGGTTCTTCTGTTTTCCGTTAGATCAGCTCTCACGGCGACTGTATGCTTTACAATATTTGTTAGTCTGTCACATTTCTGTGCTAACACAACTCTATATCTGCTTTGTGAAATATCCGTACACTCAGTACAGAACCATAAGCAATCAGTGGCATTTTTACTCTCTTTATCTCACTGAGACTAGGGCGTAAACATCTAGGATGGATCCGTGAGAAGTATATGTTGTTTGTGAGAAAACGATAGTACAAATAATTAGAAAGACCTTAGCTTGCTGATTGATTGTGATTGAAGGAGAGTGGATGCAGAAAAAGTATGAAGTTTGCTAATGTTTACACAGTTGCAAATTGCATTTGCAATCATTTGCACCTTGTCAAGCGAATTCGTTAGGCACTGAAGAAAATAAAAGTAAAATATAGCAGTTTCTTCCAAAGCAACAAGTTTGAATGTAACAGTTCGCATAAATAACCACTTAATAAAGTCAAAGCTACATGTCTGGCGTCAAGAGAATTCGGCTGAATTGCTTGAATTACGTTTTGTCATGAAGAATACCGTATATTAGTGTTATTTGGAATATACATTTTCAAGACACCCTCAATTATCACGTGATAGTATTTATACCCACCATAGAATACACAGGGAATGCCTGCATATGCAAGGACGCCTGTTCAATTAATTTATATGTTAATGTAGCTTGAGCGAGTGATTTGACAGCTAAGCAATTATCAGACAAAGTCTAGGGTGGCTTGTCATCGCATTGAGCGCTAAATACGGGGACAGGCTTCGATCAATAATTCCAATCGAAAGCTAATTTGTTTAAATGTAAAATGACATGCAATAGCAATGAGCTGTTTGGAACAATTCAATACACCTCATAGCTTACATTGTTCTAGTTCAATATATCCGTTGTATTCGCAGCTCAAATAGGGCGTATTGAAATCATATATTAATTGGGCATGTCTTTCCAAATATAGCAATTCGTCGATTTCATAAAATGGTTCCGCTTCCAGTCGGTGGAAAGACAGCAGATTTCCATTTGGCTGAACCAAATCCTTCACATCCTTCACACAGGATTTAAAAAATGTGTAAAAGTTGGTACCCATCTTTTGTTTAACCTGTATGAGTTGAATTGTGAAAAAGCAACAAATACACTTAGTCTGTTGCATATAACAAATTTGCTACCTTACATTTTGATGCAACTTCTAATGAAACTACTTTAATTATTCAAGTACATAGACTTGGATCAATAGCAAGTTAAAGCTTGGGTCTTCCCATTGGCAATAATCCCTAGATAATGCTTCCACACAAATTGGTTTAGAAATGTTAACAGCGGTGACTATTGGCTGCCTTCTTCTGCACGCATTAATGAGGTATGTTGAACGTCCAATTTATTCAACATAGCAAGTTGCGTGCTGCAGAATTATACAATGGAATTGTCAGGGGTTATAGGCAACGAGTTTTGTATTAAGCAATCGAAGCTCAAATTAATTTTCATCTTCTATTATTAATGAAGTAGGAGCTTTGCATGTGTAATATAGATATAAACCTTTATAACTTATCACCAGCTTTATTGGGTCAATCGTCAGCATTGCGTTGTGATAATTTGCTACCCAAGGTAACGCCGACAAGAATGACAAGCTAGGATTGTTTGTCATCAAAGTAAGCCTCCCTTCAGCTAAATAAAATATTTCCTAAATATTCGCTCTCGCAATGAATATCTCCGCATTCATAATATAATAATCGGAAGCAATGTTAGGACTACAGTGAATGAACCATCAATGATTTCCGAGAAGTTGGGTGACACTTTTTGTGTTTTCGTGACAATCCTTCAAGTAAAAATGATTACATAGAACTACTGATTTTATGTGAAACCCCATTTTCGAAATGTGTGCGAGGTACCCATATCACTGGTCCCAAGGGTCCAAGGTTGAAATAAAATATTTCGCCGGAATAATCTCACCTGCTTACATATATCCACAGAACTGGGTCCAGAGATGAACGACACTAAAAGGTAGGCGTTTTTGAGGCGGGGTACGATAAATCATATCAGATGTTGCAAATTGTAAGCAAAGTTTCCGACACTTTTCTCTATGACAGTGTAGGATAACATTTATGTAGCATCACAAAACACCAAATATTTGTGGTTTCACGAAATGTGTAAGCGTGAGTGGAAATGCTTTCCTTGAGAACTAAAGGTGGATCAATATTGTCTTGGCAAATTGACAAAGATAAATCTGCTGCCTCGACATACTGTTCCACAATTGTTGTTTGGTATCACAATTAGCTGCTTCAGTTATATGGAGAAATTTAATTGACGTCGATACAAGGAATAACAATTCATAGTTACCAATATTATTGTTCAGCTGCACCTTCCGCTGGCCGATAAGCCGAAGCTAAGGTAGGAGATCAAGGACCTCAAAATCAGAGGAGCAGTCGGGGTACAAGTTTCCCGGTTAGTGTGTTATCGGGTGGTTCTTTTCCGCCCTACCATTGCCCATTCTGGTAGCGCACGACACAGGTTTGGATCTAACGAATACTTTCAGCTAGTGCCAAGTAATGCGCGCAGCCGAAAAATTAAGGTATACTAGTTAGGTCTGCTTGTAGATGGATTTCATCTCGATATATTCCGATTCAATGAAGCGTGGCTGCCTCAGGACATCACAGATGGCGAAGTAGCTCTTTATGTGAGCTGTAAAATAGAAATTTTGCAGACATGTTAATTTCCGTCGGCAGAAAATGGTTGTAGCTATGTCGACTATGATTAATACATCCTCGGCTCAGGTTACAGTTGTAATTGTGCATAGAAGCCCGAGGAGCGTATCCAAAGTGGTACTTGACTTTATTCGATCCTAGTCCGAAAACACGTGGCTGGTGATGGACGATTTTAAGCACCTGGAGGTTTGCTTGGCAGACCTTTCTATCAACTAAGAGTCAGACAAGTTCGTCGCTACTCTACTTGAGCTTACCCTCTAAGTACCATTACATCAGTTCCATGACCTCAAAACTAGGTACGTGGATGCCCACGTACAGTCCATCATAGAACTTGTATTTACTAAGTCACTCGATTTTGCTGATGACATCACTCACGAGCCTGCACTGGGTTTGTTTGCACTTTGTTTGTTTGTTTGCACTTTTATTTGCTTGCACTTTAGTTTTGTTCACTTTAGTTGCACTCTGTCTAGACGCTACCAGACTAATGTTGAGTCTCGTGAAAACATTTAACATGCCGACTAAAAAGCAATGAGATCCAAGGCTTCGGGTTTCCATTGTGATATCGTAGGTGGTGATACTGTCCAGGTTGGCTGGGATAAATTTAAATCCTAAAAAGTAGAAGTCTCTACTCCCTTCATCGCAGTCACAAGGAGAAAGGAGGCACGAGCACATCCTTTCCGGATAGATTCCATTGTCCGGCATCTTCTCACAAATAGGTCTGAATTTTGGCGGAGTTACCGAGATGCTCCGTCCACCGATACTTATGACAGGTACCGTTAGGCTAGAAATAGTTCTAAGCAACACCTAAGGAATGCTCGGCTCAATATCGAGAAAAGGTTAGCAAACGAAGCTTCAGAGAATCCAAAATGGTTCTTCGCATATGTTAATAGGCACTTCAATTCGAACACGTCAATACCAATGTTGGTGCGTGAGGACGGTACTCATGCGCACACAGACTATGACAAGGCCTGAATACTTAGTGTGCGCTATGCAGCAGCTTTTGTAAGGGAAACCTCATTGATAGACTATGAGCTGGTTTGTAGAAACCTAGAAGGTTTGGGACTATCTGAATTTATTGTAGTGGAGACGGAAGTTGGTAGGCTGTTACAAGGGCTGAACTCTAAGGTCTCTGAGCCTGATTTAATTCACCCGAAACTGTTGCATGAGTTGGCTGCGGAACTAAGTGTACTGCTCGGTTTCGTGTGTTAGAAATCACTTGATAGCTGTGCATTAACTTCCAAATGGACGGAAACAGTTATCTGTCCCATATTCAAGAATGGGGACAACAGTCTGTCTGAAAATTACATGTCAGTTAGCCTGAGAAATGTAGTAGTCATACTCCTCAAGCAACTGGTGAGAGATTTAATGGAGACTCATCTGCGTAAATTTAATGTGTTTACCAATGTACAACACCAGTTTCGGAAGGGATTTTCTTGTCTTACGATTCTATTGGTGGTTCGCGAATGTTGGGGGGATGCATTGGATAACCGCCACGCACTGGCTGTGTTTTCGTCGACTTTTCAAAATCCTGTCAAGCACCTGTATTTTTAACCGTTATACATCAAGGCTCATTGTTCATTTGACAAGATACCCCGTTGACTTCTTGCAAAAAAGCTGACCGTCTACGAGGGATCTGGTGACGCTGTTCAGTTAGTGAGTGTCTTCTTGGATAGTAGAGAAGAGTGTGTACGGGTAGGCCGCGGCGTAGCTTTTTGTCAATCTGTCCTCATTTGCGTGCCACAGGGCTCGGATATTGAACCGCTGCTGCTCTCTAACTATGTTAATGACCTACCTGCGAAGCTTGAGGTACAATCGTTGCTATTTGCTGATGACCTGAAGCTGTAGAACGTTATATATGTTCTTGGGGTTTCCGAAGCTAATCAGGGAGCGTTGGATATGCTTTGGGACTGGGCTACTTTAAGCTTACGGTTCAGAAAGCAGACAAGTTGATCCGTTCTTCGAATTGGAGGAGCGTTTTTTAATGCGAAGCACTTGGTCAGTGGGGTCGACCTCCCCGTGTATCTAACCAGGTTGATCTAGGCGTTGTACACCCTTAGACTTCACACCAGGCGACAACTGGAAGAAGGCAACAAACAGAGTTGGCCGCATTTCGTGGTCGGTACGAGGTTCTTTCGGAGTCTTGACGGCCGGCGTCTTTGCGAGACTGTTCTCTGCTTTCGTTCGGCCACAGCTAAAATAGTGCGTCCACGGTTGTCCGCCTTGTCTCGCCACCGGAAAGTTGGAGCTACAAAGGGTTTTACGTGTGGGTCAAAGGTTGTTCGATGGATTACGAGGACGGACGTATCCCAAGCGTCTACTTACTTTGGGAATGCATGCAATGCACTACCGAGGGCTTGTAGCAGGCCTAATCCTAACCTACTGTATCTTAAAGGGGAAGGTTGGTCCAGAGTTATTTGAGCTATTCAGTCCCGCTATATTGTCTGTTCTACACGATCATTCCATTATGGTACACAAATCGCGGTCCGATCGGGTAAGGGCGGAAATCCGGCGGTCACACCAAGTTATCAAGCTCTGGAATACGCTTCTGGAAAATGTCATCAGGGAATCTGCTGTCAATGGGTTTGAGCGGTAACTTGACACTCTAGGGTAGCAACACGACACGTTTCCCCTTTCGTGACTAAAACCCATCCTCAAACTTCGATTTTCGTTTCTCTACTTTTCTTCGTACATTAGTATTTATTTCTTATTTTAGGTGAACTACTTATTCTGTACTTTCGATTTCTCTTCTCATCCTTTGATTATTTCACCTGACTGCGACATTAGGGAATGCTAGGGCAGGAGACGTCGACATTCACTGGTTGGCCAGGGTTTTAGATCCATCAAAACTCTGAGCACTTCATCAGTTTTTTGTTCCATGATCCACTCAAGATGGAACACTCATGAGATTTCCGTATCATTTCAGTCCCACCGAAATTGAACTTGAAGTGCCGAATTAAACCATAGGCGAAATCCGTTTGAAACACAGTCGAATACTCACAACTGTTTGGGGTAACTGTCATAATTCATGAAAACTATAGTTCCTATGTTCCGTTTCATAACGCTTCATGGAGCACATTTGACAATTCCAAATGAAACCAGAGCATAAAAATGGGGGAATGGCTGCCCTGATACCTGGAATACAGGTTGAAATAAAAACGAAATTTGCAAGCATAAAGCATTTGCTAGAATCAGCAGGGTGGAGAGCGTAATGCTCTTGTTATCACATTCTTGATATTTCGCAATGCAGCTAATCGGTCACGCAGTAAGCTGTGTTAATAAATAATAAGTAAAACGGGCTACGCTATTTGCCGTTTTAAACTTTATAAAGAATATTGCTAATTGTTAGATCGATGTGAACTCACGTAACCGTAGTTCAGCTGCTGTGTGCATTGGGAAGTTTAAACATTGATTAGACGTTTGTCCAGAGCATATACAGCTTGCCCACTAAAGAATATATCATTTATTATGTATAACTATTAGTAACACAGAAACGCAATCTGACATCGAGTTTTATGTTAAAACCAACACAATTACCTAGTTATCAAAGTAACACATTAGAATATTATAACTGCAATTTATAATGGTTAAAGCGGTTTATTCAAGATGAGCCTAAATTATCTACTTGTATGCAAACTCAATGGCATTATTAATTTTAAATACTGTAAGGTGTTAGTCTACTCGTTTAAATAGAAAAGAATTAAGAAAAATAAGTTGCTAATTTTTGCCAAATTGCCCAAGATCTAACTAGGAACCTATTCTCCGGATGTGTATATGGATGAAAGGTCCACACTTCGAAGTCTAGTTGAGTTAGATTACTAATTTTAACACAGCAAATGAAGTAACTAACTGAACGATATACTGTCATTGCAAAAGTGTAGACTAGATATGTAATTAAAAGTACAGTGAACGCACACTTTCTCACTAGCATTGCAGTGTGTCCGGGTTCGAATGTGACACATCCAAGATTTTCAAAATTGAAAATACTCTCTATCCGCAAAGCTATCTCCGAGTTACTCATGAAATATAAGGGAATTCTGCCCAGCCATCCTTGCATATGAAGGCGGACCGCATTTGTAATCCAGTGAAGTCGCGGTTCCACAATTACTTCGCTTTCGCAAGTAATGACCCCGCTTAGAACATAGATATGGAGCCTTGGTTCAATAAACTAGATAAGAATGTAAGCACATATCGTGATGGAAATATATCTGTTCTAATGTAAAGAGGAGCTTACTACATGCACATATCAATAGAGAAGATAGAATCCACAATGTGCGAAGTCATCATTAGCAAAAGAATAGTGAAAAAGACGTAAATGGGAATCTCACGGCTTTCCTTCAAAATTGGTGAGATGTGTCAAACTAGCACAAAATAATTTGTCCAACATCGTTAGTCAGGTGGGGATACAACGAATTTGCTCGTTTACAGACTGCGAACATACTTACGGAAACGCAGCTGTCGGTTTCATATTTGTCACCCTTAAATTGCAGGTGTATATCTAGGGCAGAGAACAAATGTTTCATTGCAGAATGAAGTGATTAAGTGAGACACAAAGCTTATCGTATGATTTTAGTCTTAAGTGCTTATTTTTTGTTTCCGTGTAAATGAGTTCCAACAACGCTTGCGCTAATCTAAGTTTTATGAGCAACCGAAACGCTTAACTTAGGCATATCAAGCATTAACGGTTAGTAAAACGTAAGTCAGTCCAAGTGAAGGTAAACTCCATACGCTCGTGTAAAATCTTTTAAATCAGTTTACCGTGACACGGAGTTTATATTATCGGATGGAATAAGCACAGAAAAGTTCATTTCTAATAATGCATATGGACCCGTAACTTAGGTAATAATGCTTTTGTTTCGACGAACAAGTGAGACGAATTTGCAAGATTGGACAAGCTAAACATATGATAAATGTTGTTGTTTGGGATCAATATACACTAGGATATCTAAAAGAGTGTGTGACGCTTGCGAATGCTCATTTAAGAGCCTGGAAGTATAAAGAAATCAGGCTTCATACTGTTTGCTACCAACGAAACGCACAACAGACAATTTGTTAAATATTAAAAATCGGAAATTAAAAAGTTTGTGTGCACAAGCAGAAACAAACATTTTTAGAATTATCGTGCAAAAGCACAAGAATACCTTATAATTTGTGTGCGAGAGTACATGCTTTTACAAACATTAGAATTAGAGCACAAGTTACTGAGAAAAATTGGAGCATATGCTTCTGGAATGGCAGTATGCGGGCTCTTTTAAGACCGAAAACGAGTTGTATAGCCAGTAAACAGTACGTAGGATAATGGCGAAGCTTTACGGTGGATGATGCAGGGATTATGCAGCAATCTTGACCCAAAGAGAAGAATCATTTAAAAAGATTGTAGTCCATCCGGGTGCTGAAAACAAAATTTTATAAAAACGCGAATATTTTTAAGCGAGAGGGCACATGAACAAGTCAAATGTTCGTATAATTTAGATGGTAATTTCGGAAATTCTTCAATTATTATGACTTTGAGCATTCGGACAATATCATCAGCAAATTTATATTTTATGGAAATAGCGGGGTTAGTTAGACATTTTTGATATAAGGCAAACGGAAAAGCACACTAATTGTTTTCTGCAAAAAACCACAGTTTGCTGGGAGCTAAAAGAATCACCTACCACATGGGTGCGTGTTTTGTGTGCGAGTAGCAATACAGTAATGCATTACAGTGCATTCATATGGGAAAAGCCATTTCCTATAAACACTTGATAATATCAGTCGGTGAAGTCTGGCAGTTATAGTCGTGGCACGAATGGAATTGGTCGTGCATATTTAGTAAAATCAAACGGAAGTAGATGTACAAAATGTGAACGACGTGCAGTACAGGGCGCTCCCTTCTTATCATGCAGTCACACCTTACGGTACAGATTATGCATACAGTAACACTATCGTTTATTCGCACTGATTCAACGCTCCTAACATTTCAGACTTTCCACCCAAAATTCTTGACTACACATTGATAAGAGTACGCATATTCAACTTGGGTTTATCTGCGTTATCCATTGAAGTTACCACTACAGAAGTATCCAGCACGCACCAACGTTACCGTTACAGTAATTTCAGCAAGATTTTCGCGGAAACCAACAAACACATTAAACATAATTTTAAAGTGCATTACTCTTTGTGCTCTCATTATCGCCTTCCAATAAGTTTTGTACCCCGAGAATACGACGCTTGTTTTGATGGCTGCAGCTCATTTAGCGGAAATTATCAAAACACACCAAAATATCGTGAATTATTCCGCGCACGTCTACGTTAGCTTTTCACCAAACCGAAGCCCGTTCTGATTGACTGCAAAACGCCTACTGTTTACAAGTGGAAGGACGTAAGTCGATCTCTGTCGGCTTTGTTCACAACTATGTTCCGCCGTAATATACACTGTCAACGGACATCTTGTACTTGCCCAAAAACGCTCGGTGTGCTGTACACTGTCAGGGAAAGAGGCCTCGCAATTTATCTGACTGAATTTCACATCAACGTGGTTTGCAAAACGAAACAAGTAATACAAGATGTAAACGGTCCACGCTGTCGCAGACAGACATATTTTGCAATTCAAAATCATGCTGCAGGCCAAATGGAATAGGAATGGCACATTGTAACTGCGAAAATAACCTCTATTCCAAGTGTATACATTTACGTGAGTCGAAATTAAAAGAACGACACTGCATAACTGACACCGTTTGGTTACGTACAGATTGTGTCATCAATCCACCAGTAAAGTGAGTTGCGATGCTTGTTGAGAAATGTGAAAATTGACTACGATTTCCCGCTTACTACAGCTGGCGTATCAGTTGCATGCGGAACCAGATGCTGCATGACTCGAGTACCGATGCCTAAATAATGGCTCAGCGCTGGAACAGAATAGACAAACAGGGGTATACTTTACAGCATAGAGCCTGTCAGACTAACAACAGCAATACGCAAACAGGTGTGCAGACAGTGTTCGCTACACGCGCTGGCTTTAATATTCCATAATGTGTTCTTTGCCGGGGTGTGTCTGTGGTGCGTGATACTCTATTCATTCGCGTTTATCCTACACTTATGAATGCTTGAGAATCTACATGTCCGTCGTCGATGCATGCAGACCCATGGCAAAGTTAGAGCCAAGTCTGTGACTAAACAAAAAGCGTTAAAAATGACCCAAATACCAACGCTCCTCTGAAATGACAGCATACCATTCTTCCACAGTAAGGAAGCACGCTTTGATCCAATTTTGTGAAAAATCGGACGACGCACAACACAATGTCGTGAATGTATTCGAACGTGTTTAAGTACAAAGCAAACTCTGTCAAAGACAAACTAGTGGTCAATCTGAAAAAAAGAAATCCAGGCCAAGCAGACAAGTTTGGTTCGCATCGTCTGGCACCTAAACACAATTTATATTGGAGTGCAAAGGCTACGTAAGGTGATAACTTAAGTAAGGCAATGAATTTCAGATCGCCTTAATGTCATCTCATCGTCTTCTTAATAAGTCGTATGGTGTTCTTACTAAACATAAGTGCTTCTTTTGATACCTAAAATAACAACCGCATTTATATGTTTGTTGTACTGCTGTATCCCTCGGACCAACTAACGGGAATTTAAAAAGCAGCGCTTTTCAACCCGTGTAAAATAATCGTTGTTCATCATGGTATATTACTTGACTTTCATTAAAAGGGGCGTCGAAAAAGAAAGTAGAAGCAAACGAGTTTTGCAAGCAAGACGACGATAGATGGAGTTTACCTCGTTTAATCTTCCAAAGAGTCACACGATTAAGCTTATGGCTTGGGAGAGCAGCGCTACATCTGCGCAATCCTCTCTATGCATGAGATGCTTACCAACTCAAGCTCCAGGTTACCCCTACCAATAAAAAATAAAGTATGTGGTGCTGAAAGTCTCGCTCCACCCCAAACATCCGTTGTTGTTGTGAGAGAGATACACACAGACTGTGAGTATAGAATCCACGACGAAATTGAACAAAATTGGAGAAATCTGACAACCCTGACGAACGCCACTTGTGGTAGGAAAGCTATCCGATAGGACACCGTAGACCCTGACGCGGCCTGTAGTGTTTGAGTATAGAGCACAAGAATGTTCACATATTTCGCGGGAACACCTTTCCGCGCAAGTACTTCGAACAGAATCGATCGATCGGCTGAATCGAACGCACTCTTGAAATCGAGGTACACAGCTATTGTCGATGTTCGGTATGCGTGGCGCTGTTCTAGCACCTGCCTCAAAGTGAATATATGGTCTATACAGCCACACCCTGGGCGGGAACCGGCCTGCTCTTCCCTAATCCGAGATTCCCGTTCCGCAGTGAGGCGACGAACGATATTGGAGGCCGATAATTTTGTCACAACTGGCGTTAGGTTAATACCCCTGTGGTTCGCACAGTCTGTGCGACTGCCCTTATTGTATATTCTCACTATAATCGATTCGCTCCAATTAACCGGGACATTTTCTTCCTTCCAATCGAATATGGAGGTCAGTGCTTTGTAGAGGACCTCACCTATATCCTTAAACCGTGCAGGTGGGAGGGAATCCGTGCCAGTAGCACGAAAACGATTGAGGGCTGTGATCACGTTTCGGACCTCGGCCTCCGACGGAGGCTCTAAACTAAACGTCCATGGTTCCTCTTGCCTCACCTGAGTAGGAAGAGATCCGTGAAAGCGTTGAAAGTGTTCCGCCCAACGAGCCATACAGCGCTCCTTATTGTGTCTCAGCCCTCCTGCGCTGTCTCTGATTGTGTCACTGACGTCTGGTTTCCTGGGACCAGTGGCGCGGATTAGCTGGAAGAGCTTGCGATAGTTACCTACTGCTCCTGCCTCCTCCATTTCTTGAGCCCTATTGGTCCCCCACCATGACCCCCCCACCGTGACCCGGTAGCCAAAGGGGTAGTGGTGTGGGCTGCTATTTCAATGGTCGTGGGTTCAAATCCTGCTGTCTCCACCTGATGAGATGAAAATTACATCGAAACGCGTCGTGGTTGTGCCGTGTTTTCTGGTGAGCAACGCCTTATTTCTATCTGCTTTCAGTACGCTCCCATTGATCGCCGTGACTAAGGCTCACTTAAATGTGAACCACAAACCACTATACTGAGATTGCGCTTCGCAATCCAGTCACACAACGTGTGAGTCCAAACTTGACCCTCCAATTAGTCATTACCGTTGTGACAAATAGGGTTGCCCACCGTGACCCGGTAGCCAAAGGGGTAGTGGTGTGGGCTGCTATTCCAATGGTCGTGGGTTCAAATCCTGCTGTCTCCACCTGATGAGATGAAAATTACATCAAAACGCGTCGTGGTTGTGCAGTGTTTTCTGGTGAGCAACACCTAATTTCTATCTGCTTTGAGTACGGTCCCAGTGATCGCCGTGACTAAGGCTCACTGCAATGTGAACCACAGTCCACTATAGTGAGACTGCGCGTCGCAATCCAGTCACACAACGTGTGAGTCCAAACTTGACCCTCCAATTAGTCATTACCGTTGTGACAAATAGGGTTGCCCACCGTGACCCGGTAGCCAAAGGGGTAGTGGTGTGGGCTGCTATTCCAATGGTCGTGGGTTCAAATCCTGCTGTCTCCACCTGATGAGATGAAAATTACATCAAAACGCGTCGTGGTTGTGCAGTGTTTTCTGGTGGGCAACACGCAATTTCTATAGGCTCTGCTTTAGTTCACGCCTAATAGACCGTCTGGTCACATTGTGTTCAGAGCCAGCCAGGAGGTGTCTTCTAGATTCCAACAGGTACACCGACCTCTCGGATATCCAGTGACTGGTGCGGTGACGATGGATAGTGCCACAAGCAGATGCTCCTGCGTCGTGCATGTCGTCCGAGATCCAATTTCACTGAAATTCAGTGGCATTAGGACAAGACAGCGGAAGTTCGGTATGCAGTGCTTCTTGATAGGCTTGCCTGACCGAGGGTTGAGACCATTTCTCCGTTGCCAATCGTAGGGGACACTTGGTGCTTTTCCCGAAAAAATTCATGAAAAAGCGACAGCGTACCAAGACATGAACATAGTTGACGCAGGTAATCCAGTATGAGCGGCAATCCATGATGGAACCACGCCAGCTGTAACTTATAGCTATGTGGTCAATTTGGGTCCATAGATGGCCAGCTACAGGAGGACGCCAAGTGGCACTTCGGCGCCCACTGTGTCTAAAAGCAGTGCTAGTAAGAAAAAACTGGTGCTCCGCACACAGTTGCAGCAGACGCTCACCGTTGTCAGTCCGTTCGGAGTTAAGTCCACAATTACCACCCAGCTGAGTTTCTAAAGAGCTCAGACGCTTGACTTGTGCGAGTACTACAGTATCTGAGCTAGTAGCACTGCGTAGTAGAGCGACCAGTTCGTGATAGAATGTGTCCTTGACAGCATTAGAACTGCAGTCGGTGGGAGCATAAGCGGAAATCACGAACAAACAGCGTTTTTTACCACTTCGTGAATCAACCTTAGCAGATGTTGTTAAACGGGCTGCATATAAACGGTTGTTCACCGGAATCCAAGCAACCAACGATGACTCAGCCTTGGAGCTTAGAATGATACCTACAGCAGCTTGACCCGTGAGTGCTGCATCGGCGTCTCCGGATGCATGCAACCAATAACGAGGGAATAAGCTGGGTGCAGTTAATGCAATAACCCCGTTAGGGTCCTTGACCCTAGTTTCGGACACACAACACCTCAATATTCAGTGTGTCCAAGGTGCGTGCGAATGCAGCCTGTTCACCTGTTTGTCTTAGAGTGCGAACGTTGCATGTCGCCATGGAAACGGGACAGCGTGGCTTTATAAGGGACTTTTGCCGATAGGCGTCCGATAGGTGCGGTGGGATAGTGGCTGTAAATGGTTCTACTCCAGTGGCACTTCGGTTGCTGTCAATTAAGCTGGGAATTACAGAAGGAATGTTAGTAATGGGGGTCGGGATGGGAGTAAGAGACACAGGTGGAAAAGAAAGAAGGGAGTTGCCAGCAGTAGCATGTTTTCGCTTACCCGCCCTGCTGTATGCAGAAAATAATGCGACCCTTGCTAATCTGCGCGACGGCTGATGCAGGATGAAGTTTATGTTTGAGGAAAATGTCATGGTTGTATGTGGGCTGAGATACTGCCAGGGCGCCCAGAGCTAGACAGGAGGACGGTTAGGGTCCTCATCCAAAGCCTTTGGCTCAAAAGCCTGTCCGCAAGGCAGCGGGGAGGTGGCAATTATTTACTTTTACAGAAATGGAAGCCATCCCATTTCAAACCCCCAACCTGGAGGGCCAGGAGACTGAGTTTGTCTGACCTCTCACCATCGACCAACCTGGTAGGAGTAGCTCTCAAGGTGCCCGGAGGTATCACCCACTATAGCTCAATGGGTCAATGAGGTACCCAAACAGTCGCACCACGTTAACGTCCAGTCTCGTTGCGACGGTTGACCGACGGTCGACATGGAAGTCACATTTCCTAAGTTAACTTAGTTTTGTGAATTCGAAATGAGAAATGTCTTTTTATCTTTTGTACTTCCCGAGCAAATTTTTTTGATATTTCGCTGTCTTGTGTCGCTGATCGATCGCATCTGGCCGATTGTGTGTTGTTCAATAAAGAATGAATTTAATTAAGTGAGGTTCTTCGCAGTCAGTTTCCAAATCACATAGTCATCCACATGCCCGGAAAAGCACTAGACTGCAGTTTCAGCCTGTTGGGCATCATCAGTAGTGCGCATCCATCGGATTTATTAGGATTCGTGATTTGGAAACTGACTGCGAAGAACCTCACTTAATTACATCAAAAAATCCCCTACTCATGAGTACAAAGAATGAATTTATTTGTTCCTTATTGAAATTTGTAATATAGGGTAAGAAGACGAGAGCTGGCAGATGGATGCATTTCGTATTATCTCCTCAGTACCATTAAGAATAACCAATAAGCAACTACATACTTAAATATGGATGTGACCGAATAAGCATGAGGTGCAAAATGAATAACGGAAGTTCCACCCGTATGTCCACTGCAGTCTTAAGCTGACAGATATTTGCTTTTGAACAAATAGGGCCGGCTTCATCAGGCTTATCGCAACGGCTTCGGCGAAAGTGTGGAAGCGGGGATTAGGAGGAAGTAACATAAGTGTGAACGCTGATCCAAGTTGTATCCGGTGACGCGTAGTCAGTAGGTGATTATCTATTGAGGAAGCTGGCAGCTTGCGCAAGCACGGAACTGCAGTGAAACAGGGATGCTGGTCAATTTCACTTTGAACCCACCTTGGCACGTGTTCCTTTATTCGGGAAGTCAAAGACCGATTGGTTCTGCCTATGTAACTGTCAATGATGTCGTACATGAATTTCTATATACAATGTGAGTTAGTCCCGATTGGTTGAGCTTCCTTCGTTGAAGGCACCGGCAAGTTACGGGCTCTATGGATGACCACAACCTGAGCAGGACAGTAATCTCTCTGCGTAGCAGAGATTAAAAGTTCATCGTTTTTCGATACAATAACTCTCCCTTGAAATGCAACTGAATCAACATCTTTTTCTTGGCTGCCCTAGGTACCAAGTCTTTCAGGCCTAGCCGCTGACAGTGTTTCTCTAGACATCTACGAGATAACCATTCGCGATGAGTGTTGTTGTAATTAACTCTAGTTCGTCGGCTAGACCATCAGCCGAGCAAATTCGTCTAGCATGACTAACCAAAGTTTTCAAAAGGGTCCGCTTGTACCATACTGGTGTGAAGCTGGTGAAGTGCGCGTATTGGCCGGACCATGTTGCTTTTCTGTAGATAGACCTCTTGATGATCCCGTCAATCCTGCGACTGATGAGGATGTCTAAGAATAGCAGATAGTTCTGCTGTTCCAATTCGCATGTGACCCGCAATTTGGCCTATGCACCACTGAGTTGCTGCACCAACTGGATAATCTGCTGCTCCGATGAACAAAAGGCCAATATGTCATCCACATAACGCTTATAGTACAGTAATTTGGATATTTCTGCGAATATGTCTTCTTCTATCATCAGCATGAAGATTTCGACGAGTACAGGGCCTAGAGGGCTACCCATGGCCATACATCAATTAGACGATATGGGGTATTCTGAAAGTGGAAGCCAACCTTTGCTGCACACAAGGGCAAGGATTCCTTTAGAAAATCGACTGGAATTAGTAACGAATAATTAAATTGCTCAGCTAGCTCACATATGTAAGCAACAAATAGTTGTACTTGGAAGTTGGTGAATAGAGATTCCACATCCAAGAAACATATGATGGCATCGGAGTGGTTGATGTCATCTAAGTCCTCAATATGTTGTTAGATCCCTTTAGGGCTATAAGGATTGGACAGTTTTCACAGAGGTGAAAATATCTTCCCTAGCCAGGGAGCCAGTTTGGGCTGCGAAGCATTAATCGTTCATAGAATCGGCCCAAGTGGTATTCCACTCTTGTGCATCTTCGGTGACCCATATAGATGCCAGGATTGCTGCCGTTTGGCTTCAAACAATCATAGGTGTCACTAGCAATCACACGATGTAGGAGAAGCGTTTCAAAATGGGCCGTTATTTCAGCTTCTACGTCGGCTACTTTCTCCATCTTATTGTCATACAAATATGCTCGTGTTGTTGAGTTTGCTAGCCATTTCTGAGTGTACTCAGCCTTATTCGTGACCACTACTCCAGAGCTCTTATCCGGTTTCATCCCAACTGCCTTCGTAGTATGCAGTTCATGCAGCGCCTGAAGGTGTCGGCCTGTAAGTGCGCAGTTTGCAGTCACTGGCACAGTTTTATCTTCGTGGGCAATGTCGGTCAGTTTGTTTCTAAACCAAACAACACTTTCAGAACTGGATGGTTGAAGCTCCTTAAGTCGATTAAAAAATTTTCAAACTGAGTTTCTATACACAACCCGTTCAGTCTTCTAGGAAGAACTTTTTAAGCAAGCCAATATGACAATGCTTCTAACTGAAAGGCGTCAAGTCGTACATCTGATAAATTCACCACGTACTTACTAGGATCACGAACTATCGGCTCCTCATCCTGGTTGTTTGTAAACGAGTTCTCCAACCGAGTATTCCGATTTTGCCTTGTACGGTCGAGAGTGGATTTAAAAATTTAGGGAACACAACACGGCAACACAACGATAAATCCTCTGTCCCATGTAGTAGGCCAGTGTGAATTTCCCGTAAACTCAGAAGTTTGGACTCGATGGTCTCCAAGTGAGCGGATGCCACACGTTTGAGGTTAGCCGTATATGGTTTGAGTTTATTTCTACTCAGCAGTGTGAGAACCGAGCTAGGGTATCTACGCAGGAGAATACACTTCGTAGGAAAGAAGATTTCCATACGTGCGCACACAATCTTGCCCCTCAGGCTGACTATACGTGTCACTGAGACACGTGTGTATCCAGCGGTGCAAACGGTATTACTGTACACAACGACTAGCATTCTTTCTCCGTCGGTTAAGCTACCAGTACCTCTGTCCAACCGTACTAAGCCTGCAGGGCCTGAAGGGCTTCATCCGCTAATTATCAAATCACTAGCTGCCATTATCTCGCCTGCTGTTACGGATCTATTCAACAAATCATTGTCTGAAGGCTCATTGCCAAACGACTGGAAGCGCTCGGTGGTGAGGCCGATCCCGAAAGGTGGCGACCCCAGTAAGGTGGATAACTACAGGCCAATTTGTCTAACACCCGTTTTGGCCAAAGTGATCGAGAAGCTAGTAAAAAAGCGTCTAATACATCTGTTGCAATCGAAAGAACTTCTGACACCGGCACAACACGGATTCAGGATGGGATATCCTTGTGTTACCAACTTACTTGTAACGAGGGAGGAATGGTTGCAAGCACTGAACCGGGGAAAGTCCTTCGACGTTATCTACATCGACTTCAGCAAAGCATTCGACAAAGTTAATCATGAAGTGCTTCTAGACAGATTAAGGTTATGTGGTGTCGGAGGATCGTTACATCAATGGATTCATGAATTTCTCGTTGGAAGAAAGTGGAGGGTACAGGTGGACGGCCATCTAATCGATTGGTATCCCTCGACCAGTGGTTTACCTCAAGGTACGATACTGGGACCCACTCTGTTTCTCATCCACCTCAACGAGCTGCCCTAGCTATTACGGTCGCCGTGTGCAATGTTTGCGGATGACCTCAAAATTTGGCGAGAAATTAGTACTCCCGATGACTGTGACATTCTCCAACAAGACCTCGACCGCCTCGCAGTATGGTCTGCTGAAGTCCACCTACCGGTCAACCCAGCAAAGTCCCTATTCATGAATCTCGGGAAGGCTGTTCACGGCCGAACGTACACCCTAGACGGCCAACCACTACATCCCACACCTTCCGTGAAAGACCTAGGTGTACTCTCACGCTGCGACTTGAAGTCCGTCGACAACACCAACGAATTGTATCGAAACGGACTGCGCATGCTTTGGACGCTGAAGCGCAGCTTCTGCACTTGGTCTGAAGACGTCACCACTCGCCTCTTCTCTTCCATCATCAGACCAATGGTAGAGTACGGCTCGCCTGCATACTGTCCGATCACTGGCGGCGAAGCGCAAAAGATCGATCGAGTACAACACGTCGCCACCAAGTTGATCCCCAGCTTGAGAGGCTTATTGGATGAAAACCGGTGCGTGAAACTTGGGCTCTACACCTTGTCGTATCGCCGTGTTCGAGTGGATCTTATCACGACCTACCGTATTTTATATCTCGGTCATTTCCCCATGCTGAGGTCGTTACTCCACTTGCGAGTACCATGCACCATACGTGGGCACAGGTACAAACTCTGGGTACCTGATCTGAAGAAAATCCAACACCCCCTGTGTTTCGAGCGGAGGGTTGTGCACGCCTGGAACAGTCTGCCAGAACAGGTCGTCGAGGCTGAATATGTGCAGAAATTCAAATCTTGATTGGATTTACACTTCGCTAACCTACGTTTCAGAGAACGGTTGCCACTTGACAACGATATCACCCACTTGTGACTCACTGTGTGAACAACCAATTTATGTGCTACAGAAGGAGCTGCTGAACCATCTCAGGATAACCACCGGACGTGTTTATTTTTTTAATGTTTTTGATTATCACCCGATGGAGTTGTACAGAATTATTTTCTACTTGCTCCAAAATACAGTATTCAGTATTCAGTATTCAGTTCACACGTCTTTTACCAATGTACATGTAATTGAAAGGCCGACTACGTGGGTGTGACAGAGCGTCAGCTGCAGGTGAGAAGTGCGAAGCATTTGCCTAAGTGGGTGAGACGATATGTCTCGCAAACGACCTCAACCGCCGCTGCAAATGCTAACGATTTGCCATACAAACTTCCAACGTCGTCAATCGCCCGAACACCTGCTGGCAGACACTGCGCGCACATTCTGGGTGATATTCGAGTCAAATGACTCCCACGTTTTACGATATGACGAAGCGGTGGCCATCAAACAACTGGGCCCTACCTTACATCTACAAAAGGACGCATTCGTCACATTGGAACTGCCGTGGTAGTAGGCCAGATGCCAAACGAGCAAGTGTGTGAGTGATTGTCTATGTGTGTGTCAGTGTATCTCTTTGGGTGAATTCGCTATCCCAACTATGCCAGATGTTCATGATGCTATGTACATATGTTTGCACGCAATCTGCAGCAAGCACTTGATAATATGCAGAGCAATTTTTCCGTATATAAATCATGCGGTGCAATCATACTAACGTCCTTGTTGAACATGACGATGACCTTAACCTCGGCGTGAATCATCCAAACTTAGCCTCCAGAACTAAGCTGCAAACTTGTTTGGACGAATAAGTTTAAATTGTCGAACTTCTGCTACGTGGGACTGAAAGTATTCATGGAAAAGTATAATCTGTTCTACTCCACAAAGGAGATCAATTCCAGGAAATTGCCATAGAAAGTTCCAAACTTCTGATCAATGGTGACAGTTTCAACATCAGTGAACTATAATGCAGGTATTCGGAGCATAGATTCGTCGTGTTCGCTCAAGGCGCATGAAATAGCGGTTTTCGCATTATGTCTACCGACCTAGATCATCCAACGTACCGTAATCGAATTTTAAATCTCGTCGCCGCGAGCATTATACCAGAATTGTGTGATTTCTCCATGTTTACTGCATCTGCATTTCAAACTGCTGTGGCGAACATGAACTATTCACAAATTATGGTCTGTCAGTTTTACTGAGGGCACATTCGGTTGGCCTACGAATTCCCCGTTAGTAGTTCGTTGCCTTGCTCTCTGCTCTTGCCAATTTGCTTCCGGTATATTACGGAGCTGTACCATACACGTTGAGTAGGCAGCGTTCTCGCTTCAAAATAATTGGTATCCTTATTTGCCCCTACTGGTTCTCATCGTATCCCGTAGCTGAGTTCTGCTCAACACTGTTTGACAAGTCGATTAAGTACCTGCTTCGTCGCAGTGGAAATCTAAAACTAAATTTGGCTTAACCAATAGTATAAATGCACGGCTAAGGCTGTAGAAAAGTTGTTTTCGAAATACTCGCCGATATTAGCCGCCCTCTGCACAGTGTCCTCTCAAAATGTACATCTGCCCCACCAACTAGACAAAAATACGTAGCCATATGCACCTGCAAGCGAGTATATGGTTTACGTTCATTCCCGAAGATAGCAAGAATGCAATTCGACAAAACCCTATTCACAAAAATGAACAATGAACAATGATTTATAACGGGTAAAAAGCATATGCTTGACAGGTCCCGTAGGGTGGTTAAAGCAATAGATAAAATGGAAGGATAATCGAACAAGTAAATCGTTTTTTAAGCCTCTACAGATTTCAACGCGCCACTTCATAATGATAGTTTGATGTATGGACTGGATGTCTGCACCCAAAGTAGAGCTGTTATATTACAGCAAATGTGGGAAAAAGAAATCAAAGGAACGGATAACGCTCACTCGTGTGTTGCTTTCGTTGAGAGATGTGGTACGTTACTCCAGTTTGTATACATCCATGTCGCTCATTGGGACACTTCTGTATGTAACATCACCGCCACTTTGCAGGGAGGGTCAGTAACCTCATGGTTTGGGTCCCGTTATTTCGTCCTCCGAATAGGACGTGCTATGCCAAATAATGCAAGTTGGAAAGTGTGTCATCTAGGCTTTTTTTAAATAGTGCCAATGTGGGGGCAAGGTCGACGTGAGTGGGGAGCGCATTCCAAGTACGGGACACACGGAGTGAGAAAGAGTTTCGTCGGCAATCAAGTCGGCTGTAGTGTGTAGCCAGTTTGAGCTGATGACCTCTCAGGTTGATATTTTGGCTCAGCTGCAAGAGACTGCGACATGGGTGATTTGGATTCATCAGTATTAAGTAGACCATGATGAGGTCTCCTCGGTGACGACGATATTCACCACTGTACAATCCCAGAGACTGCAGTCTGCGTTAGTATAGGATGTGAAACAGGCCTCTGACGAGCTTCGTTGCTTTACGCCGTGGAGCTTCATGTACACTGATGTCGCGCTTGCGCATGGGACGCCAGGCCTGGATCGCATACTCCACGTGGGGTCTCACGTAAGCGCTCAGCATTTGCGGAAATACAGATGGCTCGAAATTTCTGAAAGCCCTCCGTAAGAGTCCGAGATGTTGACTGGCCCTTTTCGATGCGTTTTCAACTTGTCTGGAGCAGCCAAGGTCTTCCTGCACGATCACTCCGAGGTCGCATTCCTGGTAAGCATGTTGCAACGGCTGGTCCCCGAGTAAGTATTCATGGATGAGCTGGTGGCGTAAGCTCACGACTTTGCACTTGGCGACATTGAAGTGGAGCATGTTTTCGGATGACCAAGTGTACGCCCTGTCCAGCTCGCTCTGCAGTGTTGTGTGATCGTCCTCTGTCCGGATGTCATGCCAAATTTTGACATCATCTGAAAACAGCAAAAAGTTCGACTGTAGTACACTGGCAAGATCGTTACTGTATGTTAAAAATAAACGTGGCCCCAGTACTGACCCTTGTGGCACACCGCACTGGACGTCAATTGGGTCGGACATGG
The DNA here is from genome assembly GCA_944474145.2 of Dicrocoelium dendriticum. NCBI lineage: Eukaryota > Metazoa > Platyhelminthes > Trematoda > Plagiorchiida > Dicrocoeliidae > Dicrocoelium > Dicrocoelium dendriticum. Next base: position 211,213,313 of record OX104064.1, read on the forward strand.
AGCTGCGGACTCTCACATTCAGCTGACGTTGAGTGAGAAAGTTGGCGATCCAACAAAGCACAGGGTCACCGATTCCGTAGCCTCGAAGCTTGTGTAGGAGGATGCGGTGGTCCAAACGATCGAACGCCTTCGAGAAGTCCAGGTAGACAACGCCGACTCCAAATCTAGCATCAGCTGACTCCGTCCAGCTTGCTCGGGCCAGCAGCAAGTTTGTAGTGCAGGATCGATTTCGGCGGAATCCGTGTTGCTGTGGCACTATGATATTGTTGTTCTCCAGATATCCCATCAGCGCCTCCGCAATTATAAGTTCCATTACTTTGGATAAAACTGGGAGGAGAGTGATTGGACGGTAGTTCGACGGCTCCGCACGATTGCCGCTTTTGTAAATGGGAGTGAATAGCCCATGTTTCCACATTGTGGGAATCAGCATTTCATCAAGACAACGTTGAAAGAACCGAGCTAATGGTTCGGCAATGTTTAGGGCCGCTGCCTTCAACGCCTTCGGTTTAATATCGTCTACGCCTGGCGAGCTGTGCACACGCAAAGACAGTAGCGTTTTCAACACATTGGTTGCCATGAAACATACGTTGTGTAAACCTGGGAACGGTGAGAGCTCTGACAAAATCGGGTGAAGGGATGGTTCACTCCGGAAAGTATGGAGGAAGAGTTGACGAAACACGTTGGCCGCATCTTGTGCAGTTTGCGCATGACCATCTGTTGCACGCAAGACCGGGATCCCGCGCTGCACTCTACGGAGTTTGTTGTTATGTCTATACAACAGCTTTGGATTTTTGCTGAATTTCGCCGCAAAGTTCTGTTGGTGCTGGAGTTTGTCTTCGCGAATCAACTTGACGCAGTGGTTTCGTTGAGTTGTGTAGACTCCCCAGGTCAGATTACTTGGGCAAACTTTGTAAGCGTGCCAGGCCGAATCCCTTAAGGCCATAGATTTTCTCGTACGGCTTCTTAGGAACAAATCCACTTGCTTCGGGCGAAAGGCCTTGCGTTCTGATACATTTGCCACTAGCTCAGTGAATTTGGTGACAAACACCATCCAAGCCTCATCGGGCGGATTCTCGGTCAGCAAGGACCAGTTGGTGTCTTGAACAAGGTTAGACAAGATGTCGTAATGTGTAACCATATAAGTTTCCTCGTCGTTCTCTTTAACGTACTCCGAATAACAGATGTAACGAAAGTGCAACGTCGCGTGATCACTACGACCTAGTGGTGTAGCTGTGGTAACGGTGTCAATCATTAGTTCTTCGTTGGTGAGCACAAGGTCCAAGACAGAAGGGGTGTCACCCGTTCTGGAACGAGTGGGGGAGGTGACATTGTTATACCGTGGTACATTGGTAATCAGTTCTTGCAAAGCAGCCTTGAACTGTTCACCGGGCGATGCTGGAACTTCGAGGGCGTGCAGATTGAAGTCCCCCACCAGAAGAACGTGACTGTGTGGACGTGTCAATACTCGTTTCATCGAAGCAGCAAGGCCTTGATCCATTTCCAAGGTCGACATTGGAGGACGGTAAACTATTGCTAGCAAACACACATCGCCACGTCTCAGGTGCATACGACACCAAAGAGAATCGTTGATGTTTGCTTCTGAGTCATCAATGATCTCAACATCTAGGTCGGATCGATAATACAAAAGCACTCTGCCTCCTCTGCTAGGCCGATCTTTTCGTTCAAATTTGGACAATGATGCATACCACTGAGCGTTCATTTTGTTGTTCATTCCTAATTCTACTTAATCATAGTACTGTCTCGATTGCAAATATCAATGGCCGAAAATTAACCCCTGCTTCTTGCATAAAGACGCAGTCTAGATCTAAGTTTACCATGAATTGAACTATGAATAATGCGTTTATGCATGTTAAGGAGCACTGTTTTACAAGTCCCGCTGAGTTGCTGCATTAAGTATGAAAAAGGGGCTTATCCTTTGTTCCGCTGTAGTCCTGCCATCCGCGCAGCTTAACAGCACTCAGAAGTAAAAGCAAATCAAACCAAGGCCAATTCCACGGATAGGATGGATATAATGCTAAGTAACATAATGTAAGTAGATGAGTAGGTCATCTAACTGCCTTTTAACTATTACTCCTTTTGTTGCAAGTCAAACCAATTCGAGGTGAGCGTTCCACGCATGGCACGCATGCGTAGAAAGGAAATTCCTGCGGCACACCAGACGACTATAGTGTTCTGTGAGTTTCGATGAGTGACGCCTCAGGTTTGCATTGCTGCTGGGTCGCGGTAAAGAGCGGCACACATGATCTGGCTAGTGCAGAATCAAGTGCGCCATTATGCGGTCGCCCCGTGATCGGTGAGAGCATCTGCTGAATAGTACCAATCACTTCAGGCTCTACACGTACGGGAGATTGCGCGTTCCCATAAGGTTTTTGGATGCCCGTCGTTAAGGCTGCTCCAATGTATTAAGGTCATGTTTCAGTCATGGATGCTAAGCACGAATTGTGCATTAGACATGGTTGGCTGCATCCGGTTCCGGATTCGCCTGTCACTGTGACCTCCATAGAGCAGCCACAGGACGGCTGTGCCTACTGAGGGACCATGTATGGCTTGCGCTGCACTACCCACAGCTCCAACCACATAACCCATATCCAGTGTAAACCAGAAGGAATAAGATCTGGAGACAAGTGGATGGGAACCAGGTTTCATCAACGGAGCACGCTGTATCTGGGGAAACAAGCGCACACCACGTTGTGGCCGGACCGTAGTCCACTTCACACTCTTTAAGCCTAGCACGGTCACAAGGACCGTGCACCCTATCCCCTCCAGCAAGGGCCAACTGTCTCCTGGAGCCAGTATGAACGAGGTAGTGGGTAACAGACAGGCAGGCACCTTACCAACATGCACATCAAGCGCAACCACACCGGGGATGTCAAGCAACAGCCAACCACTTGAAATGACATTAGCAAATAAGTATATCTGTTAATGAATACGGCTATGCAGACGTAACTCTTCGCTAAATTAGCATCTTCTGTTAATTGGTTATCAACAGATCGGCGATAATTACGAAACGCTCGCAATTCGCTCCAAAAATGCTACCAATACAATAACGTTAATGAAGGTAATCACAATTATCCTAAACATCGAGTGCAATCTTAATGTTATTCAAGAAGGCAGTACAAACCAAATAAAGCAGAATGAAATTTATCCAGTTTAAAAGACCTACTTTACGTGTAAGTTGGTTTAACTCAACTGCGATGAAGAAGCATCATGCATACAGCATCAGCCTCAGCATTAGATGTAGAGGCGAACATACACGCTGAACATTTGGCGACAAATATACATGTCCATTTGCCGAATGAACAACAACGTACAATGATTAGACACGGGATAAAATCGAGTGTTTGACACGTCCCGTAGGATAGTTTGGGTGAATGTGATGAAATCCAAATATATCTGGGTCATCTACCGAGGGTCTACCGAGGTAAATGCTTTGATCAAATAACGTCAGTGTACAATTAAATGCAACAAGTGTATGCATGCAGAAATACATAAGATTTTTTGGTCGTTGATATAAGGCATGAGAAAATAAGATATGGTCGCTCACTTGGGTCCCTTTGATACATAAATCCTATAGAAAGTCTTGAGCGGCTTAATCCACAATAGCATAATTGAGGTAATATTGTGGTGGGAGCTAAGAGCAACATCTTATCGTTTTTTGAATACTTCCAATGTAGGGGAGGATACAACTGAGTCTGGGAGTGTGTTCCAGGGTTGGCAAACCCGAAGGGAAAAGTAATTATGTCGACGCTCTAGACGGCTATATAGTTCCCACAATTTCAACCAGTTACTCCTGAGCTTCGTGCTGTGGTTAAGTTTTAGCAAACGGCGACCTACGTGGTTGGGGTCACTAAATATCTGATACACTAATATGAGATCGCCGCGCAGCCTTCGTTAGCGTCCGCCGAAAATTCCCAGCAACTTCAGCCTTCGGTGGTAAGAGTGATAGCGCATGCCCTTGACATTCTTCGTTGATTGTTTTTGTGGCTTCGTTAATTCCTCTGGGTCGCGCTTCAACCAAGATTGCCAAACTTGGATACGTATTCAACATACGGGCGCACGCATGTATTGTGCATCATTGGGAAGGTTGATCGGTCAAATCTTCCGAATGCCCTTGGCAACATGCCGAGGTGGTGGTTTCATCTTTTCGCGACTAACTCAGCCTGTTTTGAATAGTTGTAGTCATTCTGTATGAACAGACTAAGGTCATGTTCCTGGGAGCTGATCTGCAATCCGTGTGCCCCAAGAAAATACGTACAGTCATGTCCATAGCTTAATTGTACAGTGTGACATCTGTCTACGTTGAATGGTAGGGTGTTTTGAACTGACCAGTTCGACAGTGTGTTAAAATCGCACTGGAGCCGTTCGTGGTCTTCCGGTCCTCCGGTCCTTCACCGTACCTAGATATCATCCGCTAAGACTATAAAATTGGAGATAAATGATCTCGCCCAAACACTAATTCACGTCAAGAATAGACGAGTTCCAAGAACGGAGACTTTTGGTACCTCACACTCTGCATTAATTGCATCGGACAGAGATGCCCGGACTCCCGCCTCCAACCGAGGTTTGTGTAAAAAATTGCTTATTCAACTCAGGACAGGGTCTTCAGTGCAGAGCTTGGGAAGGAGAAATCTATGACCTTAGTGAATAAACTCTGGAGAATTCCAGGCAGATGACGTCGACGCCTGCTAATTCGACTACGACTTCAGTTCAGCTGTTACGTACAATTAAAAGGTTTGTGGGACATGAACGCTTTCGACGGAAGTCATGTTACTCTGAGGCTATTATGTTGTGGCTTTCCAGATACTGTATGCATGCATCTGCGCTACTTGATTCCATACATTTAGATAACACAAGAAATAGCGTTTTTGGACGATAGTTGTTATTGTCAGTGTAGCTACCTCCTTTATAGATAGGAGTGTTGATGCTTTTCTTCTATACTAGGGAAAAGTGGTTCTCAGCTTGACATTGCTGCTAGAAAAAGGCCACTGGTTCTACTAGATCACTACCTACTGCCTGTAAAGTCTTCGGTCGGATGTTAACGACTGCAGGCAAACTGTGGCTATGAAAGGATGACAACTTCTTCAACATAGATTCCGCAGTGAAGGTGATGTTGCCTAAATCCGACGGTGCAGTAATAAAAACAAAGAGAATATTTGGACTCGTTACCTGTTGGAAAGTTTGGGAGTAATGAAACCGTAAAACATCGGCTGTTTCCATGGCTGACCGCATGCATCCATAATTAGTGACTAGTGCTGGAATCCCCCACTTCACCTTTCGAATGCGGTTAACATGCCTGTACAGAAGTTTGCGGTTCGTGCAGAATCGTGTCATTAACTTCCGCTAATGCGTACCCTTGTCCTGGCGGATCAGTTTCACACAGAAGTTGCGACGTGTTACGTACGCAGTCCAGGTTTTGGATTCCGGGCATTCTTTGTGAGCTGGTCATTCCAAACCCCTCAGGAACATGCATTTACGTGTTCTGCTTCCCAGAAATTACTAACATTTGTTTTTACGTTGGAAAAATTTCTGCTCTGATGCGTGCGCCACCAGTATGCTAAAGGTTCTCGCGAAAATTTCCTATTCAATATCTGAGGTCGCGTTCTGTGAAGAAAGACCAAGGTGTATCCATAACAAACGTAAATAGCATCTTGTAGTGACGTATGCACTTTAGTGTTTTCCTTTTCAGGATACCCCGCATAGCATATATATAGTCAAGGAGTAGTGTTACATGTTCACTGCGACCCCTTGGCATGCTTGAAACTAACCCGTCGAAAATAACTTCTTCGTTAGTGAGCACAACTTCCATATCGACTGTTTGTTAGTCGTTCGAAATCTGGTGGGAGAGGTTACGTAGTCGTACCGAGGGTGTCTAGCAATTAGCCCTTGCAAGCAGGCATTAAACTGCCTACCGTCGGTAGCTGGCGTTTCACGACGTGCACTTTAAAGTCTCCAGAGATAAGAATGTGGGTGTAGGACTAGTTCAAAGCAAATTGAAAGAGATGATTCAGCTTGAAGTCCATTTTCGAACTAGAATTTGGTAAACGGTAAATTATGACTAGTATACGCGTCCTAGTTCCGCAAACATAGGCGGCAACAAAGCGAATCAGGAGTGCGGACGTTCGGGTGATCCATAACTTCACATCGGAGATTTGTACTATAATAAAGAATCACACCACCATCCCTTCCGGTTTTATCGGTCCGAAGTAGCGATATACCGGGTACACTGATCTCAGAGTCGGTTACCTCAACGTTTAACCATGTCACTATAATCATGACGAGGTCTCGCGGTTGTGAGGCATGGAGTTTTCTCAGTTCGGCCAAATTATTTAGAATGTCTTGAGCGTTCGTGTACATACATGGTAGTGTTTTGTTGTTAGGAGCAAGTTGTTGGATGCCTAATTTGTATTTGTTCTTAAGCCGGCCCTCAGGTGTCCTACCCTTAATGGTTTTGGTTTATGAATTTCAGTCAAGTTGCATGGCATTGTTCAGCTTTCCGGAACAGAAGTTTCGCTCGTGTTATGCTCACTTCTTTTGTGCGACTTGGGTGCTGAAATGTCGCACTCTCCGCAGGACTGTGAGGATAAAGAATTTATGACGTTTGCCAGTTTCTTCAAGTTCCTTACTAGTCTTGGCTGTGCGAATGTCCATCGCAGAAGTCTGCCTTGTTGATTTCCAGCATTCGAGGCCTTTCGTATTATCTAGAGAAATATAGGCCATCCTGAACCAGTATTTGCAGATCAAGTTCGACGGGAGATTGCAGCAGTACTTGCATTCCGAGCTCTTTCTGAGCAGTTGATATGCTGTAGCATGATGAGCAGATTGTCCTTATTCACTTCGTAGTGCAGTAAATTTTGCATTCCCCAACCGATATACCGTATCTAGGTCACTATGAAGTAGATACTGACCGGCTTTCACCAGAATCGTTCGCTAAATCTTGATGCCGTCGGCAAACATTAAGAAAATTTAAGCGAATATCTGTGGACGATCATTACTATTCACAACTAACTACGGTGGATATAGAACTGAATCTTCAGGCACACCAGACTTGAATTGTGTGGGGTGAGATCAGAAGCCCAAAACTCTGGGTACCAATTACGTTTGAGGGAGAAAGTTGGCGAGCCCTATTAGAAGAGGGTCAACGATCCGGTAATACTGAGGCTTGGTTAGTATTATCGGATGATGTGGACGGTGGTATTCACCCGAAAACCCAAGTAGATCGCATCAAAATCCATTGTAGCATTAGCTTATTCTGCCCGACAACTCTGTAAGATTAGTAAATTCGTTGCGCACGATCACTTTCGACGGGTGTCGTTTTGTTTGGGAGTAAGAATGTCACAGTTTTCCGGATAGTGTGTCAGAGTATTAGTTAAGATGGGTTCCGTAACAGTGGATAATACAAGAATAAATACTAGGCCGTAGTTTGAGGGCTTAGTTCTGCTTCTGACCTTGTAAATCGGATTCATAGTTCCAGGCTTTCACAGAGAAGAGCCTGGTTCTGGTCCAAGCAGAGCCGGAAGAAAAGGGATACGGTTCTGCCAGTTACCTTGCTGCTGCAATTATTGCCTCTGTTCGAATAGTTTCGACAAGCGGGTAGCAGAGATTAGGCAGACATTGGCTTTAGCGGTAAAATATATGTGAGGGAGTGCTAGCTCCGGGTGAACACAAGCCAGAACTTTAGTTTATGGCAGTACGCTATGAACCGTGGGAACATATTGCATACACAGCAAGTTTGCTGTTTTTTAAGCCTTTCTGTTGATCCCTCAACATTCCGGAGCTGATACAATCCCTACCCCATTTCGTAGGCCATGGTCATTCTAATACATCAATTTGTGCATAGCGATGAAGGTTTTTGCGAGGTCCTGCCAAAATGCGGCTTTTTTCATTGCGGATTAATTAAGTGCAGTGGTTAGGTTGGACAATGCAATTGTTCCAAGTTTCTGGTATTGATAATAACCTGTGTGCTCGCCATGCGGCGCTGCCTACAACTATCCATTTTCAAGTTCTGGTCCTAACGAAACAGCCTGATTTACATACATTGCAAACTTTTGTCCCTCAAACATCTCTTATCAGGCGATTGCGTTTGTCAATGAAGTAGAGCCATCCGACTTTCAGGGTTCTTCGGCAAGGAACGATCAGGTTGTGACGCTGACGAGCTGGGGTATTCACTCATAGCAAGTGATGGTTCATACCATCTCAAAGTTCTCATTCCATACTTCGTAAATCAAGCGAAGTTGAAATTATTGACTGCATGATCACTGCGATCTAACGAGTAGTCTACAACTAACGCCTCAATCATTTGTTCTTCGTTGGTAAGCAAGGGATCCAGCACTGATGGCTTAATACCCGTCCTTAATCGAGTCGGCAAAATGACGTGGTTGCAAAGCGGAACAGTGGTTAGGAGCTCCTGAGCATTGGCCCCGAATTGTTCTCCGATCTTGGAAGCGATGGCTAGACCATGTTCATCGAAATTACCTACTATTAGGACTTGAGTGTAGCTTCCATTTAGAGTGTGTCTTAGAGCAGCTGCGAGGTGGTAGTCGGTTTCGAGTTTAGAATTAATGGGAGATAAACCAAGGCTCTAAAGCAAGTGTCCTAAATTCTAACCTTAGACTGCCCAAATTGATTCCGGAAACTATGCGCCTGCATCGCACAGAGCCCCGCACTGTAAATCGCTTTAGTAATAAATAATTACCACTTCACCCTTCGTATGCCTGTCACTGCAATTGAGTGACATGGCCCCCAGCGATAATTCAGCATCTTTCATTCAACTGTGTATTATGTCTCCGTAACACCGATGACATAACATGCCTTAAAAACTGACAATCTTTTGTTGTGGCCAGTTTATTTACTGTTTCTCGAGGATTGGTATAAAAGCAGGATATCCTCTTTGTCTCTAAGAGCGCACAGACGGCTGAAGTAGAAAATGTTGGACAGTGCTAACTAGCGTGAAGTACACTGTTGTACCTTTTTTATGGGATAACGACACACCATCGGCAGCTTGATTTCGCGAAATTACGTCCCAATTCTCGTTTGGATCTACCGGGGAATTGCGTGAAAGCGCGGTGAATTAAACAGTTGCTTAGTCGCTGTTATATAATCATTTTACATAAGGCGTTATCAGGTTTTCCAAGGCTTCTGTAGCTTTTGGCCGAAGATCCGATAGAAGGCATTGCTGATTACTTCGCCGACGTTGTAGCACTTCCGTTGCTATCTATTCCGGCAGAATCACGAATATTGGGTATGTTAGGCCGCATCCTCTATAATTTGGCAAGTGGTGTAGTCTTTTGAGCGATTATGAAATAGTGATATCCCAAGACCGCCAATGTTTCAAATGATGCTTTCCAACCTCTGGCTCTCCATGGATGAAAATTGTGTTTAGGCGCTCCTTCTTGCTGTGGACTTCCGTGAGGTTTCTTGTCGATTATCACACGACCCAAGGGAAAACAGTATAGATGAATATTCCACAGCATTCGTGTTGTAAGGATTTGCAGCAAATAACATATTTGCTGCATTAGTGGTTGATTCTACTATCGCTTTAATAAGCCCGGGTTCGCCGTAGTATGCAGAGCTGGGATGAAGAGTAACTCATACTAGGTTTGTGTGCTTCACTTTTATGTTTATCAAGATGCATAACGGGTTCCACTTGTCTAGGACCTCAGCTAACCTACCCCGCGATGTGATGGTGGTAGATTTGGGGACATCTGTGCAAACAACAGTCAGGGCGCTGTTGTTTGATTCCACTCTCTTTGAACTTCAAGTTAGGGTGTTGCTTGGTCCTAAGCCTATACCAGGTGGTGATGGTCAACCGTTTGTCTCTCTGTTCGTATTGGCTGTTTTTACAACAGAGCAGACCGTACGTGTGGCATCCCTGTCGACCTTTACACCGATCTATTCATATTATATTAATGTCCCGGGGAACTTAAACTCGACCAGTAACTCCTGAATTGTAAATGCAGAAGTCTGCTTTTCGACTCTCGTATCCCTATTAAAGATTGAATTTGTGAAGGTTAGTAGAATTTCATCGACCACATGCTTCGGGTACTTTCCGACTTTCGTGGCACTGATTGAGTATCAGAGCAAAGATCTGTTCTCAACTGATGTAGATTCGCATTTGGAGGGTTTAACGGCAATGTGGGTCCTGCCCATATTGGTGCGCCTTAAGTGATACAGACGCGGGAATTGTATGATAGATTTTTCCGCATTGATGCGCGAAAATTATTATGAAGACGGTAAAATCCAAGAAGGATTTATTTCTACGAAGGAAAGCTCTTTTGTGTTTGCAGTGGATTTATTATGGAAATTCACTCTGGCGTGAGAAAACTTCTGCTTTGGAATACTCTGTCCATCAGTGTGCTTAAAATTAAAACCAATTCGTTGCATGTATGTTAATATGCGCTGCCTAATATATGGTGCCATACTACGTTCAGTAGGCTAATGTAGAATACTGATAAACTGCACTGATAAAAAGGAATAGCTTGAGTATTCGACCTCTTGGAATCTAGTTGTAAACCATCTAGAAGTCATGATTTCTGGGAATTTTGTGAAAAATCGCTTAGTGTGTTTGATAGGCAACATTTCACTTTAAACACAAAAGCTTCGTCAGGCCAGGTGAATAAGTTCATGATGTGGCGTTTCATAGCGGGTAAGAGAGATAATCGTGACCACTGAGATAGTGGCAAAGAGCTTGTTACAAATTCACCTAACCTGACGAAGCATTTGTGTCAAAAGCAACACTTTACCAAACAAATAAGTTAAACATTGGTTCACAAATCTCTCAGGAATCATGACTTCTGTATCGGTTCCAATTGTATTCGGGTTCGGATGCAAAAACTGTCTTCACGTTCGAAAACTGTCAAGTGAATTCGTTCGGTTGACAAGGCTTGAGGTAAACTGAGAAAATCATCACGCCTTCAAGCTGTGATGTCTGAGGGACAATATAATTCCCCGGTACCTTATTGTGAAACCTCGGATAATACATGTGACTCCGCAAGGATATCGTTCAAGGAATCCAAAGCATTTCTGACACAACGGATTTATTTAATAGCCAGAACTTTATGTGAGATGCGTCTGAAAGCAAATCGGCTGAGCCTAGATCTGAAAACCACCATAACACACTCAGACTATGATCGAATTTACGAGGGTTAAGTCCAAACGAGGACAGAATTCAAAGGTAACGCAAATTCGTAAGTTCCATAAAAGGTAGGACGCTTGTCGTTATTTACGTTCAAGACCGTTCAGCTGGAGGACTATAGTATGTAGACGCCGGACAGAGGGTAAGTTGGTCACCGCGTGTCGTGTTTTGGTAGTGGCTTTAAATTTACAGCTTGTGCAATATGTATGAATATGGTGTCTTTTTGGCTTGTTATAACCGATGAGATCCTGGTAACCAGTTGAATGGTTGGGAATACGCGAAAATACCCCGAATGCCTCAACAAGAAGGTTATCTGTCTCTCGTAAACTGCTGGTGTCTTAGGACATCATATTCACTAGGTTTAGCATTTTTGATACCTGGCAATGGGTTTGCATCGATAGCTTGTTCTCATCTTGACACATATTAGTCGAGATGGCTGAATCAACGGTGTGGGGGCCAGTTGGGGTGATAACAATTTTCAGGGACTTTGCAACACTTTCAACAGTCCTTTAATAGAAGCGTTGGACTAAATCAGTTTGTCAAGGCGGCGTTGTATGACAGTCCTTGCAAACGCCAAATGTAATTTGCCAAATTTTGTGCAAAGTCGGATGGTCTTTTGGTAAGAAAGGAATTTGCGGGTTGTATTGTTATGTCAAACTTCGTTAGAAGACATTGGTTTTTATTAGCCAATTCCTTCAGACTGGCGAAATTGATCAGGTTACGTACGAGACCACAATTGTTCCTCAATATCTTCATGATAATGTAAATTTGTATGCGGGCTGGCATGTTATGATTGACTACCTCACTTAAGCGCGGTATCCAATCCATAACACCAGTGCTAAGGACAACGCGAAATCTCCCGGCAGTCTCCGAGCCCTTATTTCCCATGACGTCTTCAAGTTGAAGCAGGCTTGAAATAGACACTAAACCCTCGGAGTCTATATGTCAGTCGTTATACGTCATTTTCTTGCTCATTAACTTACTTGGCACTTATGATATTTGACTGTGCACAGAGGAAAATATTTCCGTCAGCTTAACGCAGCATGGCTCATTCGTACTGGTGGCAGTTTTGCCTGCTATTTTGCATAATCGCAAGTAGATCTTCCACTGTTTACTACCACCATATTGTGACGAATATACAAGGTCAACCCTGGAAAATAAATAAAAGCAAAACAAGGGGCAAAATTGTTACATGCGAAAATCAAACCAAAGGCCATTCTTAATGGCCGGCAACGTTAGGTATACGAGGGCTGCTTTAAGAAGCCTGTAGGAAACAGAAATTTAGGTGCGCGAGAACTGCAGGGCTGTACATATCCCAACTATGTACATTGAATAAGGATCGAAAAGAACCAATCTTTCGAACAGAGCCCCGGCACTTCCGAGTGTCCCAAGTACACAGGAGTAAGGATGTGCCCTACAGGTTAACTGTAGCACCCCATAGGTTGAGCGACTCTTTGCCCGAGAGACTGGCACTAGCGAGTGGACTGTCAGCAGACTGTCGCAGACTACTGTCGCGTCTTGAATCGCAACATTCAGGGACTTCAGAATCAAACCCACTTTGGTGCTCAGTGTGAAAAAAGAAACGTACTTGGCTAGGACCTTCTAAACAGCTGTTAACCTTGATACCAGCTCAGTATGTTTAGCAACGGTAAAAGCCAAGTTCTTCATTGCCTGAGCGCAGAATACATCAGAGCTCAGCAATTAGTTCTCACGGTATGATAACCACTTGTACTGGTCCGCTCGGAGTCCGGCACAACTATCGTGATATTAGCGGCAGCAAACGTCATATTGTTTAACGTCGGACGATTCCGTGATTGGCTTTGAACCATTAGATTTTCTGCCATCTGCATTGGGCTCATCTAATGAGGATCGTTGGCGTACATCCGCCTCGGTGGTTAGGGAGACAGTCATCAAAGTGGAAAAGAAAACGGAATTATAACACGGATTCAACAGTGAAGCGACAGAAATAATAAGGCAAAATCAGGGTGTAAAACGGGATTAAAATTGGTAACAAGCGGAAAATGTACCAGAAAGTGACAGCGAGGCGCATTGTTTAATAATAATTTAACCGTTTCAAGACATTGGGTCAGTGATATTTTGACAATATTATAAGTCCGTTTAACGTATTGATGCAAATGCCTTGTTCCATAATCTCTCAGCTGCAAACTCCATTAACATGGACGCTGAAACGTAACATATGTGAGACAGTAAAAAGAAACGCAGAAAGCAACACAAAGTGACAGAACGAGGCACCGGAATAATCAAGACAGAAGAACGCACCGAGGAATACACACATTCCCCGTACAGTCGCAACAGTCACAGTACCGAACGAGCGCCGCGAACAGAACGACCGGAGATCAGACAATCAATTTTTACTTGGTAACAGCCAAAAGAATTCAGGTCCAGAGAGGGATTTATACCAACAAAGAATGCACACTACAAGCAAGCAAAATGAAGACGATAAAATCGAACAGTTCAACGCGTTCCCTACATACAAAGTGATAAATAAAAACGAAAGACATTACCACACTGATTAAATTGATCAATCTAGAGCGGTTTCCATTGCATTTCAAGGGTAGCAACTCGAGTGCCCGCGTCAAGGTCAATGTGGTTGGCGGCATCCGGTTTCGGATTTGCCTGTCATTGTGACCAGCCACAGGACGCCTGCGCCTACAGAGGGACCATGGGTGGTTTGCGCTGCACCACCCACAGCTCCAACCACACAACCCATATTCAGTGTAAACCCGAAGGAATAAGACCGGGAGACATGTGGATGGGAACCACATTCATCAACGGAGCCGGCCCACACTCCTTCACAGGCAAACACAAGCACGCTGCATTTGGGAACCAAGTGCACACAAGGCGGTGGCTGGACCGTAGTCCGTTCCACACTGAGTGCATGGTACCGCTTTTCGAGCCTAGCACGGCCACAAGGACCGTGCACCCAGTCCTTTCTAGCAACGACCAACTGTCTCCTGGAGCCAGTATGGACGAGGTAGTGGGTAGTTGACAGGTAGTCACCTTGTCAACATGTACCTCAAGCGCAGCCACACCGGGGATATCAAGCAAAAGCCATTCACTTTAAACGACAAGTTGAAATAAAATAAATCCTATGATGCATACTAATACGGAGGCATAACTCTTCCCCAAAGTACCACATGAAGTAAGTTGGTTAGCAACGAATCCGCGATAAGTAAGAAATGTCCATAATTTACTTAAAATGCTACAAACGCAACAAAATTGCTGAAGATAAGCGCAATTAGCGTAAGCAATGTGGCCAGTTAATAGAACATTAGTCAGGTAGGCAGAACAAACCAAATAAAGTGGAATGAAATGTATCCAGCTTAAAAAGACCTAGTGTAAGTGTAAGTTTGTTTAGCCCAAATGAGGTGGAGAAACATCAACCATACAACATCAGCCTCAGCATGGGGCAATGTAGGTGATAAATAAGACCAAGTATGAGAATATCTGGTGAAGTCCTTCAAATATGGCAGTGTGGTACATTGCCCTTGTAAAGCCCAAAAAATCTATGGGTATCCAGTCAAAATGGATTGCCTATTTGGGGACTTAATATCAATATCTCAAACATTTCACGTATACCTGCACACAAATTTACACATGTATGATTAAACAAGCACATATGGGCTAACACAGTCGTACATTTGACGAGCTGAGTTCCCGTGCACTCAATGCAGAAGTAGATGAAATCGGTATTATTAATATGTTTGTTTATCTCGCTAAGAATTAGGCGAATATATCCAGGACGTAACTTTCGCAGCAGTTGGTGCATACTATTAAAGCTGCACAAAATTAGCGCAGCTATATGTTCCACAATCATGGATAAATTCTGAAGACTAAGGCCTGGCTTTTCGTGAGCAAGCTTTGCGTGTCATCGTGATCACGAATTCTGTGGATGTCGCCATTAGAAAGGTCTACATGAGAAGACCGAAAATAACCACTTACAGTCAAGTTAGTAGTGGGGATGAGACAGGTATATTGGTAGCTCGCGAACGAATCGATCAACGCAATCTAGTTGCGAAAACGCCCGACCCATTTGCAGGGCAGTGGAGGATGGGTCGGGCTATATCGCAGTTAGATTCCAATGCCTGCTTCTCGGATATCTTCCTCTATGGCCCAGTGAAATGAACTGCCAGGTAATGGTGCAAGCTACTAGCGGCCGTAGGTTCCATTCCCACAGCAGACGGAAGAAATGCGTATCACCACTGACTAGTCCTAATAGGATGAAACCACCATCTGGTGCGTTTTCCTATGTTCACCCTAAGTAGTAAGCTCGTAATATTATCGCGATGAACCAACTAAAATCGGAGTAGGCCCTAATGTGTGTCAGATTGAAAAGCAGAAACAAATTCTACTTCAGTTACCTAATCCAATGTGGTTCGATTTAAACTTCTTTGCAACGCCCTCGAGAAATCGTGACATTGTCTTCCAAACAAATGTTTAGTAAACGTCATCCGCGGATTCTCCACAGAAATTCTCTCACTATTTCTCATAGTGCCATATGTTAGGCTGCAGCATTCGAGGATGGTGAGTAGCATAAATACTGCCACCACTTAATGGGTTGTGTGGATTATGTTGGATGTATGAACACGGCTTGTTTGGCACGTGCTTCTTGGTATTGGGCCTGTTCGGAGAAATTGTATGTAGATGAGTACCTAATTCCAACATTTCACGTGGACACCAGTGTAGGGACGCGTTCATCTTTAACGTAATAATTCCTTCGGGGATGGAACACACGTAAAACACGCTTGATTTCTTAGTCGACAGGTTTATCACACACACGCGATAGCATGACTTAGGAGTATGTGTCATCTTGAATGGGCAGTAGCTTTCCGAAAATTTCACTTGGCCGAATCTTATGGATAAGCTTGATGTGTTGTCATCAAAGGAAAACGATCGACAATGAGGGACAAATATGATGATGTCATCGATGTAGCAGAGCTGACTGGTTATGTACCTTATGCAAATCTCGGATATATGGTCTCAATTAGACAACCATAATGAAAAGGATTTAATGGAATCAATGAGTTACTTGCATTCACCTCACAAGAACCCGTTTGCAAAAATTCAAGTATCAATTCAGCAAAGCGTTCTCTTAAGCTTAGAAATGAGTCCGTTTAACAGTGTCTTACTTTAACTACTTCGAATGGCCTTTGGATTATATTTGGATTACACTTTTCATTGCAGCAAATATTGGAGACTCTTTTCACAGGATTACCTTTCCTAAACATTAAAGAAAGGCTCATATGTGACTTAAAACAAGTTGTGTTAGTTAGTGAAATTAAATCCAAATGTGCATTGGGCTCCAAGAGAAATACAAGCACGCTTCATTTGTCTTAGCATTCTGGTGACAGTTATGTCAATTCCGTTGAACTACCCGGGTAATGAACAATGAACAATGAATCCAAACGGGTTAAGAAGCGTTGCTTTACAAGTCTCAAAGGATAGTTTGTGGGGATATCGAAATAATAATAAGCATAATAAGAATAATAACACTGATAGGAATAATCATACATAAGATAATATTTTAACTATGAAAATTGGAGTTATGCTTCGCTCCGCTGCCTTTCTGCAATCCACTTAGTTAATATCAAATAAATCCATTGTAAAAATCTGCGTGCAGATTTAGAAGTTCGGCTATCCTAACCAATATACCTAGGTAACAGCAAAGTCGTACATTTGCAAAATTGCGATACAACAGTCTTTCAAATTTTATTCACAAATATCCGGCCCACAAAAATTTTAAAGTAAAATTGTATAGGCGTAAGGGTGGGTGCTATTTGCACCTACATTCCATTAAGTGTAACTCCAGATTGTTTTGGCAAAACCTTATTACGTGCGATATAAGTTAGGCAGATGTATTGCGGCTGTAAGAATTTGGAAACATTTTACAAACTAGCAATAATCCATGGACGAGCTAATCTGAATAAGACTCCAACAAACAAATTAGCTACGAATAATACAAATACAGCAATAGCGCAACCTGTAATTTTGATCCCATTTTAAAAGAAACCCGGGTTGGATTGTTCACAACTAGGTCGAAGAGGGAAACTATTGCAGGATGTGCGCTGTTATGTATAAGCTTACATTTGAATTTTTTCTATTGTACTACTCACATGTATGTTCCGGGTATTATAAGTAGTTTTGATTGTTTACAGCTACAGAAACGGGCTGCTGATGCGTGGAGTATAGGCGCATTCACTATATGATATTCAGCCCACCGCTTTCTTTTGAGTTAAATTGGCAGCTTATCCGTACCATCTTGCGGTGGATTCTAAGGGATTTTAAAATTATCCAGAGCAGGGGTACTATGTTAGGCAGCATGCCTTCATCAACAGGAAGTTAAACGCACCTGGCAAGCAGTGTGTGACAGTTACGCGATCAAACTGGTGAGCTGATCAAGTTGTTGACAGTAAGCAACTTACAGAACATGCAAATTGAATTGTGTTAAAGTGCGCCAGTTTTCTGCCTATAAATTTCGGACGAATACATTGCGGGGAAACACTTACTTGCTATTCCCTTTTCTTTATTGCAGGCATCATTAAGATATTTAAATGTTTTACACATCTCATCTTGAAATACTGAATCCGTCTGTCTGTGTTGCGGTGGGTTGCATGTATTATAAAATTCTGATGTCGGGGCACATTAAGATATAGTTTTATACCTTTAACATGGTAGTTATATTGCCTTACACACATCATCTTTGGGATAACTATAATCCAAATATGTTAAGCTCTATACCATTTTTGATTGATTTCAGCCTTAGAGCAACCTAGTTAACCTTTTAGTTATCAGCTTTCGTTCTTAATGCAGAAAATTTAACCAAATATCCATCTAAATTTAATCCAGATTCCACTGTGGGGTCAGCCGTGGACCTCGCATGAGAGACTTTACATACATGTGCGTACGTGTGGAATGTATGAGCGGTGCAAAATAGTTCGGCGTCATTACGCGCAATGGCCCGAGCAGAACAACGTGACAGCCAAACGGCGGACCTCACAAGCGCTCGGCATCCGGGGGCATAAGTTTAATTGCGAAACGTCAAGGTGAGTTCACGCATCTGACTTTTAACTGGAAACGTCCATACGGTTCCTATAGTCGGTCTCTGGTCAGCAGAGTTGTCACTTGGGTTTTCCCAACAGTTTGCTTGCACGGGAACCGCACGCAACGGGCAAGGCGAAAGAAAATCTTCCTCATAGTTCACCTACCAAATTTGTCTTTAATTTAATTTATCTATATTTTTTAAACAAATAGATCATATTACGCGCGATGGGAATAAGAGGAATATACGTCCGTCATCCTTTCGATGTAGAGGCTCACATTCTAAAGACATGAAGTGGGCAACGACTGGAAGGGCATTGTGTTGCGTCGCCGCTGACGCCTTCACCCCACGACCGCAAGAAAAAGTCCAAGTAGAGCCAGAAGGAGACTTGTATACATGCAATCACAGTTGCTTATATAGTTTGAAGGCAAAATGAAGGGAAGCTACTAAAGTACACTTGAGCCAACCAACTGAAGGAAAATCTTCAAATGCAACGGCGAATAAGCAACCGTGCACGTAAGAGCGAATCGCGTAGGTCTTTAAAATTATCATCATTGGACTCCAAGCGTAAAGCGAACGATCATTTACAGTGACGGGCACTGGCCAATCAGAATGACAAAATGAAACGTTTAAACAAAAGTCACGAAACAAACGCGAATAAGGAATGAAGAACCAAAAGTTGAAAACTAGTACATTAATTGTATGACACTAAATATTCCTTTAACATAATCAAGTAGAACAGTGAGGAGAAGAAAAAACAATAGAATATGTTCTCGCAAACAGCGCTGCTGAAAAGGGCATGACGATGAGCGTCCATTAACAATGACGCAGATGTACCAATTGGCGAACACAGTAGAGCGTTTAAACAACAGTCAAGAAATGGAAAATAGAAAGAGTAAAGAATAGCTATCAAGATCGGTCACAATAAATGAATGTCTAATAGCTGTTCTCCTAATACATTGCATCGCTGTTACAGGTAACTGGGAAGATATGTAGAAGCTGAATTGGAACATTCGAATTGAATGAGCCGACAAGAGATCATAACATGTCAGGTCGCAATTGTATGTCAGCTAGTCGCCACGGTCATCCTCACACCCGGGTGACGTGCATGCTACTGGTTCATTTGGATTATTTCCCTCTATCCTCTCTCCATCTTCTTGCAGCGTTGTCACTGTACGCTCATTCGAACCGGATTTACCAGCTCTACACAGTGATCCATCATACATGGAAATATATTCTACGATTAGAGGCTGTGCCATCACTCACCGTTTGCACTGGCATCTGTGATTAAGCGCAAGCGTTTAATTCAATCGTATTGAGCCGATTGCCTTTCTGTGTGACACCATTCGATACAGAATTCTCGAGGCAGGCCGAAAAGCCTAAGCTTACTCCGATCCATAGTTTCTCAACACAGCTGTGAAAGAACCTGTGTTCAGCGCTCTGTTCAGGTTCCAGTCACTCGCCATTCTTTGTGACATTGTCAGCCAGTGCGGCTGCATAACCCATCACACGGATCGCGCGACCACCTCGACCGCTCATTTGACCTTGCAACCACCACGTTCGCCTGATCGATGTGCGCCGCTCTCAAATCTGTAAAAGTACAGAACGCTAACCAACCCACTGGGTCAGCTAACGACACCAAATTGAATGACAGAAAGGCGAAACCGAAGAGACTCCCATCGAAAGGCATTTGCGGGTTAGGAGAATGCCATCGGGTAGTAAACATCGATCTGGCTTGTTCGCACTGTTTGGAATGGTACCATACGAAATGTGCAAATGTGTCCCAACAACAGTTACGGGAGCGAAATAGCTCCCAAGATACATTTTGGTTCTATACTGCTTATTCCACCATCCCTCTCGTTAAGTGCTTGCTTATCCTAGCTGAGAAATGCGACCAGTTTATCGCAGAAGCAGAGCAGAGGATCAACAATAAGCTTACCTCAGTGGAAGCGAGTATCGACCACAGAAGCGTAGCGGCTGCTAAGCAACGGAACGCTGAACAATCCGCTTCCCCTGCACCGCAATCAGCCACGTCTCCATCTCCGTTGTCTTCTCCAACTTCGGTAGAACGCCGGGCGAAAACAGACTGTACCTACGTGAATCACAGTACTCACAGCAACGAAAATCAAGCACGATTCAAAACGCCTGGTTAAGCAAATTCCACTAGACCTGACATCTAGTATTAACAAGTGTGAAGCAGCCAAACACCAACCCTTGGTACCTGTAGCTCAAATATCTCTTGTCGAGACTAAGCCTCGCAGAACATCGGTTACATATGCAGAGATTGCTGCAAGGGTACACCGAGAGGCCGCCGTTCCGTTCTCTGCCATTGTAAACACCGTTAACGCAAATAGAGAGCAAAAGAGCAAACGATCACTTGTCAACGAGTCAAGACAAATGAGTACCATATCTTGCAGATCAAGTAAAACCGATCCAACAAAAGTGCCCGGACTGCTGTATGCTTAAATGTCCCTGAATCTACCACCATCACATTACGGGATTAGTTATCAGACGACCAAGACCAATTGAACTCTTTGTGTATGCAGATGAGTATCAAAGCCAAGCCCATAAACTTGTTACGAATTACTCGTCATCCGAACGCGCTACCTTATGGTGAACCCAGACTTATTCGAGTAACTCTAGAATCCTCAACCGACGTAGAAAACGTTTTGCTCTCCGCAAACGCGCTAAATCACGAATCCTTTGGGATACGTATCTATCCTGATATCCCTTGGAGCGCGCGACAACCAAAACGAAACACCGAAGAAGGACACCGCAAGCAAGACCGCCTCAACACAATCTTCATACATGGTGCCAGAACATCCTTCTAACCATGTTCAAGAGACCGGAAAGTACGATTTAGAACAGTGGCGGTTCACTCGCGAAACACTTTCTTTGGATAATGTTGTGGCACTATCGCTCACCAGGATACCTCTCTCATCGAATTATAGAGGATGCGGCCTTAGAATCCTAAAGCTTGTGGTTCAGTCAGAGCAACAAGCAAAGGGTGTTTTGGATCGATGGCGGAGAAATCGGAAACCTCTTCCATCGGAAATTCGGTTAAAGATCGCAAACACTTTGCACAGCTCAAATATTAAACCAACTGAAGCAGCAAGCATACCGACGAATGTGCACAAGCGTAACTTGACTACCGCTTTGATTGACTCTGATGTAGGTCTAAACGCACCTTGGCCGAATCAAGTTACATACATGGTAGCATTATCACATCAAAAAACGAGTAACTGCCGACCTCCCATCTGTCGGAATTCTCCCACTCTTGGCACCTTCACCTTACTGCGGGCTCCTACATACCGAGAAACTGGCCTGCTTGTATACGAATGCTCAGGGTCTTCCTAACAAACTGGCTGAACTGAAAGATCGCCAAGCTTCCGGGACTTATGATGTCGTTGGTATCACCGAGACATGGTTGCACACGGGAATGACGGACGCTGAAGTGTCGCTACCCGGCATGTCGCTGATCCGGAACGACAAGCTCACAAAAGGAGGAGGGGTAATCCTGTACTACCGAAACGACTTACAGTGCGAAGCCGTGGAGGATTCAGACTCGCAGTTCCCCGACTCTCTTTGGTGCCGGTTGCAGTTAAAAGACAGGGACGCTTGCCTTATTGTCTTGGTGTACGGCGCCCCTAACTCAACACCCGAAACAGACTACCACCTAATGGCTGCTTTAAGGTGCAGTTTATAACAAAAGTACACTCACATTCTTATCATGGGTGATTTCAACGTACATTGTTTAGAAGCCCCTGCCACAACCGGCGAACAATTCAAAACCGGTCTACAAGATCTAGTAACTACTGTTCCGCCTTAAAATCACATCACTTTGCCCACTCGGTTCAGAACTGGTAACAGGCCATCTGTGCTGGATCTTGTGCTTACCCACGGGGAGCATATGATTGATGCGTTGGTTTTAGATTGCCAGCTTTTTTCGCAGTAATCACGCCGTGATCAGTTTCAACTTTGTCTGCCGTGCAGAATATCTGAAGGATAATGATGAGACAGAGCGAACCATCACAAGGTACGACCGACTCGCCCAGCTAGTCAGCGCCACAACATGGTCTTTCCTCGAAGAAGAACCCCCAGAAGTCGCCTGGCTCGAGTTCGTCAACACATTCAGTCAGCTGATTGCACAGGCTTCAGGGATAAAAGCTTGCAATAAGTGCAAATCTGTTTCTTTCGTTAGGAGCAGAACTCGAAAGTGGATGACAGTACGCAACGCAGCATGGCGAGTGTACAGAGAAGCTCCAGCACCAGTAACTTGGGACAACTACGTAGCCCAACGTAACCACTGCACTTAACTGTTAAGAGAAGACAAAGACGCCTATCAGCATAACATCGCAAAAACCTTCAGTGCTAACCACAAACTGCTGTACAAGCACGTTAATAGCCTTCGAAAGGTGAGGCAAGGATTTCCTCCACTCAATACGGTTGATGGCTTAACAAGAACGACTATGGAAGCTGCAAACGCGCTGCAGATGCAATACGCCCCCACGTTTCGAAGAGTCTTGCTAGCAAGCGATCTACCAAGCTTTGTATTCTGCTCACCAGGACTAACCCACATCAATTTTACCGCAGAGGCTGTATTGCAAAAGCTGACCTCTCTACGTAAACACAGCTCGCCGGGTATCGACACCATTCATCCAGAGGCATTGGGAGCAGCAGCAAACCAATGGGCAGGACATTTAGCTCAGTTTTTCCAGCACTGCTTAGCCCAGAACCAAGTTCGCGCCATGTGAACGCTTGGAATAATGAGCCCGATTCACAAAGGTGGAAGCAGAACTGATCCCTCCAACTACCGCCCAGTAACCCTTCTTTCTATACTCTCCAAGGTCATGGAATCCGTATTTGCCGATGCACTGGTGTGCTATCTGAAAAACTGCAACATCATCACCCCTGAACAGCACGGTTTCCGTCGACAGCGGTCAAGTACAACTAATTTACTGATTGCACGCAGTAGTTGGACCTAGGCAGCTGACGCTGGAGAAGGTGTTGATGTGATCACCATGGATTTTTCCAAGGCTTTCGATCGTCTAGACCATCGGATACTGCTATGCAAGCTGGAGCATTACGGGATCGGCGACCCTCTTTTTAGCTGGATCGCCAACTTTCTATTTCGGAGGCAATTAGTGGTCAGAGTTCGGAGCTCTTTATCGGACCCCATACAAGTCGAGTGTGGTGTGCCGCAAGGCTCGGTTCTAAGTCAACGATTGTCTTTGGTGTTTATTAATGACCTTGCACAGGGAATCGCTTCAAACTTCCTAATGTTTTCCGACGATATCAAGATCTGGCGCAGGATCCAGGCGAACACCGACCAACATGTGCTTCAGAGTGACCTAGATACGGTGTATCAATGGTCCACCCAAAACTTATTACATTTCAACGTCAGTAAATGCAGGGTGCTTTCCATCCGACATCAAAGCAGCTACTCATACCGACTCGGAACGGATGTACTGCAGCAATCAACTCTCGAACGTGACTTGGGTGTCCTGGTTCAAGATGACTTGGGTTGCTCCTGGTAATCCGTAAAGGCCTCCAAGACCGGGAATCAACACATCGGGCTTATGAGGTGGGCGTTTGGACAAATAAACAGCTGCGTATTTCGACAAATGCTCAGTGCGTATGTTCGCCCCCATGTCGAATTTGCAATTCAAGCCTGGCATCCATGGCTTAAACACAACCTTAATGCACTGGAGCAGCCACAACGCCGGGCATCTAAGAACGTAATTAGAATGCGCAATCTTTCCTACCAGGAGAGGCTGCGACGACTAGGATTGTTCAGTGGTAGTTATCGCAGGCTACGAGGTGACCTGATTATGACATACTTGATTCTGCGAGACCCACATCATGTGTGCCGCCCTTTACTGCAACTCAGCAGCAATACAAACTTGAGGGGCCACTCACTAAAACTCGCAGAACAATACTGTCGTCTGGAGTGTCGCAGAAATGTCTTTTCCATTAGTGTCTGTCATCCGTGGAATGCTCTCCCAGAATCGGTCGTCTCTGCAACGACACTAACAGTATTTAAAAGTCGGTTGGACGATGCACTCATCCACTTACACTTTGTTACTTAAAACTACGTCTCCATCCTTCACCTGGAGTTTACCACGGAATTATTCGTTGTTAACTGTGGATGCTGTGAATCTAAGAGGATCGCAAGACTACTGCGAAGCAAACGATAAGTCCTTATTTTCATGTTTAAAGTATTAACTATTTTACTATCGTTATCACTACTATTGTTATGTTGATATCCCTTGCAAGTATCCAACGGGGCTTGTAAAGCAACGCTTCTTATCCCGTGTAAATTCATTGTTCATTTTTCATTGCTTTGTGGAATGGGTAGAATCGGATCTTACGGTTACCTTGGAAGGTGAAGTTCTAGCTGGACTTGAGCGTCAGTACAATCGCTCGCTACCTAGACGGTCGCCTCATAACAGTGAAGAAATTACATGCAATACAGGAATCCATGAATACGATGGATGTCAAAAGGCTAGGGAACGCGTGCGTGTTGAAGTTGAGGCACTTGGAGGCAGAAGGACGGTGAGCGGTATGGATAGATGAGACGAAATTCATTTTGTTCTGCCGTCGCCAAAGAGGACCTTCAGCACGTGGCACGCGTGCGCACTGTACGGTGCCGAACACTCGGGGACCAAATCCGCATCTTATCAGCGTGATGAAAGAGGATGGATTGCGCAGATCTTCCGTCCCATTAGGCCGTTATAATAAAGAACGATGTGCTCGGTGGTTGTGCATACTGCTTCATATCAGTGGCATCCACTTTCCCGAAAGCTGTCTCCTTACTTGTGATAACATACTCCGTCACACCGATCTGGAGCATATCTTTCAAGAGGAGCCTTACAGCTCAGGAAGACTCCTACGACTGGCACCGTACTCACTGCAACTAAACCCGCTCGAAGGCAGTTAGTGTGTCATTAAGGTCTACATTAAACAAACCATGGGGCAGCGATATTCTGAAACACCCCGATGGCATCCGGATAGCATACTGAGCAAGACTGAATGGAGGATGCAGTTCTTAAAGCAAGTTGTTGCAGAGGAACGTGCATGCGTGACGCTGCACCACTGGCAGCAAATGGTATAGCATGTACGGAATAAATATACACGTGCTTTGCACCTAATCGATCCGTAACTCGATCAACACCACTGACAGATTTCTTGTTAAGGTTCATTAATATTTATCTATAAAAGCAAAGTGGAGCTACTCGGAGTGGGATACACCGTGGGTTTCAGTTAGAATTGCCTCTGGCTCTGCGCGGTTAATTCGGGATAACAATAGTTATTGTAAACTACGATTGCAGTGGGTTATGGCTGCAGTGATAGACCACGTGTTGTTGACAAGTCATTAGGTAGTACATTGAGAGCTACCGATAGGGTGAAGACATGTCCCACACCGTTCAAAATAAATAAGCCAAAAATTTACACATTCCTGAGTATATACCATAGATGCTAGTTACTTTGGGCGTCGGTAATTTGCTGTGTGATGAATGCATATGTTCCGGACGAGTGTCCCTCCATCAAAGTGGGCTGCGGTCAAAGTGCATCTGATGCTGGCTGGCACTCCGCCTAGAGCCATCTGGCCACCTGCCTCACCAACGCAGGGCGAGGTTGGCGACAAACTAGGTCGGTGTAAACAAACTAGGAGACCTTGGTGCATATAATTGTCAAGGCCCACTAGTTCCACCTGTTCTTCGCTCATGATTGACAAGTTATTGATGCATAGTCCATTAGGTCTCAGTGACCATGTAGTAATAACTTTTGACTATGTGAGTTATGCAGAGTATCCATCTGAACACTCGGAATTAACTCATATAATTACACGCTACCACGTATTGAAAGAACTCGCCGACGCTGCTGCTTGGGAATTCTCAAACAAAGTTCCCTTGACAACATTTGGGCAGATTTCGTTAATAAACTCAGCGCCATCGTCAACAAAGCATCAGAGACCAAGCCCCTTCGTTCCGCGAAAATGCCTTTAATAATAAGGAGTAGGACTCGAAAATGCCTGGCGATAACGGATGCAGCATGGCGTGCCAGCAAGACTAACCCCGACTCAGAGAATTGGGGAAATTTCCTGACCCATCGCAACCATTACACTGCACTTGTCCTTGAGGACAAAGTAACTTATCAACAGTGCCTAGCCAAAAAGTTCATGGCAAACAACAAACTGCTATATGAGCATGTTAATAAGCTTCATAAAGTGAAGCATGGAATACTCCCACTATTCACGACAGGCGGTAGAGTGCAAAGTGCCGAAGAAGCAGCTAATGCCCTGCGGCTGCAATACGCCCAAATCTTCGAACTCGCAACATCTACCTGTCCCATAATACCAAGCAAATTACCGACACCTTAGTTTACAAATGTTATTTTCAACCCATCAATTGTGCTAAGGAAGTTACTCTCACTGCGTGAGCATAGTTCTCCAGGAGCAGACAATATCCGTCCGAAGGTATTAAAACCTACGGCCACCAAGCTAGCTGAACCACCGTCACAGATTTTTCGAAGGTGCTTTGATGAACAACAAGTCCCCACTATGTGGAAGTGTGGCATTTTAACCCCTAGTTTTAAAGGCGGTAGCCGCTCCGATCCTGCAAACTATCGTCCAGTGACTCTCCTCCCTGCACTCGCGAAGGTGATGGAAGTAGTCGTCGCTGAGGGTTTAATGGACTACCTGAAAAAAGGAAACATTTTGGTACCGGAACAGCATGGCATTCGTCGACACCGGTCATGCACCACCAACCTACATATTGCATGAGGTAGTTGGACGCAAGTGGCCGATGATGGGGTCGGAGTCGACGTCATCTATTTGGACTTCTCCAAAGCTTCCGATCGCCTTGATCACCGCATCCTACTTCAAAGACTACAAACTTACAGAATCGGAGATCCTGTACTTGGTTGGATTGGCAACTTCCTTTGCCAACGAAAGCTGCAAGTACGTGTTAGGGGATCACTTTCTAATCCAATTGACGTGGAATTTGGTGTCCCACAAGGCTCAGTGCTGGGACCGCGTTTACTCTTGGTGTTTATCAACGACCTGGCAAGAGTCATCTCCTCAAACTTCCTGCTTTTCGCCGATGACGTCAAGATATGGCGGTCGATTTGTAACAAGACAGATCAGGATCTGCTCCAACATGACCTAGATTGCATTTACGAATGGTCAAGGAGGAACAAGCTTCAATTGAACATGGCTAAATGCAAAGTGATGCATCTGCGTCACCAGCTGGTGAGCGCTTACAAGATTGGAGACCACACCTTGGCGAAGGTCTCTTAAGAGCGTGACCTGGGTGTATTGGTACAGGAAGATCTCGGGTGTTCAAAACAAGCAGAGAAGGCGACGTGGACCGGAAATCAACACCTCGGCATTCTTCGTAGAGCCTTCGGTCGGTTTGAACCCTCAATCTTTCCCCAAATGCTTAACGCCTATGTGCGACCTTACGTGGAGTATGCTATTCAGGCGTGGCAGCCGTGGCAGAAACAGGATCTCGTCGCTCTCGAGAACCTCAACGAAGGGCGACGAAGAACGTCAGGGACCTCTTTCATCTGCCCTATCAGCTTAGACTGAAATCTCTAGGAGTATACAGCAGTCGATATCGGCTTTTGCGGGGGAATCTCATAATGGTTTACCAGATTCTGAAGAACCCAAGCCACATTTGCCGTACGTTGCTGGAATTGAACCACAACACTAAACTAAGTTGTCACCCTCTGAAGCTGACAATTCACTATAGCCGGCTTGAATGCCGTAGAAATTTCTTTTCTCTCCGCGTGTGCCAGCCTTGGAACGCCCTCCCTATTTACGTCGTCTCTGCTCCCAATCTGACGATATTTGAAAAACGTGTTGACGATGCATTGTCTCACTTACATTTCATTTTATGACTTGTTAGCCAGGGGCTACAAAACGCAATCAAACGGTGTCTTGCCAAACGCCTAACCAATGTATTGATGGATTTATACTTTTAATAAGCGAACATCTCCGCTATTTCACATAAGTCTATGGTGAGTCCACCACAACGCTTTTCACTTATTATGCAATTGATTTTCGCAATAATTTCCATCCCACGGGACTTGTTAAGCGATGCTTTTTTTCCCGTAATAAATTATTGTTCCATTGTTGTTCCATTGATAAAAGAAACACGTTTATGGAGGGCTAAGGTGACGTTTTCTCCAGGATGCACCTGTTCCTTGATCCGTTTTGCGGCCATACTAGGTGAGGCTACTGAGGTTGCACTTTGGTTATATCGAGCAGCAACGTTTGCATAGGTTGATCGGCCTTTAGAGCGCTTTTTATTTTACTGTTCTATCAGTACGGTTGGTGTTACCGATGTTTCATCAGTTGATACGTTGGATAAGAGGATGTGGCGGACTGGCACGGACTGGCAACAGTCGAGTTATCACGGTCTGATGGAATGTGCACTAGTGATGATTCCTTGAAAATTGCCGAGCAATTATTTACAAAATACAATCATAAGGAATTTCTAATCAATATAGGTTTTTCTCAGGAAACATAAGCAATTGAAGGCACATTCATTTGTTATTTTACGATCAATATGAAAAACTATGAAAAACGTTTGCTGAATTCAGCAAATTTGGAATATTATGGCCAACAATATATGGCGGGTGGTATAATTCATCGACCGCAATTTTACATCTGTGAAACTAGTTAAATAACTACAGGATGGCATGCATAAATATGCTCACAGAGGGAAAAAAATCTTGGGTTGCAGCAAATACGGTCCGTGAGGAACAGCTACGTAAAATTGTGACCACTGAATACAGCAAGTTACTCGAATTCAGATGTGTTTATTTTGACTGCGTTGTCTGAAGGGCACTAGCTTTGCAACCACACTCCAAAAGCTGGTCAGATGCCCTACCACATCCTATCACGACGGTATTTAACAGCATAGGATTAAGACTGTGATGCCAACGAGTTGGTAGGTTCACACTGAGAAGAAGGCCCCAATCAGTGGCAAGAGTTTTACGGGTACAGGAATCGCAATCTACAGCAGTAAAGATAAAAATAAATTTGTATGAATCAATGATGAGCAAATAAGAATAATCATGACTTTAATCGTGGCTTCTACTTTCTGCAAACTTTACCCTACTCACAAACTTCCAACCTTAATCTACCATCGCCCCTTGGACATCTGAAGGACAGGCACTTCAGTCCATTGGGAAGGGACGTGTGAGTGAGCCCATCTGCAACATCAGGACAGGTACTGTGAGCCCATTGGCAATACGCCGCGCACCAAGCAGAAGTCATGTGTTAAAATTTGCGCACCTAATCGTCAGCCCTCGGTAGCTCAGGTGGTAGAGCAGCGGACCGGAAATTCGTGGACCGGGGTTCGACTCCCTGTCGGGGCATATTATTCTGCGTGAATTTTAATCGTGACTTCTACTTTCTACAAATAAAGATAAGTCGCAAATAATTTTGAGTAGAAAAGCGATTGTGCGGCTACAAGAGGCAATAAAAGTGTATGTGGAACAGGCTATGATGCTAGTGAAGCCTGCTTTGTTGTCTTTGGTGTCGCAACAAAAAATGGTTCGGTGCATCCATCAAAATCACATATGTATAGATTATTGCAGTGTTCAATAGTTCAATAGTGTATGGTGGGATAAAAAGCAATAAGTTTACAAGACCCACAGGATGGCAAATGGAAGAAAACAAAAGTTTCAGGTGTGACACAAAAATATCAGTAAGTTAGACACTGTAGTTTGTCATACCGTTATATAATGTGTATAATGTAATTGCAAGTCCAATAGTCTTTCGAATGTCTCGATGTTTGGTGCGTTCACCACATGCGATGGCAGTGCGTTCCAGTGCGGACAGACACTAAGATAGTAAAAAAAACTTTCTACAATCTAAACGAAAATATTGAGTCACAAGTTTTAGTGCATGGCCTCGGTATCTTTTGTCGGCAAATAATGTTAACAGCGACTTACATGGATGGTCCTCTTCTCTTAGTATCCGGTAAGTGAGGATCAGATCACCGCGAAGTCGTCGGTATTCTAAGGAGTACAGACCGATCGAACGAAGGCGCAGTTCATAACTAAGGCCCGATAGACCACGTGTTGCCTTAGTGGCTCTTCTTTGTGGTTGCTCCAGGAGACGAATGTCCCGTTTTAACCAAGGACGCCATGCCTGCACCGCATACTCGAGGTGGGGACGAATGTAGGCTTTAATCAATAATGGCAGGAGTTGCCACTCGAAGGTACCGAGCGCTCGCCTCAAAAGCCTCAAGTTTAAGTTCGCTATGTTAGCTGCCTTTGAACACTGGAGCGAATTACCCAGACCTTCTTGCACGATGACCCCTAAGTCTCTTTCGTTGCTCACCTGTTTTATAACGCGCTGCCCCAGGTGATATGTGTTGCTGCAGTTACTGCGCAGCGACAACAGGTGACACTTTTCGGGGCTCAGGGGTAGTTGGTTGTTTACTGCCCATTCGTGAATCCGGTTCAGGTCATCCTGCAGATAGACAGGGTCAGATGTTGACTGAATAGCTCGCCACATCTTAGCATCGTCGGCGAATATTTGCATAGGTGATTGAATGTTGGCAGGGAGGTCGTTTATATAGACTAAAAAGAGTAACGGGCCGAGAACTGATCCTTGCGGTACGCCGTTAGTGACGCATAGGCTATCGGAGTGGGTGTTGGCGATCCTTACCTCGATTCTTCTGTCGTATAAGTAACTTTCCAACCATGTGAGCAAGGATCCGTGGATACCATAGGCCGCAAGCTTTCGGAGAAGTGCTGGGTGATTGACTCTGTCGAATGACTTAGAAAAGTCTAAGTAAATCACATCTACGGGAACTCCCTCGTCAGCAGCCCTGGTCCATGAGTCCCGAGCAAGTAGTAGATTGGTGAGGCAAGATCGTCCGCGTCTGAATCCATGTTGGAGGTTGGAGATGATTTGTAGACTTTCAAAATATCTCACCATTTCATCAGCGATTATAGACTCCATCACTTTTGATAGAACAGGAAGGAGAGTAATAGATCGGTAGTTGGCAGGGTCTGACCGCTTACCTCCCTTGTATATCGGAGTGATAAGTCCACGTTTCCACTCAGACGCAAGTGTATGAGAATCAAATAGAAACTTGGAAAAGGTTGCAAGGTGGACTGCCATGGTGGGTGCAATTGCTTTAAGTACTTTCGGACAGATCTTGTCAATTCCCGGCGCGCTATTTTCCCTGAGCGACTGTAATTTCTTTGCCACAGATGTAGGGCTAAAGTTGACCGTGGATAAGCCGACGACATTTGCTGGGATGTAGCAAGGCGATGGTTCCATGGTGTGTCTAGTCACTGAGACAAACTGCATGAGCAATGCGTCCGCGGTCTCCTCTTCAGTAACCGTTAGGCCATTGACCGTCTCTAGTGGTGGTATTCCCGTCTTAACCTTCCTTTTGTCAATCACATACCGGTAGAGCAGTTTGTGATTACTAGTACATTTGCGTACCATAGTTTCCTGTTATTCGTACTTGTCAGCTTTAAGGAGTGAAGTGCAGTAGTTTCTGACTGTTTTGTAATGATTCCACGTGATATCACTTGGACCTAGCAAATGACCCCTCCAATCCTCGTCTCGCCTATTCAACCACTTACGTGTTCTACTCCGGATCCAGTTGTTGCTCCGTCGCGAGACTCGTAATGGTACATCTTTTGAAGCTGATTGTAGGACCCAGTTTATCTTGCCTTTCAACAGTTGCCAGGCATCATTCGCCGAAGTGTGCATCTGGAGGTCCCAGTCAACGGTTGTCGCTATAGTGTGAAGCTTGGAATAGTTGGTGATGAATCGTCGGGTTTCTGGTTCTTTATCAACCATACTGGCATAACACACATAATCAAACGTTAGAACTGAATGTTCGTTACAATCTAGCGGGGGGTTGTATGAAACCGACTCAACCATTAACTCCTCATTAGTCAGGATTAAATCAAGTATTGAAGGCTTGTTTGAACCGCGGTGTCTGGTTGGTTGATCCACATGGTTATACA
The DNA here is from genome assembly GCA_944474145.2 of Dicrocoelium dendriticum. Classification (NCBI taxonomy): domain Eukaryota; kingdom Metazoa; phylum Platyhelminthes; class Trematoda; order Plagiorchiida; family Dicrocoeliidae; genus Dicrocoelium; species Dicrocoelium dendriticum. Next base: position 211,245,535 of record OX104064.1, read on the forward strand.
AAACTGCCATAGTCAAGAACTCAAGGAGTTTTGCTTTGAAGCATGGCCCACTTGGGAACACAGATGCTATTGACGGTACATTGAAGTCACCCATTATTAGGTAGTGTGAGTACTTTTTTCGACATAGCATATTGGAGAGCATTTAACAGAATATCCTCGATGTCGGCGGAGGAGTTCGGCGGCCTGTAGACAACTGCTATGAGGCAAGCATCATGTGTCTTCTTCTGAGGACAACCATCGGGACCGGATAGCTGCAGGCGGCAAAATAAGGCGTCGGGGATAATAAGGGATTGCTCAGTGAGAGCTTTACATTTCAGGTGATCTCGGTAGTAGATAGCAACGCCACCACCGCGAGATGGACGATCATTTCGAATGACTGACATTTCACTAAGTTCAATTTCTGGATCCAAAATCTCGTTTGAGAGCCAGGTTTCATTTAATGCTATGATGTCCCAAGTTGCTGCTTCATGCCGATGGCGCCATTCTGGCAAATTGGAGTAAAGCCCTTGGGCGTTTGTGTAGCAGCATTGCATTTGTTGCCGCATTAGGAGGTGGGTTCGCTGTGTTTGACCGGCACAAACAGTGCCGGTCTGCCCACTTTTATTGACACGAGTGTTTGCACGCTTGGCTGGTCTATGGTCGGAAAAGCCAGGTCTGACTCAACTGTACCAGTGGTCTGTACTGCTTGCAGGAATGGTCTCAGTCGTACTTCTGGTGGTCCTAGCCTTCTGCTGTGGTACCACACGTTAATTGCCATTGATGCCATCTCCGGCGTAGCCAAGGTAACTTTCAAAAGTTTCGGCTCGCTCCCTTGATAGTTTGGGGAGGAAGCTAAGCGGCTGAGGTCGAATGCCACAACATACTGCATGCCATAGAGTTCTGTGATGTAGCGCCACTCATCAATATCGTGTTAATGTCTTTCACTGGTGTCACCATGTTTCAGTTCGGGCACACCATGAACCAACACCACTTTCTTCATTCCATTTTGACGAGACGCGCTTGGGTCGGATTTTTGCTTTTGTCTTTCCTTCCATGGCATGTCTGGAAAAATGCGGGCACTGAGAGAAGAGTTCGGTAGACTGTGGCTTGCTAAGAGAACATCCTCCAAGTCCTTTGTGTTGCCAAATGTTACTCGCAGTAACCGAGGTTCCCCTACGTGAGGAGACGATGGGTTTCGTGACAGACGTGTAAGACTAGTTGGGTGAACGTTTAGTCCTAGTGCGCAGCTTATCTCAGTCCAGCGATTTTGCTCTTCGGCTTGTCGACCTTTTAACGACTCGCTGGTGGGTTCTGGTACGTTTGAACATATGACTGTCATCGCTTGTTGGTTGCGTAGTAATTTAGTTTGTTTCAGTTCTTTTTGGGTGGAGGTTTGTCGTGTGGGAGTGTTGGTCTTGTCTTGTGGGGAAGACAAGTCAAGGCTGCAGCAAGCATTCTCCTGTGCGACGACGTAATTCACACTGTTTGTAATGTGCTGCCCAGCTAGTAGCGATGATCGTGCAATTTGTGCATAACTCTTTACGCCTTGCAGTACAACAGAAGATTTTATAGAATTTTCAACTGGCTTGGCATCACAGTTGTTTATCGCTAATGGTGCTTGTTTTTCGCCGGAACGTGTAACATTTTTAGTGGATAACTTTGGTCTTTCGGTAGGTCTGGGGTTAGGGCTACTTAATACACTAAGCTGCAACTCGAGTTCAGCGATTTTCCCTCCCAAAGCCTTGACCAATTCTTTCTGTTCGGATGACGCAACAGCCAACATTTCACACCTCGCGTTGAGAGTTCGGATAATCTTGGTTATTGGGCTATCTGAACACGCATCACAGAACCACAAACTATTTGTTATTACGCTACGGTTTCCGCCAAGTTCTGAGTTCACCTCCACTTCTTCGTAAGAATTTGCACACAAAGAGCACGTGACTTTTGTGATGACAGTTCTCCGCTTACTTGAGCCATGATTGACCTTCGTTGTTTTGGTCACGCGTGGACCGGCTGATAAACTTCGCCTTCCCATGGCTTAGTGACTCGTATGCACTTTAAATCACGTCGGTCGCACCGTTGTGAGCTGCGTGAATTGACTAGTCGGGCTAGCGGTAACCGTCGCTGTCCGGGTTTGGTGGTGATGGGTCCTGGCGCAAGCGTGTATGAAATCACAAACACTTCGTGTGGTAGGGTGCACGAAGGAATATAGATGAAAGGACAAAATAGCCAGTATCTATGGTGTATGGTGGTGCACAGTACTAAGCTATATGTCACCTGATAGCTTTAGAAAAGCTCTGTAGAATGGTTTCTGAAATTCATTGAGATTACCTTGAAAAAACAAGCTTTCAAGCGTGATTCTTAATGTACGAATTGCCGAAGACGCCGGTTGGGAGGAAATAGCGAGACGGAGGACTTACTGTGCAAATATAAATCCCGTTCGATAGAACTCGGCGAGCCGAAACGAATGGGCGTATTTCCGAAAATGTAGCACAAAAAATGAACGAAATAGTCCAGGATTACCACAGAGAACAGAATTATGCGACCGTCTGTGACCTTGCAGGTGAATAACGAGTTTTCTCTAAGAGGACTCGTTCCTATGAATAATTGGTATGTTGCATTCCTACGGACAAACAACATTCAAAGTGCAGTGGTTGGTTTCCATGTTAAATGTTTTAATATATTTAAACTCATCACTTTAATGATGCGGATCGATGCACACACCAAATTTTGCAGTTGGCTTTTTGAATGTTGCTAAACTAATTGCTGGTGCATTACTCCATAGGATTAAAGTGGTAAAGGCAATAATACAGGCCATCCGTGTACTGTACTTGTGCATAATATCAAGTTGAGTGTGCGGTACACAATGAACCGCTTTAACCAACTGTAGCATTTTAAATTGGCCCCTTTTGTCAACCAATTGGCGAGCAAACGTTTGAAGTCACCATTAGGATACCCAAAATGTTATACGTCTTTAGATCAATTCGACTTTACTTAAAGAGTAGCAGGACGATGCGACCGTCATTGCTAGTTACTCATTATTTGATGACACAAAAATCCGCTGGACTATTAAATAAGTTGGTGTTTTCTACGTGTTATTAATGGCATAATAATACGTATTTTCATGAAATTCGAACTTAGTATTCTGTGTCTTTGCTAAAGTGAATAGCATTCCTTTCCACAAAGTACAAAAGCTGTTTTTATCGTCATTCAAATCCAAGTCTCTTTACTAAAACTTTCACTTTCAAAGCCTCTTATCCACAAATATAGTAGCTGAACAAGTCTGTCAATTATCAGAAATGCTTCATTCTTCAAACTATACAAAAATAAATTAAAGATGAACACAATTTGGTTTTCATAATTAGTTCTCCGTTAAAGACCTTGCTGGATTGCTACGCAAACAAGAAGACCATGAATTCAAAAATTTCCTAAGTCATATTAGTTGCACCTTTCTCCATCATTGTTAATGGAAAAAACCCACACTACGGCTAGTGTTCGCAAACACCTAAAAGGATGACTGTACAGTTTAGACTTCATACGTGGTAATGCGTGAATACTTGAGTCAATTTTATGTGTGTAGTCGGAAAGTCTCTAAAACAAACATGTTCAAAATTTTAATGTTTCATGACTGCTGTGCCCTAATAGGACTCAGGTCAGTAGCTTCTCGAGGATAAACTCTTCGATTTGAAGCACAAAGACCAGCTTAAGCGCTTTGCTTCTGGTTCTTCGCGTTCGGTTATGGGACATGTTGGTGCATGGGTAATCACCGATGAAAATTTGACAGCCCCATGCCTACAATGTAATTGGGGTTCACAAATGACATACTAACCTTATTGCTATATTTGCCAACAACAGAATAATTCTCACTGCTTTCACTTGTATCTTCCACTCCTATGATACCCCATAATACACAATCTCACAACAACATAACTCAGATCATAATCGCCACTCTTAGTGGTGTGTTGTTAGCTTTCTGCTCTGTGCAAAGACGCTTACAAGCAACGTGTACTGCTGTACATGCATGCGAAATTAAGCAACCTGCGAGAAATCCTCGTTACAGCTTGGAATATTTTATTCTAACCAAATGATGTACTGTTTTCAGTTTCAAAAGTGCTATAAATTAGATTAGAAGAATCCATGACATATTACACATTTGCATGGTATTTTTTGCTTATCCAAAACTAAAAAGGTCCCAGAATATATTTGCCCATCCTTTCCAGGTGCCGCATTTTGTATAGACAAAACGCTAGACGTATGAACTGCCAATGTGAATAATACCACCGTATTGTATGATGTAGCATCTGTGAAAACACAGATAGTGATTACGTGAAGTGACAACCATGTCGAAAATCATCTAGTCTTATTAGCCAACCTAATTCCATGCGTAACCTTTCATTAAACTGTAAACGTAGGTGGTTACATACTGTAGGATAATATACCAAAAAGATCGACCATTTGTTAACTTTTAGCCTCCCAGGATCAACATTGTCTTCTGTGTGGCAACTTGATAATGACTTATATGATCCTGAGGAATCCAAAACCATTATTGTCATCACCTACTAATGCTGAAACACAATGCCACACTCAGAGGACACCAGCTAAAGCTGGTCATACAACACAGCCGTTTGGAATGCCGCCAGAATTAGTTTTCTCTTAGTGTGTGTCAACACTGGAAAGCTCTTCCCATATACGTTGTTTCTTCCCCCACGCTAACCGTATTCAAAAGACGTCTGGAGGATTCTCCCACCCACTTCCATAACGCTACATAATCAGTGATGTCTACGTCAACCAAACGTAAACAAACGGTGCTCATTCTCAGCTTTTGTGCTTTACAATTTACATGTGCTGCTGTGGAACATCGGATACATTACAACTGCATTCATCAATGATATCAGTCCAAGAAAGCGGCGCACGAGTAAGCGTGGTCGTTTAGTTCTTAAGACATACCTTCCCCATATTACTCTACAGTGACAATTCAATAAGCTTTCTAAAATATTCTAACGAAGCAGGACATCTGAATTGCTGGACGCTTATATTGACGATTTACACTTATGTTTGTTTTCAATTCAACCATCCTACGGGACTTGTAAAGCAATCGCTTTTTTCCTGTAATACATTATTGTTCGTTGTTCATCCTTCGAGTAATCAGTACAGTAGTAGCAAAAGACGGTCACTTGCATTACAATCTAGCTACCATCTGTGTAGCCTTCAGATCATTGTTCGCCACCACTGAGTGCATCGAGACTGACAAAATTATTGAATGTGCGGTGAGAAAGACTAACGCCCAAGATAAAAAAATTTCATTTTGCCATTGAACATACAACGCTGTGAATACCACTAAAGACTGACCCATTCATAATGTTGAAGGTGACCCCTATTGTCAAGATCCAGAAGGACCGGACATACCAGTGCTTTTGTTGAATGGAATTCAGTTCCGCTGGAACGAAGTTTGGTTCCAAACCAATGGAGATCTTTGTTTGTCATCCATTACCAAAATTGTGGCATCAAAATAAACATAAATTATGCCGAGTTGAATATTACCCACCAATAATCTTCAGTTAACTAGAACAATTTAGGCAATTATGTCAATGCTAATTACATCAGCAATTTGGTACTGATAGACAAGTCCTAGCAATGGAGCGCTGACTATCAATTATACTTTACGCTACATACCAGATTCCGATAACTATGGATGAACAAGAGTAAATATTCGTTTTGACTGTTGCTCGGGTGGCTTTCAATCAGTCACCAAAAAAGATAGTTTCCTTTAGAGTCGTACATCCATTACTACTTTGGTTCTCATCACACCTGGGTGGTCACCAGCTCATAGGCGCCTAAGTTACCCATTGATTATCCTCTCGTTTAGTCACAGTAGAGTTTTCCAAGGAATTTGTCTTGGAACTTCATTATTCATCCTTTATGGTCAATCTCAGTCGTAACCGAGGTCCCACATTACGGCCACGGCAACAATATAGATTGTATCAGTGTTCTCTGTTTGCACAAATCCGGCTGAAGTATTCTGATTGCAATGGCTTCAGCGGTGGCCAACAACCGCTTTCTGATTCCTTTATGGTTGCGCCTCGGTGCCGTGTAGACAACCTTGAATGCGTCATTAGTCCGAATCTGATGGCCGGCACTAAGCAGATGTTCGAGGATCCAGCTGCGGACATTCTTAACCATACCATCTTGCAAAGAGGCGGGGCAGTGCTCCGCTATCCGCCTAGATAGACCCCTGGTCGTATGCCCGAGGTACCTTGCACCACAGGTGCAGGTAAACTGATAGAGAGCAAAAGATTCGGAACGAGCCCGGATTCTATATTTGGGGCGTTGCATGATGAGGGGAACTGTTACAGCAAACATATGTAATTTAGCAGCCGGATATGTCTTGCTTACCGCTAGTGATAGTCTCCTATTCAGTAAATCGAAAGCGATATCTACTTTGAAAGGAACTGAGAGATAAGCATCCTTCTTTCTTGCAGTCGGTATCGCGTTAACTTGATTAGAAACAGCTGAATGCTTTTTGATAAACGTCGCGGGATACCCGTTGCTCTGCAGCGTCTTTTGAATAAACTCCAATTCCGTTTCTAGCGTTTCTGGACTGCAAATTCTTGCGGCCCGATAGTGCAGACAATGCACGAGGTTTCTCCTTTACTTAATCTGTGCAAAACTAAGAAAGTGCATGTATTGACCAACCCAGGTTTTCTTACGGAAGATTCTTCTCTCGAGTAAGCCATCGATTGGACGTCGCAACAAAACATCCGAAAACGGAAGTTCACCTCCTTTCTCCAGCGCGGAAGTGAATTTTACTGGTAAATGTGCTTGGTTAAACTGGTGCAGTAACTGAGCGGGATCGATTTGGGAATCACACACGATGAATGTGTCATCCATATACCGCCGATAGAGATGAAGGGAATTGATATGGTGCCGGATAGGGCCACGCTCGACTTTTGCGAGGAAGAAATCGGCAAGTAGCGGCCCTAACAGCCACCCCAATGCAACTCTATCTATTTGTCTATAGTACTTTCCGTCGAAGATGAACTGCTTGTTAAGTGTACAGCGTAAGATTACTTGTTTTATCTATTGCATAGGGATTTCAGTGGCATTGTTGTTACCAGCTATGTAATCGCAAATAAAGTTAACAGTTCCAAGCAAAGGAACACTTGTGAAAATAGATTCTACGTCAAAGGAAAGCATCAATTGGTCTTTCACATTGAAATCTTTCAATTCATTAACAAATTCAAATGAATCACTCACAGTATGGACTGATACTTCTTTGCGTCGCTGCTCAAGCAATCCTACAAACCATTTAGCAACTGAGTGCACGGAGGAGCCAGACATATCGATGATCGAACGCAGTGACAAGTTGCGCTTATGCACTTTCGGTAATCCGCACAGGCGTGGTGGATGCGAGCCACATGGGGTTAGCCACTCGAACCTGCATGTATCAATATATTTACCGCGTTTCAGCTCCTGCAGTGATTTGATGAGTTTGGTTTCATCTTGTATCGCGCAGTCCTTATGAAAGATGAACATTGAATTTATACGGGTTAAGAAGCGTTATTTTACAAGTCCCGTTGGATAGTTGGCGGGGATATCTACATAACAATAATGGTGAAAAGGATAGTAAAATAATTTGTAATTTAAATATGAAAGTCGGGTACTGGAACAATGCTATCAATTCTTGCAGCTTACGTTTGTTCACTTCCTTAATTTTGTAGCTTTCATTTACTTAATTACTCATAAAACAATCTAGAGCATGCTGCTTGTCGATGACGTGCCGGATAGGGGTTTATGAAAAGGAAACATAGAATTCAAGATCAATACTGGAGTCTGGCAAGGTTACCCACTTTATCCAGTGCTAGTTAGTTTTACGAGAGACGGAGTTTTACACCATCATGTTGGGAACTGTCGTGGTCTTCAAGTTACTCCAGACTTCTGGCTATCAGACCTATAATTTGCTGATGATATCGCTAACCTTGCAGATGATCTTATGTCACTAAGTCACTGCTAATTCGGGTCGATCAATCAACCACTTTGATCTACCTCAAAATCAACTTTGGCATGACAAACTACTTTTCTTCCTCAGCCATCCCATCGTCCCACCGGTCGTCTTACCTGGACAACTTATCGAGTCTATTCCTGAATTCAAATACACTGCATCCACTGTTCTCTCCAAAGGAAATGCAACATCGGAAATCCGGAATCGTTTTAACAGTGTTAGAACAACCTTGTTACAACTGAGAAACTTATTGTGGTGGCGGATGTAAATTAGTCAGCGAACGAAGTTCGAGTATTTTCAGCAAACATTTGAACCATTTTACTCCATGTTTGCGCAACATGGCCGCTGCGGTCCGATGACACTGGGAAGCTGGAAGTCTTCCAACCTTGGTGTCTAAGGCTTATCTTGAAAAGGGAGTGACGTGAGCTTATCATCAATGGCGAAGTTCGTAAACGCTGTTATGGTCTTCCAAAGCTCTCAGCGCACATGCAATGCCGCGGACTTCAGTGGTTTGCTCACGTCCTCCACAGACCAGATACTTACTTTCAGAAGACCGCGGTTTAGCCCTCGTCTTGCTAAGGTTGGTTTCGTCGCCGTGATTAACCATCGAAAGCATGGCTCGCAGCAGTTGAATCGGGTGCCTATCATCTTGGACTCCAAGTTGTATCACATGATCATCACTGGAGAAATCAATGATTAGTATCTGCGTTGAGCTTGCCACTAACTGCCGCTCTTGGGTGGCTGCAAGCCGCGACATTCAGGAAGCCCGTTCATTCTATCACTGGAGCTAGCGGCAGTAAAGTAAAAGTAAGTAAACAGCGAACATCGTACAGGGGATGATGACAACAAGCACTTGAACCTGTTTCCGGACTTTCCGTCTTGTATACTGGGTTTCGTTAAGTTTTATAATTCGCTCGATAAATTGGACCGGCCAAAAGGAGGGGAAAATATTCGCAATTGGATCTATCCTTCTTTCAGTGACTAAACGATATGCCCTCAGGTTTGATTAAACTGACTGGCACTGGATGACCATCGCTGCCTCTCATCTTATGCACTCCATTTCTTAATAATGGCAAATACGCAATGCAGTGGAATACGTCGGTTTTCATAACGCGACACCAACGTAGATCAGCTCATGAATCAACTACCTTCCAACCGATAATGTGCATGACTATTATACGAGGACTAATAGGAAGCGTGGTTAAGAACGAGATGATGCTTATTTTCTGAATATCATATCTCTAAGGCACAACATGGCTTTCTACATTCCCGTTCGTTTGGGACTCTCCAACTACACCTTCCTAACCATTCAAAAGTGGCTACTGCTGCTGCTGCTGCTGCTGCCGCTTTTCCTCAGTTTTACCTCCAAGTACGTCAAGCACGACATTACGAGTTTCACACCTTAGGTAGCCAAAGATTTTACAATTTGATTGCATCGTGGAATCCGTACACAATGGGCTTTAGGTATGCATCTCGGCTAGGTAGCAACTGTTACAAATACACAACCGTTTTTCATTTCCGATAGCATTCATTGGTGCAGTCATACGATGCAGTATCCTTGGCACTTTCCAACATTTTATTTACGCAACTGATGTCTCTAACATTATGAAGCATGTCACAATATCCTTGTTTATGGAAAACATAAAATCACTTATTCTCACAGAGACGCGAACATGCGGAAGGTTTCACGACATGTGCCGGACGATCCTAAAATATCTTGAAACTTGGAGCCAACTGTTGCAAATGTCGTTTTCCAAAGACAGTTACAATATGTTATTGTATAAGTGTGACACTACACCCAACAACCTAACGCTGAACCTCCGTTCTTGATTTAGGCCTTCGATATTCGCACACCTTTAATTACCCTAAACAGGGTAATATCCAAACACCACAGGCAAAAAAGACCTTTAGATTTATCTGTTGTTCTTCTACACTCCGTGATTCCCGACTTCGGCTGTACAAAGCATACGCATTGTCAACTGTGGTATATTGCTCACTGATGAGCAGGAACCACAAGCTAAAGCATTTCGGTCGCCAGTTTTTCTCCAGCGTGTGCATGGAATCTGGAATCGTGTGTAACTCTTCAGCATCATTAGCCAACCGTCTACGTATTTTTCGATTGTACTGGTGTTGAATTCAGCTTCGAAATCCACCTTTAATCGCCGACATCATATAAATGTGCACTATTGGGCAGTGTAGGCGTTTTGGCAAGGCTGCAAGCACATGTACTGAAGAGTCCGTAAAGTACACGTTAAATAATTCACACACAGCTACCTGGTCGTCTTTATATGCGCCGTCCTACAGGGCAACATAGTTTAGAGGACTGTCTCGGGTAGACACATGAGCACGGAAAATACTTGATAAATCGGCGCTTATGTTCAAATCATTAAAGGATTACTGTTTTTCTGCGAAAATTTGTTGCTCTTTTCCACTCCTAATTCTCTCGACGAGCACGGTTTATTTTAAAAGTACAAATAAATCTGATGTGCACTGAAACATATCTCAAATGATGAAATTGATGCCTTAGCGTCAAGTGGTGATGATTATGTTGCCGATTGCGGGGCGCTTATGTCCCAGTAGTGCAAAAAGATTTGTTAGAGAGCAACGTTGTAGCATGAAAACGTCCCGAAGCCCGTTGCGTACAAGTAGAGAGAAAACTCCGCCCAAAATATTTGAGTAGACATTGAAAAATGAAACCTATTCTACAAGATCTAAATCACGAAAAGCGATGTAAAATTGTGTTTTCATCATCCAAATTATGGTGTTGCACAGCACCATCCGATGATCAGTTACCGGAATGTTTTTAACTACATTCGCATTAGTGATAAGCATAATACAGGGAGAAACTAGGTCAAGTATTTTGTTACTATGGCTGGTTAAAATTACTTATCATTGCCAAATATCTTGTTGGATGCCCTGGAGAACAATTTGATCGTTTGTGGTACAACACCCTCAGGTCACTTTACCGCTAATACATTATTGTCCCCAGCAACGATATTGTGCTAAAGCGGTAATTATGTTGCAAATTTAAGGCCTTGTACTACATGTGCTAACTCATTCATTTAGTTATTCGGTTAGCAACCGAACAAACTGCTCTTGATGCCAGCTGGGTGTATCGGGTTTAACCCATTTCAGCAATTAGTTCGGCGTCAGTGTTCCAGGATGTGGTGGGTTTTTGCCTGGCAAGCACACGAATGTCTGTTCATCAACGCTGCGAAGTGGCGATGGTTACTAGCCACAAACTAAAGTTATGACACCATGAATATTCGGATTATCTAATTCACCTCACGGACAACAATCAACTAGTTTACATCGTCGATGCTATCAAACAGCCATAGATGCAGCGGCACACTTATATACAGCAACTACGCAGCTGCACCCATGCGCAATTACATAGATATACTCATCAACACACAAGCATTCACTGTCACGGTAAACACGCAGTATTTTGTACATGTTTGATCACGCTTTGTTGTCTTAATACGACCATGTCTGTAGACGCGTCTCGCTTTATTGAGAATAAAAGTTTAGTTAGTTATTTAGTTAAACTCTCTGTTGCTGGCAAGCAAAATAGTAAGCCATCCTGCATCCTGTACACTTCTTAGTGACGTATAGTCAATAGGTGTTGTTACTAGTCGAATAGTCTAGTTCATCTTGACTATGAGCACCACAGCCCTGCGCATTTTTTTAATGCAGAGAAAGAATGACAATTATCTGTTGTGCATTGTTTTCGATCAAATGCTGGGAAACAGTTTCCATACTTCACGTATGGTTTCTGAGCTTCCGCATCGGGCAAAGGTGAACTATGCTAAGCAATGAATATTCGGCTTAGCTCTGGTGCCTGGTTTAACGATTACCTTTTATCCATTGAGATGAGGTCTGCATATTGCAGTGTTTATGCGAGTTGTCAGCGCGTCCTATACATTAGCCGTCGGGTTTTTAACCATCACACTATTTGGGATCATTTATAAACCAACCGTTTGTCTTCTTATATTCGTAGTTCTCAAACTTTCGCATGGCTGTCACCCAGCATTGAAATGGCTACTAGTGTAGTATGCGCCTGGTCGTGTATTCCAAGAGTTTGCTTTTTCAGTGCGTACGTAAATCGCAATGGACCTGAAGAGCACTAATGGAAAGCATATCCGTCGTATGTGGTGGGATGCCTATATCAAAACCACCTAGTAAGAGACCGCGGCAAATCGATCCTGAAGGTAATGACTGTTTACGCAAGGTGTGGCGATCTTCTTACTTTGGGGATCACCGCAAGGTTAGGTTCGAACCTGCTACATTGTCCCTCTGTTGACAGGCACTGTACTCAACGCCTACAATAGCTCACCTGGTTCCAGACATGCTGATGCGAAGAGCAACTTATACGTGCTGTGAGCTCCTTTTAAAAGATTTCGCGACAAGCAGTGGTCACACTAATTGCAATGATAACCGCAAGGGCTATGATCCAATTTCAGGAACAGCTGTCGGGAGCAGGCAGATCGCCCAATATGTACTTTGAGTCTAGCTGACGATGTGTTAATGTGTGAAATAAATGGTGATGTGTGCTAGTTTCGGGAGATTCGATGAGAATCGGTGTGGTCAAAGGAAAATTTATGGCCGCCTCAAGTGCAACGATACCGACTCAAAGACTGCTGTCGGGAAATGGGGGTCGTCAAGTATTTACTATGCAGCTGGTCTGTGATTCCGAGGGCTTCCGTATCCATTGCGTACTTAGGTCGTAATAGACCCGAGCAGCAGCAATGGAACACAAATGCGTCGTAGGTGGCTTAATGCTAATATCACCACTACCTAGTAAGAGACCACAGTAAACCGAACGTGAAAGCAAAGAGAAGGTGAAATATCCATGGCCGTCGACTCGAAGTGCAAAGATCTACTTAATTTGGGGATCACCGCAAGGTCAAACACCGACCTGCTGCACCGGTACGTTAGACGACTAAGCGCAATATATCTTAAATGATTTCTACACGGTGTTCCCTGAAAAGGAAGTAATATTCAGATGTTTTATTTACAAAAGCACATTTTTATTTTATAGGCAATGCATCATAGATCTATCCTAGTTATAACAAGGCTGTTATTACTTACCAAATGCTGTATCATCGTGAATTAAGCTGCAGTGGGGTAACATAGCTGGCCGCGGGCCATTTTACGATGTAAGTTAAGGACTTCTGTTTACGATGGCAACTATCTTCGTGATGATAACTTTTGTGATTTTTTTCCCAAGCTACCGTCTGTCTGCCCATGCACGTGACTCATGTGTGTGAATAAATGTCCATGTTCTCAAACGAACCAGTGACATGCTCATGTGCACACATTACAGCCGTGTGCTTTGAGTTTCCCTGTTCTTACTTACAATATAAGCACTGGCTTATGGAATCTATGGCCTTCATCAGAACATTGGAAGAGTACACTAAGGGATCTGGCTCCTGGAACCATTACATTGAGCGTATGAACTGTTTTTTCGCCGCTAATGAAGTCGTCGGCGACAATCGGAAAGTGAATATCCTACTGAACATCTGTGGCGCAAAAAATTACGAGTTAATTCGCAGCTTGGTGGTGCCCGATTCTCCATGCACTAAACAATTTACTGAAATTGTCACACTGGTTGCCAATCATTATAATTCAAAACCATCAGTTGTCGTGCAACGATTTAAAATTCAATGCCCGAGTCCACCATCTGAGGGAGTCAGTTGTTTCCTAACTTGGCGAGCTTCGCTAGTTGACAGAATATTATGATTTCGGTAACCACCGAAATGTCATGATCCGGGATCGTCTGGTGTTCAGCATAAAGAACGGTCGCATTCAGCGCTGCCTGTTGGCTGCTAACGCATTGACATTGGAAAGCGCCTACAATGTTGCGACGGGCATGGACGCTGCTGAAATTAATGACCAGGTACTACAGAATTTACAGCTCAATTCAAAGCCATGTGCTGAAGATGTCACGGCCACAGTTAATAAAGTTGATAAAAACATCATACGCTCGTTCAACTGCTATCGCTGCGGCTTACGGCACAGTCATACCAGTCAATGGAAACATACACAGACATTTTGTAACAAATGCCACAAAATGTGGACAGTTGGCCCGTTTGTGTCGGTCTAGTACAAACTCATGTTCCCCGGTAAGAAACCAGCAAGTTGTTGATATTGGACCACAGGAATATATATTTAACGCAACTACCCAAAGTGCGCAACTGCCATTTCGCTTAAAGCTATGTGTTAGCCAAATTAAAGGGCATTCCGAAATTGACAAGACAGTGCAAAAACACTGTGCAACAACTGGACGTGGTCCCAGCGAGTGGCCCTAATGAGTCACATCAAACTGTGTCGGGCGCCTCTGCGATTACATATATACACGGGTAGTGAAGTGAAACTGCTGGGGGGTGCAAGATGTTGAGGCGCCATATAGAGGACCGACAATCCAAGGAACCATTTACATCGCACTCGGAGATGTTACGAACCTAATGGGCCGCGACTGTATCAGTCAACTACTAGTTCTGCAGCTAACCGATTTTTCCGTACTACCGGGGATACAAACACTGTTTCAGCAATATGCACCATTGTTTGAGACGCCGGAGGAAGGAAAATTCACCGGTGGACAAGTTGATATCTACATTCTGCCTTGCACATAACCGCGATTCATCAGACTCCATCGCTGCCTTATGGGATGCGATCGAACGTAGAATAGAAACTTGATCGACTGAAGAAGATCGATAACATAGAGCCAGTATTGTTTTCGGATTGGGCGACACCAGTTGTTCCGGTACTCAAGTTTGTCAGATCGTTTCGTATATGTAGAGACTAATATTACTGTCACTTGCAGTATTCCGACTGAAAAATACCTGATCCCGAAAATATAGGACGTTTACGCGCAGCTTGGTACCATCAGGTATTTCTCAACCTTGGATCTCACTCACGCTTATCAGCAGTTTGAACTACACGAATACGCCAAAATAATAACGACGAGCAGTACCCATCACCGTTTGTTCACGTACAACACACTAGCATTTCGCATACCTTCGGCTCCGGCCATTTTCCAGCGAACAATGGTGAACATCATAACAGGTTGCCAGAAGCTTTCGTATACCTATGCGACATATTGGTTATGGTGGCAAAACTGACGAACATCTACAAACTCTGAGTTGTTCTAGACCGCCTGAGGCAGAATGGTTGGAGGCTGCAGCGTGAAAGGTGCGTATTCATGGCTCCCACGGTGATTATTTGAGTTTCCGTATAACTGCTGAGGGGCTGAAGACGATTGAGCAGAAAAGCCGGCCGATCCTTGAGGCAAGGCAACCAGGAAATCAACATGAATTAAGGTCTCTCTTGGAAAGGTCCAATCACTACCCAAGGCTTGTTCGTAAATCAGACACACTGTTATACCTGCTGCTTCTTTTGTTATGCAAGGGCACTCAGTGGGTGTGGTTCGGGACAGAGGATTGGTCCTGTCGTCAAGCTAAAATGCATCGCCCAGTCCAGCGGTTGTGCCCCACTTTCACCCCGAGAATTACATGATGCTGACATATGATGCATTATCTCATGGAGTCGGAGCCACCCTGTTACAACGTGACACAAACGGAGTAAACAAATCAGTTTCACTTGCCTCTCGGACCCAATCGCAAATCGAAAGGTATTGCTCTCAAATTGACAAGGAAGCTTAGGCGGTCGATTTTGCGATTGTGTGATTTATTAATATCTATTCTGGCGCAGATTTGAAATGCACACAGACCACAATCCATTATTAGAAATTCTGGGTCGATCAGTAGCGATGCCCCAAATGGCATCGCCCCGGATGCTTCGTTGTGCTGTACTACTCGCTGGAGATCAGTATCAACAAAAATATCTTCCCTGGAAGGGGTATCATTTTGCTGATGCGTTTAACTGATTTACATTATGCGAGGTTTCGAGCTACACGCTAGCTTTGAAAGAATTGGTACAAAAAATCTTGTTTAATTGATTCGCCGGTGACAGCAACGGAAATAGCATCGGAAACAAGGATTGACCTGAAGTTGTCGCAGTTGCGTGAAAATCTCCCATCCGGTTGGCCGGACCGGGTAGATGAAAGTCTAAGAGCATTTCGCACTCGAACAGAGGAATTAACCTCCGAGGACTGTTACATGCTTTGGGGCTCTCGAGTCCTCTTCCACAAACGGTATCGTCAAACAATCATATGGGTCACCAAAGAAGTTCAAAGCTGATGGCACTAGCACCTAAATACATCTGCTGGCCAGGAGTCGATCACGAAATAGAACAACTCGTACAATTGTGTGCTACCTGATGAGAAAATAAATTATCCCCACAACTTGTGTAAATATCTCCATGACAATAACCAGCGCGCCCTTGGGACAGAATACATACTGACTTCTTTAGACCCATCGACGGTTTCATGGTTCTAGTTGTGGTGGACGCGCATTCCAAAAGGATTGAAGCTCGAGTAACAACATACATGACTAATTTGACCGCTGTATACATCTCAAGGAATAGGATCGGTGCACATGGTGTACCTTGTACGGTTGTTTCAGATAACAGCCAGACATTTACCAGCGACGAGTTTGCACAATTCCTACGTCAAAATGGAATCAAGGATGTTCTTTCGGCACCATACCCCTCCTCTTGCAATGGTCTGGCAAAGAGAGCGGCTGCATCGATCAAACAGGGTGTGGCCAAACAACAGTACGGAGCTTTACAAACCCGCCTGGACAAATTCCTATGGTTGTGAACTTCTGAGCGGACGACGTCCATACACTCAGTTGGATCTGATTAAACCCAGTCTGCATCGAACGGTCGGTAAACGCCAGTCTGTGATGGAGCAACGCTACGACATGAAAAGCAAGGACCATTTGGTTAAAGCAGGCGACAGAGTGCATGTTAAGCTGAGGTCAACTAATAGAACTCGGATCCAAGGGATTCCTAGATCGGCATGTGGTACTGAAGTGGAAACGAAATTGGCAGATGGGCGAATGCTTCCCTTGGACCGAGTGCGACGACAGCCTGTGAGTTCTGCAGAGGAAAAGCAACTTGTCTATCGCCAGCACTCCTGGGAACAGCGCCAGAGTCATTGTCAAATGAAGACAACGCTGAGCAACCTATACAGACATGGCAAAAAATTCTTGAGAAGCGCAGCGTAGAAAACTATCAAGCTGGATACTTAGTCTAGCGGCGAAGGACTGCTGGGATTGACTATCACGAGCTACAGTCTGTCTGGCCATGCAAGTGACTCATGTGTGTGAATAAATGTCCATGTTCTCAGGCGAACCAGTGACTTGGCCGTGTATACACATTACAGCGGCTTCCTTTGCGTTTCCATGTTCTTACTAACATTAGTAAGAGACACAGTTTCGCTTAGGCGTGTGACAGTTTTCCGAGGTTATCTTGTGACTAGAAACAGCAAAGCCCTCAGCATTGCCATTCGGCGATTGTAACACTGCGCCGTATCGTTGTTACGAGATGTCGCATCGAAAGGGAAAACAAGTCGGTTTAAGTCAACGCATTAGCTTACCTCAGTTGGTAGCGTACCTGAACCGGCCGTGGCCAAATGCGAATACGGGCTTTGTTTTAGTAGTCAAGGCAGATCGCGCTCACACTCACATTACATTGACCGTGTGCCATCCTAGCCAGCAGTTGGTGACATCAGGCATTCACATTCTCACTCCACTATGCAATTGGTTAATGCGCAACTGACGACGTGCCCATGAGTATGTCAAGCCTACATCACTGTTCCACCGATACGCCTACATGTTGCTTTATACTCACATGCCCAAGACAAGTAGCCTCAAGCCGGCTGATCAATGAGGCAGATGCACGACTGTGTACGCGCGCAAACAGGCCCATGCGTTGGAGTCCACAGCACTTAATTTGAATAAATAACAAACTATTTTGAATGATCAGCAAAGCAACTTATATAAGCTATTCCGAAACTTGACTTTGAAGTGATATGTAACATTACAATAGCAGAGCACCTGAGCAACACGCTTTCCGCCAAGACCCTACATGTTCAACCAACGCACATATATTGCTCCCAATAATTCTTCGAACGCGGCCGATATTGATGTGGGGGCTGAAGTCAGTTAACTCGCCGCCTACAAAGCTCTTGACGCACTACTTTACTTCATTCTGCTAGACAGGCAAGTTATCTATGGAATTTTGAATGCTGTGCTTGGGAGGATCTGGTACGTTTTGGGGAATCGGCAACTGTATTTTTTGTGCTTGAAGTGCGCTATCTAATTTTATTCATGTCGAATTTGGCTTTCCACAGTGCCCAGCACTGAAGCGGCGTTCAGTTATCGTGTTCATTACTAAACTTATGCTTTTCGTTGCCTCGGATATTTTCTTGTTCGTTAACAATGTTCTAAGTTGGCCAGTGATCGCTAAGTAAATAGATCACGATGATTTTCATAGAAAACTGTACAAGACAGATGAGCGTTGACATGCTGAAATCGGTTCCAACATAATTTATCTAATTTTAATTGTTTCACAGTCGTGAGCTGAATATTCACTCTGCATGGATGAATAAAGTGCATTGTTGACTCGACTTGGCTTGAACATCACATACAGGCTTAGGAATACTTGCTGCAAGCAGTCACACATCAGCACTACATTAGGATATTAATACAGGCAAATATGGACTGCTCGAAACAATCCGAGAAGGAGTCAAATACCGAAACGCAACTAGCTGGCGTGCTGCGGAGGTCATTCAGGCGGTTTGATCCCTCTTTATTTTCGCAGTTGCTTTACGCATGCATGCAACCTCATGAGGAATACGCAATGCAGGTCTGACAGCTACGACATAAGCAAGCTGATGCAATACACAATTCTCCACCACGAAGAGCCTCGAAGCACTTCAAAGGGTTGTTCGGTCATCCATATCAACTTAGGCCATTGACTATACTATTGTACAACGGTCGGTATCACAGTCTAGGTGGCGACTAACAATGGTTTCCCGGGTTTTGATGAACTCCAACCACCTCTGCTGCCACCTAGTGCAGCTCTGTCACAAAAGGAAGTTAAAGGGTCACCAGCTAAATTTGTCTATGCAATACAGTCGGCTGGAATGTCCACGAAATCTTTACCTTCTTCGTGTGTGCCAGCCATGCAACTTCCTCCCAACTTAAGTTGCTTCCACCCCCAAGTTTGTTGCGTTTAATATGCGCCACGACGTTGCCATAACCGGTCTACATTACAATGTATAAATAATGCAGATCGACAGAGGAGGTAATATGACGAACGATGCACAACATGCACTGAACTACACAGTTGAGATTGCCTCGATTCTGCCTGCATTTGTGTGAAACACATGATTAACCCACCAAAACGATTTTCACTTTATCACTTAGTTTTCATTTCACCGTGTTGTGCTTCTCATTCTGGCCACCCTACAAAAGTTCCTAGGCATCCGCCTTTTAACACCTACTACACGATTATTTCATTGTTCCAGCTAGATTCTCATTGATTCTGATCGTCCAATATGTTATCCATTGTTTTATTTGATCTAAATTTGAGGACGTTAGTGCACACAAGCTTTAGAGCACCAAGGTTACGCTTAGTTGTTATCGGCTTAAGAGCATTGGGTTCGGTTGCTTTCAGTGGAGTTGTAAGAGACATTGGTGATAATGAACCCTGCTGTGAAACGTGACTTTTATTAAGTGTAATAATGGTTGGCTTCTCTAGTATTTTCGCTGTATCAACCGACGCAACTGACTTCCAGATTTACTTTACTGTATATTCACCGTCTTTTTGGTCTCAATTAAGGCAAATGAATTAGTGATTGCAACAGTATTAGAGATAGTAGAAGCGGTAAAGCTGTCAACAGCTTGTTCACCTGTTGGGTGGCACCCGGGATACTAGTCTGTTTTCAACGACACGTAAGAGGGGTGTCAACTACGGGATAGTATAGAAGTTGGAGGCGACTGAACCCAACCTCTATTTTGCTGGCTACAAATATAGAAAGCGAATCAAGCAGAGAGAGAAACGGTGCAGCAAGGTACTCACGAAAACGCTTTATGAAAACTCACGTGCCGTCAGTAAAACAAGTGGATGATTTAAATGTTAAAACCACCGTAAAATCCAAGGTTGCAAAATAATGAAAGCGTGTTTTCCGGTACACTACAAACGTCTTTCCCTAGAAGGCTGAGGGATGGAAGCCTTCGATGGAGCTGTTACTTGGGGAAAACGGAAGGTGAGGATGGGTGCGAATAGTTGCATGGGCTTGAGCAAGGGTTTGCTAGGTGGGGTGTGTAACAGAGTTCATTGGGTTCGGGCTTTTCTTATTAATTATTTATGATGATCGTTTGGACCAGCGTAAATCATCGACAAACTTTCGATGCTGGATGCTCGGACTGAAGAGATAACTGGCTAGTTCAAAAAGAGGCCGACAGAGCATTTCCTCCGCTGCAAACCTGACGGTGCGCTTGGGATGTCACACTCCAAACCGCACTCCAGTTCACCGTCCTCTTCCCACGAAGAAATTCGAGCTTCCTCGTTCCACGAAAAATCTTGGAGTCCACTTCGAAGGCGTTTAGCTAAGCGTTTGGTGACTACTTCCTTCTTAGCAGTTCGCGGTCGAGGGCAATTGATTGTTCCTTGGGTTAGGAACGGGGCGTTGGTTTGCCTGGCGTGTCACGCCAGGGTTGTTTTGAGCCGGCTTGGAAGCCACTGAGGCGTTGCGTTGAGCCGGTTGTCGAGTCAATCGAGGGTTGCCATGGTAGTTCCGGTGGCTGATTTTCTGAAAGGTAGAACTCAGAGAGGTGGGCAAGGGCAGGGGGAGTGGCTTGACACCGGAGAGGGAACATGACATGCATGATAACAGCAAATATGCTTTTCAGGCTTTCAACATGTTTTGGCATTTTCTTGTCGGTTTTACAAAACGTTTGTGAATGAGACAAACGGTTACCACTAAAGACGAAAAGAGCATGTTAAAAGAAATAGAAAACTTTCACAAAATCTGTAAAACGGGTCGGACGTTCAACCCGTCTACGGCGTCTGTCGGTTGCCTGAGTATGAAGCGGAGTTGGTTGAGGGTCCAGGTGAACGGAAAGTGTTAGGATATCCAATGCTCGGGAAGTCACCACAAGTGCGCGAGCTTATGTGGTAGCATCAACATGGGTTGCAAGTGGTTCGTCAAAGAAAGCAACTTTAAGGCGGTTGATGGACATGGTTGTTCGTTGACCATTCTGGTCTGCAGGGAAAGGCTTCAAAGTCCGTTGCAGGACTCTGAAAGGGTCAGTGTAGGGAGGTTGCAGAAGACGCAGCACTGCGTTAGTGCGGAGGAAGACGTCAGTGCATGTAGAGAGTCCGCTATGTATTTACACATCTCTAGTATGCTCACGGGGCGGAGTCGGGCGTAGTGAAAGCATGCGTTTAGCTAGGGAGGACGCAAAGTTAGGCGGAGGCATTTTCGACTATGCGGATGGGGAAACGAATTTTCCTGGCAACTTTAGCTTTGTGCCGTAAACCAGCTGGGCTGAGGCACATTGCAAGTCGGCTTCGAGGTTGCTGCGAATGCCTAAGAGTACGAGCGAAATGTTTTCGCGCCACTTGGGGTCACAGGGTCTTTTCGCTGGCTATGGAAGCTTACAACTAAACCCCTGGCTGCTGGGTGATACGTTGTGATATGAATGTATGGGCAACCTGGAAAGTTGCACAACTTATCGAATTGTGAAGCTTTGAAGTGGGTTCCTTGATCAGTTGTAACGGTGGAACGGCATCCGTAGTACGAGACCCACCGATCTAAGTAGGCTCGGCTAACGGTCTCAGCTGTACAATCTGTTGCGGGAATGACTGGTGGCCATCTGGTGAAGCATTAGACACATGTAAGAATGTATACAAATCCGCGTGAAGGATGCAAGGGACCTACTAGGTCTAAATGTGTACATGCGAGAACCCAGAGTTCAGGGCGGGAAATGAGCCAAGAGGACTGCGGGTGCGACTAAGTATTTTGGATTGCTGGCATTAAAGGCAGCCGCGGGTCCAGGTTCGAACATCTTTGTTTACGCGTGGCCAAACGAAACATTCGGTGACCAGTACCAAAGATGCATGAATACCGGGATGTGATAGCGCGTGGAGTGCGTCGAAAACTGTGAGTCTGAGGGAGACGGGCACAAAGGTCTAGGACAACCTGTAGAAGTGTCACAGAGAAAGGTTTCTTCCGTGGTTTAGATAGGAACATATTGCATATGTAGCAAAGCGGAGTACACGGTGCGTTGTATGTCTTCATTTTGAGCTTGAACCGTTGTCATGGCGGCAAGGTCGACGGTAGGCAAAGACTGGAGAGTGAGATTGACGCGTGAGAGAGCGTCGGAGAAGCGATTGTCGACACCTGGGACGTGGCCTATGTCAGAAATGAACTGGGTGGCAAAGTTTAGGTGTTTTGTTTTCCGTGGTGAATATTTGTAGCAAGCAGAGTTGAAGGAGAAACTGAGGGGCTTGTGGTCAGTGTAGACCGTGGAAGCGGAGCCTTCGAGTATGTGCTGATAGGGACGAATGGCTAGGTAATTGGCGAGAGGTTCTATGTCAAACATGCTGTAGCGGAATTCCGCTGGCTTCAGCCGTTTGGAAAAGTACCCATGGGGTTGCAATTGTTCACCAATGTGTTGTTGGAGGACGGCTCCTACTGCGACGTCTGAGGCATCAGTCGTAATAAAAACGGGTGCAGTCGATTTGAAACGACCAAGGAGGGTTTTCTTGGAGATAGCATCATTGAGCTCAGAGAAGGCTGTTTGTGCTGTGTCAGGGAAAGCGATCATAATTTCATTCACTCTGAATAGATCAGTCGGAGGCTGACTAATCTGTGCGCAGCGCGGAATGAACCGTCGATAGTAGTTGACCAAACCACAAAACCGCCGGAGGCGCTTGAACAAATTCGGAGCTAAGAAGTCCTTGATTGCCTGCATCTTTTCAAGAAGGACTTCCATAACATACGATGAACTGAGGTGGCCTATGAATTCTACCGTGGATTTGCCGAGTTCGCACTTAGTCGGCTTGACTGTGACACCGTGTTAAGTTAAACGGTGAAAAAGAGTTCGAAGTTGGTCGAGGTGCTCTTGTTCCGATGAAATGGCTACAAAAGATATCATTGAGGTAGCAATAAGCGGTCTAGGCCACGAGTGACATCGTGGACGAAGCGTTGGAAGGTTTGTGTGGTGTTTCATAGTCCAAATGCCATTCTTAAAAATCCAAACAATCCGAAAGAAGTGCTAACGGTTGTTTGAGAAATGTCATTTCTTCTACAAGTACCTGATGATAGGCGCGAACCAGGTGGATCTTGCTGAAGATCGTCTTACCTTTGAGGCATACATTAAGGTACTGCATGTGTTGGATGGTAGACCTATCAAGGACGGTTCGCCGATTCAATGCGCAGTAATCACCGCAAGGGCCCTCGTCACTAGATTTCTTGGGGACCATCTGCAAAGGAGAGGACTAAGGTCTGTCGGAAGGGGAGATTATTTCTAGTTCGAGCAGGTGCTCAGACTCTGCCCTAGCTACCTTTAGTTTCTCCGACGATAGTCTCGGTGGATGGCACGACACGAGTTGGCCATTCGTCCTTATGTGGTGCTTGACTTGGGATGCCACGGACAAGCCTGCGTTCATTGGCTGAACGAGCTTGGAATACTGAGGAAAGAGGTTGGCCTAGTCCGGTGAGACTTGAGGAAAGGCCTAGACTGGTGTTCTAGATGCGATATCGGCGGTACTTCCACGTACCCTGAGTTTCGGTACAGTGTCGACTATCATCTGACTTTTCGCATCGAACAATTGGTCGAAATGCCTGAGAAAGTCAATGACGGTGACGGCAAAGGTGACTACAGCGCCTTTGGATAACCAGCGGATCGTGTGCCGAAGACCTATGTCCAGAGTAAGTGACCAATGACCGCAGGTGGCTATTTACTTGTCATTGGCGGCACATATGTTTGTCGACGAAGAATAAGCTGGTTCACCTGGAATAGGGGGATGAAGCTGACTTTCACCCCGGTATCAAGTAAGATCTGTGTCTCGGAATCATAATCCCTAATGCAGACGCTACGGCTTTGAGTTCTGCCTACGTCGTTCGTGGCCATTACAGGCCGGCTTGGCGGATTATCTGTAGCGGAGTAGCTACATGGCTTTACGCACGCATGCACGCATGGCTGTACGCTTATTGCCGACGACTGGCTAGTCGCGAGTGTCGGTAGGGTTGCGCTAGCACAAAGCTGCTTAGGTGCCTTGTCTTCAGCCTCTGGTTGATGTCGTTCGATGACGCGGTCTGCCAGATCTGTACTTGCTGTGAGTGGCACGTCACGCGTTACTGCAAGGATGAGCTGAGTGCTTTCAGGAATGCCAGGCCTCCACAGCTCGCGAAGAATCCCTACGTCCATGTTAGACATTTCAATGAGCTGTTGAATTTCGCGCAACAAGGCTGATGGCATTCTATTTCCTAGTTGAAGATAGCTAAATAGTTGCTGCAGACGGATCTGGTCAAAAGACATGATTCGCTGAATAATAGTCTGTTTAAGTCTCGTATTGCATTACAAGAGGGGGCGGAATTTGATAGCTCTCACATGCGATGATATACATTGAGGAAGCCAAGATATTCGCTGGTTATACATAGCTAAAGCAGAAGAAATAAAACGAATGTGAAAAATGGATTCTATGTAAAAAGCCATAAAGAAGGATCATTCACCCAGAAGGGTGGATGGGCTAACGTAGCGGTATTGATCATGACAGAATATAAGGCGTTCACAGCGTGTGGAAATGGCTTGTCCTCTACAGAGTCGGCTGCAAAAAGCGAATAAAAGATGTGGTAAGTGAGAAAA
Source organism: Dicrocoelium dendriticum (assembly GCA_944474145.2). Taxonomy (NCBI): domain Eukaryota; kingdom Metazoa; phylum Platyhelminthes; class Trematoda; order Plagiorchiida; family Dicrocoeliidae; genus Dicrocoelium; species Dicrocoelium dendriticum. The sequence goes on from OX104064.1 coordinate 211,270,300, forward strand.
CAAGCTGATCACAATTAATGCCTCACAAACGCACAGGAACGAGCTCAACAGAATGATAATTCAAAATGGCGGACAGCTTTTTCTGGACCGGATTCACCAGTAGTTGGGCGGTGTCTAAGGTACTAGACAGTAATCAATCACACCTGAGAGACTGGTCAAAAACAGTATAGAATTTGGAGGCGACTGGATCCAACATGTATTGTGCAGGCTAAAAAATTGGATGCAAATCAACCAGAGCGAGAAACGGTGCAGCCTGATACTCACCAAAACAATTTCTTTCAGCTGAATTTCCGTCAGTAAAACAAGTAGACGTTTTGAGGGCTAAAACAACGATAAAGTGCAAGGTCGAAAAAATGGAAGAGCGTGTTTTTCGATACACTACACACCTATAGGAGTGTAGTAGATTCGGATATTTGGAGACTGATAAACAGATATGAGTTTGAAACGCCTGGCTATTCTTTGAACTGTATGGGAAATTGAGCAGGTCCGTTGAGATACAAGCTAGTTACATATACTTCTATAGTTATGTCATTGAAGTTCGTAAGTTGCTCAATGACTTTTTTATCTGTACACACTTTTTAGACAAGTAAACTACTCATAACCGGGATGGATTTGCGCATCTGATAGAAGCAACACGCCACCATTTTGCTACCGTATTCCCTACTTTCCAGTGGACTTAGCACTATACATGTCGAATGAAAGAAGTTTACGCTTTTAAAAGGTGTTAATTCTAGATTAATGTCTCTGGCACATAAGTCACCCTTACCCTTAGGGTGGGCCATGCTCATACATGACGTGTGAATTTGTGGTCTAGCGAAGGTTGTAAGGACAACCAACCGTACAATTTCCTAACGCCCACCATGGTGGTAGGATGACTCGCATGTCGAGTGTGTGCGCAGTCGCTCGACTGCATTCGTTATTAGGATGCGCAAGCGCACACTACGTAGACCCCAAAATGGCCCTTTAATGAGTAAACAAGCTCGAATTTTTGGTTGGCGGGTCGATGGTTTTCTGTTCCGACTGCGCAGTGGTGTGTTTCTGGGTCTGGATGCTAGCGATTTGGGTAAACAGAATAGGAGGGTAACATTTCTTCACAGCTGTCTTGAGTTCACCTTATTGGAAAAGAGTTAAAATTATTGGAAACCCTCGAGATCTCTCCGTCGAACGACGTTACACAAATAAGTTTCATCTCAAAGCGGTAGTGCAATGCGACTGGCTTTAAGCAACTTAGCGATTTGAGGCAGCTGGCATAGCTGAAATCGTGAACCATTTGAGATAATTCCACTTACCAAGACTCAGAGCGTAGCGTTAGTAAAGTTGATGGGAATTACCATACGGTGACTGCATTGAGAGCACGCAGAGAGACGTAAGATCCATGACAACTAGAACGCCATAAATATTCAGCTGTCAGCTGGCTTAATGCATGTTTATTTAGATACTCGATATAAAAATGATAGAAGAAACAGCGTACCAATAACATTAGGAGCACAGTAAGGAACTCACCTACGTTTTCTTACAAAAGCGTAACAAACACACCCCGCCGGAATTATGAGTCTACCGTTTTATTGTGTTTTGTAAAATTCTCGCAATGAATGAAATAACGCAAGCAGCTATTGGATTTCGCCGATGTAACGTAAAAAACTACTCGCAAAGACAGTTTGGAAGATGTAAATGAATGATCTCCATTAAAATAAATAATCTTACATTGGTTTTGTGGCCGTGATCTTGGAGCGGGTGGGGCTTACTTTTGGGTTTCCACAAGACTCGGTGTGCTATTTTCGACTCAATCCGATTAGCAACTACGACGTTCCCCCGTAGTTTATATATAATTGTTTTTTTCAGACGGTAGATTAGCGCGACGTTCAGGGACATTCTTGCTTGGGGACAGTGTAACGAGACGGCAGTAACCACGAAGCAATCGTTGAAAAACATTGCGTAGTTTTGGCATTGTTACTGGATAAAACCGATCAAACACCCAACCAAATGTACCAGTCTGTCGACTGACCGCTTTTTGATGCACCCTCTGGTTGATTCATGCATCCGAGTTTGTCTTAGATGGATATCCTTTTTTAGGGTAATTGGATCGTTTGTACAAGACGTAGCCCGTAAGAATAATATCCACGCCGGATGGTGACGTGCAAGATCCGCAATTTTTATATTTAGCTGAGCTAACCTGGTACAGTTCCCAGTTGGATCGAAAAAGTACAACGTTCCCTGAGGGATAACAGAGTTATTACCATCGTTTTTTCGTTATTTCCTGACCACAACAGCGAAAAGAAGAAAAGTCGAAGAGGTACTACCTGAAACATCCTCATGGCTCAAACAATAAATTTTACGGAATAAATTTTTATGGAACTACCTTGTATCCACAGCATGTATATGGTACATGACGAATGTTGACGCAACTTGCGCTACTTTGGTGCAAAGACTGCACTTATTCAGACAAAACACGCATACTTCAAACAACCGCATCCATGAACTTCGAAGGAAAAAGGAGAAGAGATACTGAGCATTATTCTGCAAGGTTCGCATAGTTGCCGACTTCATAAATCTGATTAAAAACACCACTCTTTCAAATATCCCGGGATAATATTTATTAAAAGAACTGTGGATGATTAGCGTTAGGGGCTCGGCTGGGTTCGCAACTGCTACTTTCAACGCCTTCAGGCAAGTGGCATCAGCTTCCGGATAACTACGTTCGATAGTGCGAGGAACGTAGTTTCGCCCGACAGCTGAGTTTCAGATTAGGTGTAAATTCTGGATCCATTATGATGGAAGTTAGGTGGCGATATTGTACTTTGGAGCGTATTGTAGTTGAAGAACACTTGATAACCTGGTAGAAAGTCACAATTTTCGTAGTAGATAGCCGTAAATAAGAAAATTAATCTTTATTTGTAGCAGGCAAAGACCTGGATTCAATATAGCTTTCGGAGTTCACCCTAGAATTATTTCCTGGTGATAATTAAACCTGCGTAAAACGTCTATCAAATATATCCCTTGCTATTTCGGTTTCATTTACTGTTCGTTTGGCATGAGCCCAAATGAATTCATCACAATCACTAGCCTCTTGGGTCCTAAGAATTTTACTAAACTACCCTATGCACCAGGTTTGGTGTGTGAACTAAATAACCAATATTTAAATCTTTTGAATCTCAATAATTCTTTTACATATATGGTTTATCACACCATCACTGTTTATTCTAGTAGGTGAAGCCAGTGCGTGGAGCCGTTAGCGTAAGCTGAAACTGGTTAGTTGATAACTTTCATGCAAATTAACTTCACGAGGTGCACATTTTGGTCGATAGAAAAATGTTTACGTACTAACGCGTATGATCATCAATGTGACATGGTTTGCCCATCATTTCAATCTGATTAGGTTTAACTCCGCCTAGAATAACTAGCCAGCCAGAGTTGCCGGCATCACTTACCTCAATCTTTGCTTCAACGAGTCGATTCTTTGAAACTCAAGTGCATTTTTTCGACCAAGAGGTGGCCAACTCAAGTGAATTTGTGTGGTTGGAATGACAGGAAAAAGAGAATTGATGAGAGAGAATTGATGAACTAGTATTTCATAAGATTCTCCTGGACCGTACTGGATCTAAAACAAGGCGCATGAATCACACTCGGGCTAACCAATAATTGCTGTTACGTTTGTTTTACTAACCATCCCTGCTGTCTCCATTAAGGGCCATATGCTATAGCTGGGGGAAATAAGAATAAAGGTATTTCGGCGTTGCTCCTCCCAACACGAGGTCCACCACAAAGTGAACCGAGGTCTGAATAGAGGTTGCTTGTTGCAATGCAAACGCACAGCGGGTTCCCCAAACACAACTTTGAATAATTAAGGTCTTTGAAATAGATATTAATCATAATAATATTAACAAAAATAAATGATCAATTTAATAATAAGGCAAATTATAGAAGGCAAAATATAAGTATAAATACATCAATTGACGTGGTGCGAGAAATGTTTTAGTTTGCTACCAAACTGGTTTTGTTTGTCTTCTAAAACCCTTCCGTAGAATTGTTGATAACCTTCACTTAAAGTGTTGTCCAGCGCTCTACACTTCGTCGCAGTAACTAAATTTCGTTTCTACATAACTGATATTTCTGCTTGCAATATTTCGTGCAATGCACGCTGAGGCCAAACAAATCCTAGAGACGGCATAACAAGAAAGAGACTTAAAAACATTTCCACTTAATACAGGAGAGGACCTCATCCTCAGGATAAGATCCTCTGGCAAGTTCAGTGATCTGATTAAATCTGCATCGGTCAACAATGCCGTTCGTTTTGTAAAGGCAAAATCATTTATTCTGATTAGAACCCGAAGACACATGACAGTAAGAGACTCTGCGTGGCATGTGTATAGAGCGAACCCTAGCCCTGAAAACTGAAACAGCTATGTTGTGCACCGTAATCACTTTACCACACTTGGGCGCGAGGACAAATTAATACACCAGGGGAGTCAAGCGGAAAAGTTTTGTGTTAACAAAAAGCTCCTGTACAGACATGTGAATAGCCTCCGGAATGTGAAACGTGGAGTATCCTCATTACTATCAGCGGATGGAAATAATCAAACCGCCGAGGATGCAGCCAAAGTTGTACGGCTACAATATGACCCGATTTTCCGATGTGCCCCAAGGATTTGTAACATACCTGCCCCGTTTTCCCAGATGCCAGTATTTACATACGTCACGTTTAGTTCAGCGAGCATTTTGAGGAAGTTGCTATCGTTGCCAACCCATAGTTACCCCGGGGTTGACAATATTCCCCGGAAAGCACTGCAGGTGCTAGCTACGAGGATAGCTAAACATTTACCCAGATTTTTCCAAAGATGCCTGAAAGCACAGCAGGTCCCTAACCTATGGAAGCAAGGCATCATTACCCGATTTTCTAAGTGTTAGGCTTTCAGAGCCAGTTAACTATCGTCCAGTGACTCTCCTCCCGGTGCTCTCTAAGGTGATGGAGTCGATCAACACGGTGGCTGTATTGGGCTACTTTGAAAGGTCTAACATCATAGCACCGGAGCAACACCGATTCCGTCGGCATCGGTCATGTACTAACCATCTACTGCTTACCGGTGGCAGTTGGACCGCGATAGCTTACAGTGGGACCGGTATTGATGTCATCTACCTAGACTTTTGCAAAGCATCCAAGCACATAGATCACGGCACCCTTCTCCAAAAGCTGCGTGCATAGGGAGTTGAAAACCCTGTTCTTGGATGGATCGGAAATTTCCTCATTCAGCGGCGCCTTCAACTTCTAGCTCGAGGTACAGTTTCTGACCCAATTGGTGTGAACTGCGGTGTTACACGTGGTTCGGTGTTGAGGTTGGGATTATTCTGGTTCTTCATTAACAACCTAGCATTTGTCAGCAAGTCAAATCTCATGCCTTTTGCTGATGACATCAAGATATGGATGGCAATCAACTTTCATAAAGATCACGATGTGTTGCAAAGAGACTTAGATTGCTCTTTTGAATGGTCAATCCAAATCTACTTCTGTTTAACATAGACAAGTGCCAAACCGGACATATCAGCCCCAAGCCTACTTAGGTAAGTATGCTTGGAGACCATATGCGGAGCAAGACCTTACAAGAGCGAGACCAAGAGGTAGTAATGCAAGTCGACCTTGGCTGATCGGCGCAGTCTTTGAATGCGTCCAAAACTGCGAGCCAACATGTTGGTCTGTTACGGAGGGCGTTCGGGAGTTTAGATCCCACCAACTTCCCCGAAGTGCTCAATGACATCCAGGCTTGGCAACGCTAATTAAAATGCGACCTGGTTGCACTGGAAACCGCACAGCGATGGGCAACGAATAATCTGAAGGTTTGTTCTATCCGCAATACAATGGGCTACTGAAAGCCTTGGGAGTGTGCAGCGGCAGATATCGTCTTCTACGGGGTAACCTCATCCTGGCGCTCTAGATTTTGAAAACCCCCGTCACGCTTACCCAGACTTTCTTCAGCTTAGTTGCAACATAGAACTGAAGGGTCATGCATTGAAACTTGTCAACCAATGCAGTCGGCTGGAGTGCCGCCTGGAATTACTTTCCCTTCGAGTGTGTTAACAGTGGAACGCTCTTTCAACCTTTGTCATTTCAGCACCCATGCTACCCATTTTTAAAGAAAGGACTCGACGATGTTTTACATCATTTACATTACTCGATCTTCTTTTTGTTTTTTGAGTGACGGAAAGGCGCAGGCAAATATTGTGCTCAGCAACCCCACGAAATCGGATTAGACGGATATGCCTAAGTATTAACGCGGATAACATGTTGAGTTCACAGATGTGTTTGTCAGTTTTGTATAACTTCGTTTAACTAACTTTGTTCCCATAAACCATCCTACGGAGCCTGTCAAGCTTTAGCTCTTTTATCCGTATTATACCATGGTTCCATTGTACCACTGTTCCATTGTACCATTGTTCCAAAGTAGACTGAAATGAAATGTGCGCGAATGTTGATCGTACAAGTGAATAATAGTACCGATAGTTGCACGCACTAAAATAACCACCTACTCATTAGAGTAGCACTTATCGCGAGGAAGGACGCTAACTTGGACACCAGTGTCCACAAAGTGGCGAACTCATGTTTCTTCAATAATGGGGAAGAAAGTGCAATGGTAGCAAGCAGAATGTCCACCGTCCCTACCCGGGCTGTTTCTAGCGTCTAACTTTTGGAGGTACAGGGCAATTGACGTTATCTTGTCTGACGAGCAAACCGCTTGTGGTAGCGACAATAGACCGATCTAGGTGGATATTTAGAAGGCAATCTCCAACTGGCTCGATTGTTAAAAACATGTCGGCGGTTGGTTTCCGGCGACCGGTAAGCGCCAGTATGTGCGCCTATAGTTCCGCCAGCACGGTACTACAAATGGATTGAACTTGTCAAATCTATAGGGCAGGTTTCCAAATCCTGTCAGCGGGTCAGCCAGTCAAGACGGTGGCGCATCTGCACAATCAAAAAAACACTAGTAAGCTCACAAGGCAGTCATTGCAACTACATTTCCCTGAGAAAAGTATATTCTACCGTCAAGGGTTTCGCTAAGCTCTGCATTTTTCGCAACTGAGGAAGTTTAAAATCGTCTAACTGCTTTTCCTTTAGGAGTTTCATAAATCGTTGCCGATCGGACACGCCTGCAGTTACCTTAGATTCCCCTATTGGTCCGACTGCGACGTGTAAACTTTTTCAAAACTCAGTTTCACCTTGGACCTAGAGAAGGTAGAAAACTTGCTAGTTCGAATGATGATCACGTGTTTTCGATTCAACCGGACGGATCGCATTTCCGCGCTTTCGGCTTTCTACCTCAAAGCTCCTTCACGACTTCTGTGTCGTCGAACATTATTCTCCCTATCTAGAACCATTTTACGGGGTCTTTTAGCTGGCGAGAATGTACGTTTAAACCATAAATGTATATCACGCCTGATTAATCGCCATCTTCCGGTTTCTACTAAAGGCTGGACAAACCTAACTTTAAAGCGACCGAGAGATACTGATAAAACTGGTGAACCCCGCAACATATTTGTCAAGACCTTTATTAATTCTCCTTTTTAGGTACGTTTAATTCTGTCATAAATCTATCCATTTTCACCTTATGTATAAATTTCGGTTTTTAAATCGCTGACTTTGTATCTTTTCAGCTATGGATGCGAATCAGGTAGATCTCAGTGAGGAGGACGATAATGTAATCATCTCCAATCCGCCATTTGGCAAATGCAATACGAACATTGGATGGCTAAAATAGAAGCAATATTCGAACTGCGTGATCTCAGATCTGAAATACCCAGGTGTTTTCACGTCGTGTCCACACTACATTCACACGTCTTCGACCATATCAGCGATATGTTTGTAGGGAACCGTAAAATAAGCATATCAAGTCAGTCAAAGAATAGGTTCACCTCACATAAAATATCTTTAGGTCGATTCGGTGTCGGGCAATAAACAGTGAACAAAATATGCTGAGGCACTGCACGTAAATTACAACAGCGGATCGATCAAGTACAAATCACATCAGCTGGCAGCAAGCAAAGCAGAACCAAGCGAAGATCAGCTGGGAAAAGATGCGTGTATCAACTGTTAATTAAAGCCCGTTCTACATGGACTACAGCGGAATATGAAGGCTTAAACATAAAAATAAGCAAATTGCATAAAATGAATACATCTTGGATCTGCCAACAGAGAGGGCAACCAACGCAGAAATTAGGACGGATGTCCTCAAAAGAACACATCTTTCAGATCGCCAGAACGTCACAAAGCTTTAGAGTGAAACGGAGTTTCGTACCCTCAAGCCGTCGCATTTATTGTGAAAGATTCCAAGTAGTTATACCCGCTATTATTTACAACTCCTTCCTTAAGATAATGTGTGCGTACATTACCGCGTTGTGGTGCTAGCTATCAAGCGAATAGCAACAATTAATGGCCGACTTGTTGCTTGCTCGTATCGATACCCCCAAATCAATGACAGCAAGCGAATGATCGAGTTAGATTGACTAGAACTTAAGTAATTCCCCTAGATTATCGACCGGATAGATTGCGCCAGTTTGAGTGGCTCTAATTGATAGAGGGTAAAATATAGCGCTTGTGCTTTCAAAAATACAGAATATTGATCGAGGCCTGACCATAGTTTTAGATTCAAGAATGACCAACGAGACACAAAGAAAATGCATGCAAGCAGACACTGATGTAGAAACGTCGAAAAATCGACGAGATGTTGTAGGCCGGAAAAGTGCAAAAGTATAGAACTAAGCGCAAGTGAGTGGGACTACTCGGGAGCAATCAATGATTAGCAGTATGGACGCAGGCAAGAATTAATAATATGTAGCTCACAATAAGTGATAGGTGGAGAGGTCAACTGTAGCAGGCACTGCAAAATGAGGTCGAATGATCATTGAGATAAGAGGAGTGAGAGCAGAGCAACTGGGTGTAAATAAGAGCAGAACAGTCGTGAAAGCGCTGCATCAAAGGCGATGTTATATCCGCAGCCTGAACGCATGCGAGAAGCAAGGATAAGTGAACCCAAGTAAGTGGCATGGAAGGATGGCAGAGGCTAGCGGACGATGGGTGTTTGGTCGAATTGCTTTTGAGATGACAGTGGTGAAAGCAGAGCAAGTGGTGGAGCTTAGAGCATGGGCGAGTTATACGACTTGCTTAGGAGGATAATAGCGCCAAGCGGTCCGGAAGCAGCATGAGGTTAAATATCAGGTCAGAGAGAAGGAAGCCTTGAGGCGAATAAGGAGATGGTGAAGCTCGTTTAATGGGAATATAACGGTTAGAAGTAAACAGACGTAGGTTGGTCCAAACTAAAATGGGAAGAAACCCCAGTTAGACTGGAGAAGGTAAGTTAATGACGAAAGGCCCTTGAGCTGAGAGGAGTGAGATCAGAGCAGGTAAGTGGAAACAACAGCATGGGCGGGTTGGACAAGTTGTCTCGAAAGAGATCAAAACTCAGCAGTCTGAAAGCAACCGAAAGTGAAATTGCTAGGTCGAGGAGACGGAATACTTGAGGCGGTTAGAAGAACAGCAGTCTCGTGTAGGTGAAGATTGAAAGACCAAAAATTGCAGACGGTGGTTGGCCAAGCTAAGAGAAGTTGTAATTCGAGGGCATAATGTGGAAGGAGACCGAAGGAGGTGAATAATACATGTCGCTGAAGTCAGAGGTCAGTCAGCCCACGAAACGGCTATTTTAGTAGTGACGAAAGCGGCGCAGTTTCTTCAAGCGACATGGCCCTAAATTTGCTTAGGTTGGAAAGTGTCTGAGTCAGGTAAACGAAAATGAGGTAAGGTCGAAAATGTCTTTGACAAGAGAGGAGAGAAAAGTGAAGCAGTTAGGCGGAAATAGGAGCAGGATGTTGGTGGACAGGATGTTTCGGAAATACTCGAATCCCGGTAGACGGAAGACAGGCCAGAAGCGGGGATAAGTAGTTTCCATACACATGGGAATTAACATGAAAAGTTTTTCTACTCTTTGGCCTTCGATGCAGACTCTAGTTTGTGTGGAATGTCGTAGACAAGGTTACAGGTCGTGGACGGCATATCGTAGACGAATAATAATGAGAGTACGTGAGAAATAAGTAGGGATGGAAGTTATCGGGGTGGTTTGTATGCCTTTCCTTAGGCAAGATGATACAGCGAGTGAGAAAGAAATACTGCAGAGGGCATTTAGCTACAGGAAGCTTTATTCTCCATATTTCGAGAAGAATAGTCAGGATTCGAGGGGTGGGAGAAATTTAAAAGGGCAGAAGGTAGGTAAGAGTAAACTAGGTGGTTCTCTATTACCACATAATGATCCGAATTGGCAGAGGGTTTAGCAAATGCATCGCGCCTCGTAGTCAGACACGAAAACACCACGCAGCGGAGTTACATACGGCGGGGCTAATGTTTTCTTCGACAAACCTGTTGTTGTTGAGTCTGGACTGCAAATGATAACGACGGGCTAGATACACAGCTTTAGCATTTAATTTAGAATCGACATGGACCTCGTTCATAGACCACATCTTCAGTCAGGACTAGGCAACTTAATTCCGGAACATTGATTGAGTTACTAACTCGACGTTAAGTAGTGCCGAATGTTGCAGCCGTTGGTATCGATCTAATGACGGCCCGCCGAACAACGACTCTGCGGTGCCAGCTGGGTTATTTGGATTAATCCCCTTCCTGCCAATGGTCCGGCGACAGTGTGCAAGGACGTCGCGCGTCAGCCTCTGGCAAGCGCGCTTCATAAGGAAAGCCACATATGTGTGTTTAACAACTCTGCAACGTGGCGGACGTAACTCGCCACTAAATATAGTCACTGCTGCTCGCTTACCCGGATGAATTTTCTCAAACCATGGACGTCAATCTTCCAAGATGAAGATTTCCTTTTAACCTTTCTTACGCCGACGACCTGAGTGAAAGCAATCCCAAACACAGCGTCACATTAACACATGCAATCAACACAGCTACGTAAATCGAAAACTACCTACGTCCACATAAACGTACGCGCATAGAACCATTATGTTACTGATACTTCTGCAGCATTTGTGTACAAGTATCAGTCGAGCTTGTATTATCATGAGCGTGCCTACTTAGGCTTGCCTCGCACTGCAGACTATTCTGTGCGAACATTCTATGCGCAGCAAAAACTTAGGGTCCAGTCCGTAATGAGTAGCACTCGTCCTCATTCAGCTGTAGAAAATGCCAGGGATTGATATTTGAAAAATGCAATATCTGGAAGTGAATTTCCAGCTTAAATTTGGGCTTGCAAAGTCACAATGGATCTATCTAAACCTATTTGCATCAACCACGGTAGTTAAATGCATATGGTTCCAGTACTCGCCTAGTAAATCAATGTTGAACTCTCTCAAATGCTATTCTGTCACCTTTCTGCGAGTTCGTGAAACTCAAGCAGCAGTATTATAGAAGACAATAGCAGCACTTATTGGCGGCAAGCCGGGATTCTATGAGCGGTATCAACTTACAAGTGCAGCATATGACTGATCTGACCTTTGCTACAGTACATCACGCATGCTCGGCGAATTTCGGTGAACTGAATAGCTCATGGACCGCAAGGCATTTGGCAACTGGTGATCCGTTTAGTCACAATGCATTGGACGAAAGCTACAACGATAAGCATGAGGTTACACTTGGCGTGTGGGTATTTTAATTTCCAGTGGTCACACAACCGGTCTAACTCCGTAATATCGCGCTTTAGGTGGAACAAGCTCGTTTCTATTCCAGGAGTATCAAGAGAGCAAACAACATCAAAATCTTCTGCAAGTAAGATGGGCATTGCGTGGCCGGAGCACTCAGCTATGTCGTTCATATCTGGGATGAATACTCGTGGACCCAGTGCACCCCTTAAAAACGCAACTGGTGACGGCCCTGTACTGTGATTACGCTCAGTGCGGCTGTGCATTGTATATCCTGTCACATAAGAGGAGAGCCATGACAGCAGCTGATGTGTTATACAGAAGAACAGCAATTTGGTCAATAGCCCAGCATGAAGCACTCGATCTGAAGTCAATTCAGTGTCGAAGAAGCGAATGACAATTGCATGACCTCAGTTTATTTCATTTGTTACAATATCCAGCAACTCGAATTGACACGTCCGACAGGACTTAGTCGACGAAAAGCTATGTTTGAACATGTTAGACCAACTGTGCAGCAGCAAATCTGCAAGAATTTGTTCTTCGACTGTCTTCTCCATCACTAGTGACGCCATAGGCGTGTGGTTGACTGGACGCAGTTGTCAATGGCAGAAGACACCTACTTCGGTGTCTCTGTAAAATAACTGCCTACCACCAGGCGGAAGGGAATTTGTTGCTACTCATTGATATTGTGAATCGGTTCACGGGTATGAGTGGTTTGAGTGTAATATTGTGCATTCAACTTGCTCGTTTTCATTTTGCCTTCCATATCTACCTCGTCCGTTGGTTGCCCCTTGGTTTCGCTTTCTTCTGGATCCCTGCACCACCAATGGCAGCATCAGGAATTCCTGCTCAAACAGCTACGTAAACATTATAAACTGTTCCCTTCACAAACACTTCTTTACCGTTTAAAAAACGTAGAGAGGACAAGGGTAGAAGCCCGCTATGGTCCGATTGCATGGTTCTCTCCTAGCAGCGGCAACAGGTTTCACAACCTGGCTTTTCAGAAGACTGGTCTGCGACGTACAGTCCTCACGTAGATCGAGGGACTGTTTACACAAAACATTCTGCGGGTGGGCTATAAAGCAGTTCGGCGATTCCCCGATTTGCCTGTGTCAAATTCTAATTAAAATTACTATTTTATAGTAGGTGACCGACACGGTTTGTTGGACTGATTGCTAAGTTCAATGGCTTCAGTTGAGCATCTCCATTTTGCGTGGCGCTCTTTTCGGTTGTAACGCGCGACTGTCCTGTGTGCTGTGCATTCTGCCTTCTCGTAGCTCACTGTGTTCAAATTTGTCATATAATTATAGCAAGACAAAAAAGAAACCCTTTCTGCACAAAAGCAATTTTCATTGCAACACTATCTGTCTTCTGGAATGACACTCCAGGCTCCTGCTAAATGTAAATCGATAAAAACCGTATGCCGCCAACCTTTGAAGCTGCGTTGCGCATGCTTCCTTGCAATGGCTAAAGTGTCATACATAAGAAGTTACTGCAATTACATTAGATCTAACCTAGTCCATTTGATTTGATTTGCGCAGTTTTTATCCTCCGCATGTTCCCTGTTTATTTGGCGCGTTTTCTTTATCTTTTCTCTGTTAGTCGGTTGATATCCTCTGATTTAGACCTACCCTTGTCTAAGGTTACCCAAATAGTAAATTTGAATTCATACGCTTTGTTTGATTTACCCAGTTCTGCCATTCTGCTGTACATTTATTGTCCGCTTTGTATTTCTCATAAACCTTTGATTCTTATGGTGCCTCATGCTGAGATTGACTTTACAGATTGGATGCTTCTTCACCACAGTTGAGTTAAACCGACTTACACTTAAAGCAGATCTTTTGAATCTGGGTAAAGGTTATTCCACTTTATTTGATTTCTTCAGTTCTGTTCTTTTGCTGCCTCTTCGGCATCAGTCTTGCGTGTTCGCTTTCCAACCCAGTTCATATTGTTCCTTTGATCTCCCCTGTGTGGCTAAGCTTGATGTGTATGTTCACAAGGTGCCTACTTGACTAACAGCCATCTCGATTGCTTGCACTAGGAGACTATGAATTCTTGCTGGGGTGAACGACGTGCACGGTCCAAGTGAAACCGTGCTTGACTCAAAGAGGGGTCCCATTCAGTGTGGAGCGGACTACGGTCCAGCTACCTTGTCGTGTACCACTGGTACGCATAATTTCCTAAACAGATTAACAGGAATACCTATGCTGTGCACTTTGACGGAGTGTGGGCCTGCTCCGTTAATGAAACGTGGCTCCCATCTACATGCTTCCCGGTATTAGTCCTTCGAATTTAACACTGGAAATGTGGTGTGCGGATTGTGCTGTGGGTGGTGCAGCGCTTGCCTCCCATGGTCCCTCCGTAAGCGCAGGCGTTCTGTGGATATTCCTGTGAAAGCTTAAGTGACAGGCAAATCCGGAACCGGATTCCGCCAGCCATGAGTGGTCCGTCAGGATCCCTAGCTTTAGCGCTAAAGTTGCTAATTAGGGTAAAAAGAGAAGTCGTGTGGATTTATCACCATTACTACAGTGCGCTGATCGAAAACAATGTTGGATATTTTATCTTCGGTAAATCTAGATTAGTGAACCATGGGTGTCGTAATAAATGCAGTGAAAGACATGCAAAACATTGCGGTTTTAGGATTTCGCATACGTCTTCCTCGTCAGTTAACACATATGTCTGGCAATATTAGTGACCTGAAGAGTATCGTTTTATGGGTGCCCTCATGCTTTAGTAGATTTGTGAGCGCTTTTGCGGATTTGCGCTTCGAATCGCTCTTTTCTTCTGTGTTTTTTCACTACAGCCCTACTCCACTGATAGGCATAAAAAACTGGAAGTCTTTTGTCGTGTTGTATTTGCACCGCACAGTTTTAGTTTGACAAACTTTGTCTTTAGAATCGCTTCGGATAGTTGTGAAGATGCCATACTTCCAAGCTGAATTGGAGCGAGTACATCCAAGTGTAATTCAACTTTCTCCTACATTTCCTAGGTGGCTACATCAGTATCAGTTGTTCGAGTGAACCTATCACTATTCATTGAACTGAAGCGATTGGAAAAGTCGTCCTAGGTTATACGCTAAATTTTTCGGTAAACAGTCACTGGACTCGCAGCATAAACTCTCGGTCTAGCTATCGAAAACGAGGGCTCCACTTCCTTATGGTCGCTACGTTGTATATTTTCTATCACATTCGCGAATGCGCAGGAGATCCAGGTTACCAGGAATAGATAAATACATTTTGATTTTTAGCAGTTTCGTGGCAAGTTTACTTAGGTAGTACCTTAAGGTTACTAGCACTACTGAAGTGTTAGACGAAATGCGTCAATACTCATTAAAACTCCAAAACTGTGTACATTAGCTTTTAACGTAATTTTAAATAAAGTATTCTATACAGCAGCAATAACAGGTGGGAACGAATATGTGTACTTAGCAAACCGTTGAAAAACGGGTCCAGTTTGACGTTTATTTTAGGATGCTTTGGTTATAGAGTTTGGAAACGTACCTAAACCTGGTTGATAAGGTGAGCAATACAAACATTTTTGTATCAACATCACCTATATGGTTAGTCAAATTTGCATGTTGGTTCTCAATAGATTATGAGCACTTATCACAGTCGACCAGTAAATTTCACTGTCTCGAGGCAATTGAAGCCCGTTTGCGCTGGATGGGCAGTCGAACTAGTGGCCACAGAAGCCGCCTATTGGGCCAAGGTTGGTGTAACTGTAAATTTGGTGTGAACTTTCATTAGACATTTCCTAAATACTCTTTTTGACACCATCTTATCATTCTTCAGAGTTGTTGTAGGTTTGTTAACTTCGGGAGAGCTTGGGATTGCCAGCGTTTGACTTCTGGATTAGTGACCGGCCTGGAATCCTTTTCCAGGCCTATAGACTGAAAAATCTCGCGAGAGTTTGTTCACATAATTGTTTTAAATATGGATTGAGGGTATTTGTAACTAATGTCAAATTGTTCGGGCATAGATGTATAGGGTAACACTCTCGGTTGTTTTCCGCTGTTTCGATCTCTCGTTAGCTTGCATTGTAATAGCTTCGTGTCCAGCAATTCACATTAGATTTTGTCGGAGTGAGGGCAGTTGAGTTAGGCTTAGACCAGCGGTATTGCCACTTCGTAAATGTGTTTGTGTTTATGTGTACCAGACACTGGTCAAGTCGGTGTCACAGATATGTCCTTGTTGATTAAATTTATCCCAATCAGGCGGAAATTCTATTTAACAGGCAGATGGGGGATTCGCAGAAAGTGCTCGATGGATGTTTACATACCTCAAAGAACTGAGAAAGCTAGGTAAAATAACGTTATATTGTTTAGTGAGAGCACCTTCTTGCAGATAGCAATCGCAAGCCGTCAAAACATGTAGCTGTGCCGTATATTTTGGTGGCGCCTGCAGAGAGTACCAATTCACGTAGGGCCGAATAAATTCACCTCGTGCTATTTTGCGAGTAGCAGTAGTTTGGGAAGCTGGCGTAAGAGTTAGAAAAGTTCCATAAGACATTAGTTGCTAATTTGCAGTGTCTTATAAATGCAGTCCATGATAATGACAATATGTTCCTGATTTGTCTGCAATTAGTTCGTATATTTGTGCCTAGCACTATGTAATGCTTCAAATGTTGAGACAGAAAGTCCTCATGTATTTGGATAAGTGATCCACCACTACGACAACTAACGCGCCATTTACAGAAAATCTAGTAAACCGGGACTGGAAGTGGCGTGCCTGACGTACTGGAGGAGAGCCAAGTTTCGATAACGAGCATCACCTGAGGATTAGATAAAAAGAGAAAGGAGCCTAATAAATCCGTTTTTTTTTGGTTGATGGAGCACCAATGAGGATCCCTTTAACAAGCCCACGGCTGCATACAGCTGTAGTAGAGGCACCGAATTCAATGTAACGATTTGAATCCATCTAAGCTTCTTCCAAGCATCTTTCTTGGTTTGTAAATTTTGAGGCCGCTTTGAAATTGAGGGCATTGTAAACGTCCGAAGATGCGGTAGGTGACAAGGACATGGCTAATGCATTAGAGAACTAGATGTGACGTCTATTGATAGAGCAGATGTGAAAAGTTGCATGATAAGATGATGATGCAATGGTGGCACAACTGGGCTCAGTTTCATTGTAGGATTTGTAAACTACCCTAACTGGGTTAGCAGAGACAACCGGCAATAAATACCAATAAGTTGCGGGAAGCTGAGAGAGACAGAAGTTTGGATAGATAATATAAGGCAAATACGCTCTCCTTTTGGAATTAGTAAAGCCAGTCGCTCCCGATCTGTTCCACAAAAAGCTCCTTGTGTTGGTAAGTGCGACGCAAATGCCCCAATTTGTTGACAGGGATTGGTACCTAATGGGTAACGAGTGAGACCTTGTCGAAATATCTTATCACTATAGTTTTCTTCTGTTAGTCAATTTACCTAACGAATACACACTGAGGGACTATCGATATCGTTGAGCAGGAGGGTAGCAGTTGCGAGTTGGCACGTTCGATATTTTCAGCGGCTACTGGTGTCTGGTGGGATTTTCGGCACAGAAACGCAGGTATTGAGAATCACTCGTAGTCTGGATTCTTATATGTATTTGCTGGTAAAGAGTTTTCACTGGTGGTTTCGTAGATTTGCTTTTGGTGTCAACAAGCGATTTTCATCGTGGTAGTGACCAGGGTAAGACATAAGGTCAAGGATGTCGCACGCCTTTTAGATAAATTTATACGTGCGGAGAACAGATGGATGAAAAGTTGTTAACTGAACAGCACTAAAGACTGCGGCAGCCTGAAGTGGGATGTTATTGATTTGAATCACATTGTTCGCGTCCTGCATGTCGTAGACTTTTTTGAGCAATGATTGTGGTCACAATAATAGAAACCTTAGAAAGCAGTTGGATGAAGTTCGCAGGTTCGGGGACAGTCTCCGTTTTTTTTCATGTCGTCACCTTATGTTTTCTCTTGGCAGAAATTACCTGCGTACTAATTAATTCTCGTTCTACTCCTGGCGTTTTGCTCAGGCCAGTATGCCGCACTCTAGAGCACAGTGCGTCTTTGCTGCTCGGCAGCAGCAACACCTGAAAATAGCATGGCACATTATAGGGGCATATTTGCAAGTTTAACAAGGATTTGGCTTAGGTTCGCTTGAGGTCTTCGATTAAACCTTCTATAGAAGTTTTTCGGATAATTGTCGGCCTTTAAGGTAAAGACGATTGCACAGGTTGACCAAAACCTCGTCTTCGTCAACTGATTATGTTGAAACTGTCCACTGGCGTGTTACGCATTGCTAACCTTCCACTTCACTCTGGCAAGAGCCAGGCTTTCAAAGAGAAACCCTTTTGAAGGCACGTTAAGCGAGCTCACTTTCATTGTTGGTAATAATCACAAGAAGTTCGCCAGTCGTTTTTAAATCATTGAGACTGTTAGATTTACGAACGTCCGACAGCTGAGATATTGAATTTATCTGCGCTAAATTTTCAGTAAGAAAAATCGACTCTCTCTTTAATGTGTTTATTCATTTTCAACGGTCTCAATTTTGGCACGTACTTCAGTCAAGTGATTTAGTAGAATAGTTTTGCACCTCTTCGTCAAAGTTGAGTGCAATTTTATTGCTGACACCGATAGTGGTGGCTATTTGCACCGTCCTAAGACTACGCCTATTGTGATTAGCTCAAAGAAATATAAAGTGGATACACAATGACACGATTAAGGTGTTTTGGTGAAATATGGGCAAAAAAACGAACCTTGATACCTTTATGGTGTGGGGAGAAATGGTAGATGGACGCAAGGGTCCGCATATGCAACAACTAAATTATGATAAGAATATGTCAACTTTTAGTGACACAGATTAGCTAATACTGCATTGAGGGTACATCTTGGTATAGTCAAAAGGAGTAGATGGACAGAGCAAGACATAAAGTTTATTAAGTATATATTACAATCATGTTATATATTGTAAGAACAATAAAATCTAATATACATCATATATGATATATAACGTAAGTTTTTTGACGCTGTGTTCTATTGCATTTTCACCGGGGATTTTACGCACTTCCATAGACAAGCAATAAATCAGATTTCTGAAAGTTAAATTCATTTATTATATACTAAAGTTTCACCTCGGTATGTGCTTAAAATGCATCCGATCTTTCTGCATAACCTCTTACGTCATCAAATATTAATTTAACTCTAGTTTTTACACATGAGTTAATGCACGTGTACTTTGTTCATTTTGCTCCTCCGACGGTTACTGCCCTCCGTAGAAATTGATTTTGCCACTTGATCGAAGAAGAAAGATCAGCTTTAACAAAGCAGCTGCATCGGACACTTGACTCATAACCTACTAATTTTTCAGCCAGCTATATTTTGCGACTGAAAATGGAGAACAGTGTAGTAACATGTGTTAAGATTTGAGCATGTATTAGATGTATCGCGATCTGGTCTCACGGAGTTATGACCACTATGTAACTATCCCTTGCGCCGTCATAAAAGTTTATTTGTTCACCTTTTACAGGCAGAAAATTTGCTAAATTATGTTATTGACGTTAACCCTGACCTGAATAATTTAAACTAAAACTTGAAAGTTCCCATTTAAGTCTCGAGAACGAAAGGCCATTTGGTGAGCAATTTCTTTCAATCATTCATCATCAGACCATTGAAATCATATACAGGCTAATAATAAAAACGACCTAGTTAGTTGCAAACGGATAGATCAAGTAAAGGTCTATGTCGAAAATGAGAAAACGAATTAGGTCCTAGTGGGCTAGATGTTTGCTACTGCGTCTGACCGAAAGCAGTCGACCTGGACGTCTTCCGTATTAGCTGGCTAGGGAAGCTGGAGAGCCTGGACCAGCTTCTTCTGTCAGCATAAGGACGGCTGAACAATTCGAATGCATATTGCCGCAGCTGTCGCAAGTGTAATAAGGCTGTAAGCTTTCGTTCGGTGAAGTGGAATCTTGTAAACTATTCGGAAAGTGCCGTTCCAATCCACCTCATGGCCGGTGTCCACAATGTGGACCAGAATGGCCCGACTAATGGTCCCGGCTCCCCCTTGACTGAACCAACGACGGCAACATTCCTTCAAACGTTTGGATAACTGCCGCGCTGTTCGACCAATATCCGCTACTCCGCGGAAGTACGCGAAAGGGGAAATTAACACTGAGTTGGTCAGCATCGGCGTCTTGTCCTTGTTTTGTGAGCGAACGAGTGGTTCCGTTGAAAACACACACTTCAACAAGGCTGCTGGGAAGGTCGATTTTAACCCTGCTGAAAGGTTTCTGGTTAGATACTCGGTGGTCTCGTCCCCTTTGAATGATATACAAATAAATGGCCCGCTTTGCTGCTGTTAACACAGGCATTGGTCTGGGGATTTCCTGGTAATTCCTTAAATAAATGTATGGGGATTACCGTTTTCATGTATAGTATTCTGTATGAACATTAACTCCACGTATAGTGTATCTACCTTACAGATTCAACGTGCTCTTGAGGTTAGACAGTTAACCAAATTGCTCTTGTATCTCTTAGGAATGAAAATGCGGAAGATCGTATACTGACCTGCGCACGTTGTTTTTTTTGTAGGTCTGACGCTGGATAGATCCATTTGGTTTTCCAGTTAACAAGACATCGAGATATGGTAGCCGATTATCACTTTCCTTCTCGAACTAAACTGCACTGCTGCATGCACTCGGTTGAAATGATCAAGGCTTTCATCCAGATTAACATGTTCATCCACCACAGCAAATATATCGTCCATGTATCGATGATGGCGGTCAAAAAGGTCTATAGCCGCCGGCATTTCGGTTCTCTCTAGCTTTGCCATGAAGATATCCGCTAATAGCGGTCCGTGTGGGGATCCCATGTCCACGTCTTCCTTCTGCCGGTAGTATTCCCCATTGAATAGATACTGCACATTTTAGGTACAGCTTAACAGTAGGCCTTTGAGCTCATGCGTAGGTATACACACTTTTGTTCCTGACGCGGATATGTACTCGCAAATGTAATCGATCGTCTCCACCAGTGGGACGTTTGTAAAAGGTGAGAGGACATCGAATGAGAGCATTCCTTTCTCATTGATTTTATCATTCTTGGTACTTTTGACGAAATGGAAGCTGTCAGGAAGGCTTTAGGTAATGAACTGTAATGGTCTGATGATAAAATCATTGAAAGCAATGGCCCAACAGATGGTCTTTCGTTCTCTAAAATAAAACTGCTTACTCAAGCTACCAAAGTTGTTGGGAACAATTAGTAAATTGGTCGAAATGCTGCCGCTTGCTGAAAGTAAACTTGGTCAAAGCGAATCTGTTTCGATCAATAAAGAACTCTCCCAAAAACGTTTTTTTAAATGTCCCAAAATTAGGAGCAACGATAAAAATTTGAGTTTAAGTAAATTGTAGCGAACCTAAAACATTCTTGTCTTTAGCATTTTGAGACATTGGATTGAATTCATGTTTATAGTTACCGATCATTCATATATTTATTTTTGGAAAACTTTTAACAACGTACTGTTCCGTCGTTCGCGATATAAGGTACCATCAGCTCACTCTCATAACTGTTCACCATTCGTTGCAGCTCTCGTCAACACATGTTGGGTCGAAGTGATTCGACCATTTTGCCCATCCTCGTAATCGGCGCATCTCATTGTGCTACGGATGGCGAGCAGTATCTAGGTAGCAGGCTACAATTAGTAACCATAATTGCGAGCGCTGATCCCAAATCGTAGATTTTTATTTTTGACGAGCTGCTTTCTTTGCTTTACTAATTTACATTTTTTGCAAATTTATCTTTTGGTACTCCACAGCTCACTCTTATTTCCGGATTATCTATAAATATTGCGTCGCTGTCCCATCTCTCTGTCCTATTTGAAGAGATTCCTTTGTGGTTTGTCTTGAAAGAATACAAGAGTTGCTACGACGATATTATATCCGATCAGTCTACATGTACGCATTTTATAGGTAGCCTCGGTAGCGAATTCATTTTATAGCTTGGGGACACTTTTTGGAATATAAGTACAGTTCCCTCTTATATTCTGTTAAGCAATAAATGTTGATCTGACTTGAGCAAGCAGTGAGTAGCGCGAAGCGAACAGCTATTCGGTTACATGCGTCTAAGAGATATGCAGCCATTCATTCTATGGTTGTTTATATTCAACGAGCATCTATATGTTTTACTGAGGGTACAGCTCCAGTCATATGCACTCGCTGTGATTCATGCTGAAGGCTACTGTCTGCTGTCACCTAACTGCTGCCCATTGTTTGTGGCTCTTGCCAATACAAGTTCGGTCTAGCCGGTCTGACCTCTTTTCATATTCTTGTACTTAGTACGCCGCTTCCGTGCCCCAGGTTTGGGCTAGTATCTGAGTAGAACACTAATAATCTATATACGAGTTTGCGACTTGTGGAAAGCCTGTAGCTGTTGTTTCGTAATAATTTAGAAAGGAAAAATGCACGACATGGGTGTGCCAAACGAGTCACTAGTAAAGGATTGATATGGTTCCCAAGGGTTAACAGCCGGATGTCCTGCCACAAACAGTTATATTTTGTGTCCTAAGTGACATAGTGGATGATAGGTACGCGTAGCGAAAGGGCAGGGATAAATCATTCAGAACACAAACACCAACCAGTTCGGCCCCTAGACACATCCACAAATGTATCCAGTTATACGCATAAAGCCCGTTCAGTGCGCAATTGGTGAATCGAAGAACTGCAACCAAGACCAACTTTAAACTAAAGGCCCTCCTCTTCTTCCACCTAAAACCACGGCTCGTGAACAATGCACTGCGCGGGCATGTGCGAAAAGTCGCCCAGCCATTGGAGATTGGTTCGTAAAAAACGGTGCTAAGCGAGTCAATTCTTCCTCCTGTGCCGCATCCAAGACACCGAATGCCCTCATTGTTAACTCGGTGTTTTTACCAGATAGAAGCCAAACTGCGAAGGCACCGGTGTTTAACATAACTGACCTCTTTACGTTGGCCGATCTAATGGGCTAGGTTTTACAGCTGTAGAGTGAAGTCGAATATACCTTTACACAGTACACTATCCCGATCAGCTAGAGCGTAAGTCGCGCCGACAGCGTAGGTGTCAATTTTTGCATAAGCGCTGTAAGCTTTTTCTTTACAGTTTATAGCATCGTCTTCAAATCTACAAACGCTAATGCAACTGCCTAGGTAGTCGAATTTCTGAAGGAGTCCTGACTAATCACCACTAATATTTACTTTTTACTTACTTACTTACTTAGAAGGTGCGAAGCATATGCGAAGGGCTGACAGGGTTGTTTAATCCTTGAAGAGTCAGTTAAACTGAAAAAAGAATGTATCTGTGTAAAACTATCCAACTGTAATCTAGGCATACGACGCTACTCAAACTTGACTTTCTCAGTGCAAGCTGGGTCACAAATAGCAAGTGCCAACCGATCTGCGGTTAACATATGCCATAAAATGAATATATCCCATGCCACAATCGAACTTTTCAAAATGCTTACAATTCCTGCCCTTGAATACCGCAGCATCATCAATGGGAACATGCGAATGGGTGACAGGGAAGCTTTGATAAACATGTAAAGAACATTCACTAAGAGCTTGTTCGGTAACTCAACCATCTTGAGTTATCAGAAAAGCTGAGAGCAGCGTAACATTGAGCCCCTTTGGTTGCCACGACTGAAACATAACCTGATGCTGCTACACAATTTCATAGACCAAAGGATATGCTCTAATCTCTGTACACTAAAAATTGCAATAAAACTTCAATCGGAATATACGCAACAAGACCTGTACATTTTATGTGCCAAGAACCAGGACAGCTATCAGATAAACTTCTTCCTCGTCAGGTACGTTGTCGTATGGAATAGCCTACCAGCCACAATCAGGTCTATCACAAAGGCAAGGACATTCCACATTCAACTTAGTAACTTCCTGGACCAGAACACGATAATGACCATTTCCATCAAGGAAAGCACCACACGAGTTCTTCCAGAATGGACCAAGGAATATATAATCAGCGATTAAAGATGGTACAGAAAATTCAGCCACAACAGAAGTTATGCGATTCCGAATTATTTTGATAACATACATCCCATGATACATTTCTTACTCATGCATGAACATGATAATTGTTATACCCATGATCGGTCCACACTCCAGGGAGAGCTCCTCGCACAATCGGGAAATTTACATAATATTATCATTCATTGCTAATCTGTCCAGTGTAACTCGAGAGGTTTAAGAGCTGGCACAGAAGGGGAAATGTCGTCAGCTAATTAAAGTCAAGATTTCGTCCACCCGAGAGCTGGTCCATGCCTAACATCTCGTGTCCTGCAGACGCGATCACCAGGAATTCGTCAACAGCCAATCTGAAGAGGAAATGTGATAGTAAGCATCCTTTCTTACACTGCTGAAGCAACTGAAGTGCGGCAACAGCTTGCAGTAGATCCTCAATCTGCCCGAGCTACGCGTGTAAAGCACTCGGATAAAATTTACATAATTATCAAGCACAAGTTTCCTGGCCAGACAGTCCCAATGTTCTCGTTGATCCACTAAAGCGTAGGCATCTCTGCTGTCGAGGAACACGACAACAGTGATCCGCCAATAAAGGTAACAAAGCTCCAAATATTGATGAAAAGTCAAGGGTGATCAACGCAGCCCTAACCTTGACGGAAGTTGACTTGTTTCTCAAAAATCTTACTTTCACGTGTACCAGTCCTTCTGTGATCCATGACAAAGGTAGCTTTATGAAAACAATATAGATAGTACTGATTCCTTTATGTTTGCAGCATTATAAGTTTGAGGCTCCCTAGTTGATCGGGACAGTACGGAGCGTCTTCAGTCGCCTGAGAGAGTTTTCTGCTCTCTGTGTACTAAGGAATATTAGAGTAAATCATGCATAAATTCCGGTACCCTGAGTTTCAAGGAGGCTGTTAGAACAGCATATGGTCTCGCGAACTTTTACGGCTTCAGCATTCTTGTCTCACATTCGACAACAGAGGGAGAGAGCGGATCGTAAACAGGAACAGTGCGATCATTGGCGGATGGGAAATCAGATAATTTCGGCCGATTATATTGCCATTCCATATATACAAACAAAGGGTTCCAAGCGTCTTGACAAGTTGTGGATAAGCCATCCACTCGCTCCATACAAACTTCACTGACACCAGTTCTTGGTCTACGGGCTTTCCGTATCATACAGAAAAACTAGCGATGATAGGAACGGGGGTATTCATTTCCATTTCGGACGCACAATGGTATCGCAAAGATTTGCGGTCTCTCCTCAGGCTACCACACATTATCGTCCTGCGGTTATTGAGAGTTTCATTGAGCTCGCAACCAGCTGGAGTGTGCCGCCGAGCATTGAGATGTTCTAGCGATTCCGTAGTGATAAATGGTTTAGTTTGGCTGTCAGATTAAAACTTGTGGGTCTAATCACTGCTAGTAAGTTATCCTTAACACGCGACCAACAGCTTTCAGCTGTGTTAAGTGAATGCTCGTTTGACTCCGATGCCAGCGCAATTTGGTAAGAATTTGAAACAATTGGCTTCGCCAGTTGGTGGACGTTTATGAAGTCAGATTCATCGCGATGATCCGCTAAAACGCGATCGCTGATCAGTACATACAAGTGCATGGTGTTTGTCCATACATGTGCCTCAAATCAAGCGACGGTTTGGTACGCAGCGGTTCCCGCGTTAAATGATCGCTAAGCGATTGATTAGCAAATATGTTTAGTCCAAGGCTGGTGGGGGTCAAGTCACCCTCCGGGTGGTGCTGTGTCGAAAGTAAGTGCTTGAGCAAAATAAGCGAGCATCTTCACATATGTGATGTAACCGTCCCAAGTTATAATGGGAGTATACACCATGTGGGCCGCCCAGATGCGGCTCATCACTGGACAACTATATAATTTGAATGTTAAGATATGTAGTCAGCACTACAATATCCGCGACTCTTTTGTGGCGAAAGTGGCTAGTACAGTTGATGATAGAAGTAGTATTTCCCCGAATCAGCGCTACAGCTTTTGCGTCTGTTGGCCGCAATGAGAAATCTGCGCGGTTGTCTGCGTGCGACTTCGAAGCTATAAACGAGCCAACCGGTCTGAACTAGCAAATCCGGCTTCTGATTTGAACCCAGTCAACCAAGGCAGATTCAGTCTGCATAATTAGGGCAGTATCCAAAAGGCTTGCCAAGCACACAAAGCTACGTCCTCTGCGGATAGACGTAATGAGAAAGCACAATTGGCGCCATCTGAAGGTGAACGCAGATTGAGCAGACAGCACGGGCTTTGCAAGCGGGTTTCCGATAAACAGCAGTGATTGATTGATAGGGCCGACAGTGTTCGGTGAAGCACTGCCAGTTGATTGCTTTTTAACAATGTGTATAGGTTGAGTCATCTCAAACTGAGATAGGATCGACGGCTACAAAATGAAACCGCTTAGTTTGACATGGGCTTGGCGACAGGACAGGATTGACGCTCCGCGTCTGCATACGAGTTAGAGCTAGAAGAAATACACCTGCCTACGTGAGGTGGGGAAGAGTCAAGGATTCGGAGCATTAAACTTAAGGTGTAAACTTGAAGTTAAAACGGGACCATAAGGGTAAAAATGCACAAGAATGCAATAAGCAGAGCGGGAAGGCTCAAGCATAAGCATTCAAGTTTATTAATTTATGCTTCCACTCTGTTTGACGGAGCAGACAAGGTGCATTTAATTCTTATTCACATAGGTCACAGGATCAGGAAAGTGAGGACAGATTCATTGTACTGCGCTGGCAGGAACGTTTTAGTTTGTCTAGTGAAAGACAGAAAAAATAGTCTTACGCTCAACCAAAACATTTTGTTCGGAAGCCTAACCATAAGGCAGCAGGTTTGGAAGGCAGCTATAAAGAGTCCGTTTTAAGAAATAAGGAGCTACTATCAATTCAAATTCGAACTTGAGTAGTGACTCAGTCTAACTTGGGGCATGCTTGAGCTAAGATTTTTCGTGTTCTCTCAAAGCAAATGAAATATATAACAATTTCAGGCGGCTTTCGGTTTACCTCTCTCGGTCACCATTATCCACCATACCAAGACACGTTCTTTGTTGCGTTCATTTCACTAGACTAAACATATTACTCTACTGTTAATATTCCAAGCCCAGCCTGTAAGAAGTTTGATCTCCTTGACAGGTCATTGCTAAAAGTGTTACGTCGTTTTAAAATTCTGGCATGATAGTTCATTTATTATTTATTTCTGCATATTGACTCAAAGTATGGCATCCGCGTAGTGCTTGTTTGTAAATTATTCACCGGTATTGGAAACCCACTTCACCGTGCACACTGTGTATTTACAACATAGACCAGACAAAATTACACAGCAATAGATAACTTGCACGCGGGCATACAGTTCTTTGCTTGCTAAGTATGCTGAACAAATTAATTGTCCGCAGCACCTGAACAGCTGTGTGTAACGGCGTTGAAATGTGCGGAAGCAAAATCTTGTTCAGTTGTTAAAACATTTCGCTCCTTTGCCACCAGTGAAACTTTGAAGAACACCGCCACGAACTTATAGGGAACCTGTTGTAAGCTCGATGCGACGTGCAAAGGTTCGGAAGTGCAAACACATAGTGTCGAAAGTTATGCGGCATCCAGAACACAGCGTAACCGCTGCAACCCCTTGAAACCATAGAAGCGTGCATCTCGTGAAACACAATTATCCGAAACTGCAGAAGAGGCACACAAATGATTTTTGCGTATATCATACGCCAGTTTAATCCAACTGATCAATTACCTATTTGGGTAAATTCATTTGGTCAGCTTGCTACACTTTTGAGTTACTGCTTGACAAAGCCATTCCATGATTTGAACGTAATTCAATCGGAGCCATAATGGATGGCGTCTCATGTTAGAGGGAGAATATTATGTGACTGGTAAATAAAGTAGTTGACTAAAGCCGCTAGGACCGATTGGCCTAAATCTACTTATTCTCAAATGCTGGCACCTATATTTGTACCATCAATGATGAAATATTTAAGACCTATTTTACACAACGGAACGTCCCATGTGTATGCAAACAAACCAAGGGGTGGCAATAAAATTAGAATGAAAGGTTGTAACCTTATTTTGCTGATAACAGTATTGGTCAAATTGCTGGAAAAATTAGTCAAGTTGGAACTGCTTCAGTTTGCAGTATCACGCGATTTGCTCAAAGCGTTCAACATAGTTTTCTGAGTGCACGGTCTGTTACGACGAATCTTCTGATATTCCGACACATTTGGACTGAAGCAGTCATCAAAGGTACAATTGTTAATGTCTTACTGACCGACGATAGCCGAGCATTTGTTAGAGTGGAACAATTTCTCTTAATATCAAAGACATACGGTGTGGGTAGAAAATGATTGTAATGGGACCAATCCTTTTACTGCTCTAGCGACAGTGAAGCGTCCAGGTCAGTAACTACCGAACACCGTGGCTAACTGACTCTAGTGGTGAGCTACCGAGCACCGTACTCGGTTCAGTTTTTGGTTGCATTATACCATTGAGTTATCAGAACGCTCGACGTCTACTTGCGCTCTATTCTTCAAGGATTTGAAGGTTTGAAAACAAACATCGACACCAATCGATAGGGTTTACTGCAACTTGATCTCGATGAAATATCATGTGGTCATCCACAAAATATCTTCCGTTGAAGCTTGTCAAGTCATAAGTAGTCAGCATCTACGTGGGCTGTCGAGACATACCTTACGGTTTTAGTGGAAGAAGACTATTTTCTGTTGACACGGTAATAGACTTGGAGCACTAAATTTATTAATGAATACTCACAAGGTCGACTTTTCCCGCCTCCACCAGTATGAGGATATTGCTGTCAGGCTATAAGTCACTATGGTGCGCCAGCTGTTAGAAGACAGTGCACTAACCTATTATTCCAGCACAACGGGGGAATGAAACAGCTGGAGAATGTGAAATAGCCACTCGCTTTATTACTACTTTTCGACGATTATACCAATGGATGCACCATAAAGTCTTACTTCAACATTGCTATATGGATGACGTTGAGTTAATTGCAGTGCAACTTGCAGAAACATTTCATTTGAAGGCTTTTCTATTCTGAGGTGTATGGTCTTTATTATGGCTACATCAGTCACACGAGGACATGGCTACAAGTTAAATTATCTGCGGGTACCCAATGTTGCTGCCAAACGACAATTTGCGCCACGCGTGATTTATCAATGAAACTTTTGCCCAGGTACGTTGTTTCTAAGATCCGGTAAAAGGATCCAAACAAAGCAGAAAGGTATTTTGCATATTTGTGTTTTATTGCTGGGTCAAATTCCCAACTTCCTCGCTTTACTAGCGGCTGTAAAAGAACAAGACTTATAACTAAAGGACTTTTTCATGGGATTATATTCGTATTTTGTTTGTTACTGAACACCCATGGATGAGTTTTTACAGACCCACATTCAGCATTGGTCAATATTGTTTTTGCTCCACCTATGATGGGAATGAAAATGGTTGTAAAATTATTCTCCGAATAAACTAAGTTTGACTCTGATTTTGATTTATTTCCCATCTAGCCAGATTTTTATTTGGCAGGAAAGCTGTTATCCAAGGTCAGCAAAGCAAATTTAGCTAGTGAACTTATGTTTATCATTGGGCTATAGATTTCGCTGCTGCTCTGCATTTTATAATTTATCAGTCATTCCTGGCCTATTGTGATTTTTATTGCTGCAATTTTTCCCGAAATTGGTGGTAGCTTTCCATTAGTTGTAAGATGAAGTTTCGGGATTTGACCATAAGAGATTACTATGATTGCGGTGATGGACCAAATATTAGGTACTGTTGTAGTGCGCAATGATCTAGGGGAACAACAAAAATCGCCAATTGCAAAAAGTCTCATGGATGAATCGCCTCCGACGGCAACAATCGCTGCGGTGGTCACAGCACACGAATAGAGTCAGGACAGAAAACCGCTTATGAACAGTAGTGTAATTGGCAAAAGTCATACTCAGGTTATTCAAATGAAACGGTCAACTTTACACACAGCAGAATAGAAGTACAAAGATAATACTTATTATTGTTCTTCTGATATACAACCCAACTTTCTTGCTTGATGGTCAGGCTATCTACCGGAAAAGAGTGAAGGAAAAGAGTTAGAGCATTAACACTGCATCACTCTTTTCTCTGGTAGGCGTCGTCTTCGAGACACTAGTTAGAGGTCGATACATGGGGCTCTGTAGTCGTTTTTTCCACTTCTGTTAACGCATCTGGTAGGTCTTTTTTCTCTTACCGGACGATGAGACAATGTAGGAGATGCGTACTGAGAGTTGCCGGTTTAAGACGATTGAAATGGACAACAACTGAACGGCCTGTGTCTGCACTTCTTTTTTATGGATTCAACTGGTAAAAGCATAATATACTTTCTCGACGATGAACGGACCAGACCACTCCTAGTGCAATTTCGACGGAACGCCCTGGGGAAAATTTCGGAGTGTGGGGTTGACTCGTTGTCCAAGTTGAAGCGGGAGCCACGCATTTTCTGGTAATAGTACTTCTTTTGACAACTACAGGCAACTCCTAAGTGTTCTTCCGCGAGCGAATGTGTTATGACCAAGTCCCAACGTAGACGAAAGACGTAGTCTGTGGCAAGAAACGAGTCAGCAACCGCCGTTGGGACAGTCAAATCACGCGTTATTCTCATTTCGCGCCCAGTTACCATGAAGTGTAAAATGTTGTCAGTAGACGAGTGAAAGCTGGACCGAGAAGAGAGCAGGCACCGTGGAAGTGCAATATTCCCATCACGGTTGTTGTGTTCCGCAGTGAACGCTTTTAAAAGAGCTTTCAACGATCGGTCTGTGCGCTATACTTGATCGTTGTCTTGGGGATGGTAGGCTGTTGTTCGATTCTTTCGAATGTCTAATATTTGGCAGAATTCTGACACTACCAAGCTCTCGAAATTTGGACCACGATCTGTGATATGTTGCTCAGATGACTCCATTGTGAAACACAGTTGTCAAACACAAGCTGGGCTATGGATCTGGCTTCAATGTACGAGGCTAGTACTGCCACACACCATCTGGTGAAATAATCGACCCAAACAACTACATATCGAATTCTCGCGGCGTTTCAGGTAGAGTGCCAAGGGCGTCCACACTTACGGTTTCTTTGGGATATCCGCTCACCATGGACTGTAGGAGGCCTGTTCATCGTCTGTGGTTGCTTAAAGCGGATGCACTCATGGCATGCGTTACAGAGGTTCGTAATATCTCGACGCTGTTGAGGCCACCAAAACGCCGTCTTACCGCTTGCTCCATTTCCGTTGTCCCGCTTGCTCCAAGTCCCTATGTAACTGTTCTAATACACGCTGCACCATGAACTGTGAAACTTTATGTCGGTTGTGGTACTTCGGACGGAACTGGTAGTATATGACACCATCCACTAACCGAATTTTTGACCAAAGAGATCACAAGCAGTGTGCTTCCAAGCTAGATCGAGCCATTTCTGCTTTCGTAGGCTTTACACTCCATTGCTCTAAGCGCTCACAAATCAACTTTGTCTCTGTGTCTGTACTGTGGGCTCATGCCCAATCTTTTGTATCAGAATGGTTCAGAGACCCAACGGAAAATTTCGAGATTGAACACTACGCACAGTCTTCATGGACTCTAGACGGCCGGCGAGATAGGGAGTCTGCGTTTCTGTGTTGATTCCCGGGATAATGCTGACATACAAACTCAAACGCCTGCAGTTGTTCTTGCCAGCGCGCAGCTTGCCCTTTGGGTTCACGAAATTCCCGCAACTACCGAGTGCTTGGTGATAAGTACAGACTACAAAGTGCCGACCCAACAATAAATGTCGGAAATGCTTAACGATGGTGACCAGAGCAAGTATTTCCTTCTTGGTAGTGCAATAGTTCCACTCGGTTTTCGTCAACCTGCGGCTCACGTAAGCGACAATGCGTTCTATACCATCCCTCTTACTGGGCACCAGCGGTGGATGCCATGTGGAATGCGAACCTACAAACATCCATCCGGTTACCATAGTGACTAGCCACCTAATGCCCGATAGTGTGGAACAAACCAAAGCGAGCAGATTGATCAGACTGCTTATAATCCTGAGGCGAATACTTGTTGACATGATCAGATTGAGCAGGAGCAGTAGAAAGTCCGAACAGCATAAAGTTGACGAGCGACCAGTGGATGCGTGAGTCAATACGACTCGGAAGGGAGGCGAAGAAGAGATGGTAACGATCGACCTACCCCTTGAAAATCAAATAGATCAACCAAAATGGTGTGACTAATGGACACAGACTGCTGTATGCTGAGACCACAGCGAGAACGCACAAGGTCCACGGGTATTAAAGTCCAAAATTAACTTCAACTTTGCTGTTCTTGCGAGCGCTGACCTGTTCAGCCTCCGAGCGAACAGACAGAATTCTCAGCGAATACATCAGAAGCTCTGGTAGTCGAACCAAGATTATGTGGTACCGATAAAGACAGGCATGGTGACACAGTTGACAAAATACGTACCGTTGTCTTGCAGGAACGCGGGCTCCCATTAGAACGATGGGGATCAACGGTGCCCACGGTATAGTGCTGGTGGTTTTCACAGGATCGTTGATTACTCCACCGGGAGCTGGGATGATGGAGATCACGGCTCACGTGATGTGTCTGAAAGAAGGACATGAAAATCGTCTCCTCTCCTTCTGGTGGCTCAATAGGGAACCACTGTATATCAGGAAACAGCCACTGCAGGAGCGCTGGAATAGACGTGGGTCCCAGAGGTGGAAGCAACGAAGCCATCAGTAGACTAGAGTGAAGGTCTTGGCCATTACAGTGAGAAGGAGTCCGAAAAGAGGCCCACTGACTGATGAGATGATCCGAACGGTACACCAACATTGGCAGCTACGCAGAAACGGACAACAAAATGGAGGATAGAATGAACTGAATGATGACATCATGGTTGATCTGTAGCCGCTTAGTTAGTTTGTGTTTGTTCATCAAATTGAGCACCTGCGTGAGCGTCGTTAAGAAGAAGTCATTAATGAACACGCATACACTGATCGCGATATCCTGTACCCACTAGATTATGCGCATCACAGAAAGATTCGACCAAACGATGGTATTGGGAGTACGCGCGGATGTCAGTGTCCATGCACGAGTTGGAAAAAGTGTAGAGGCGCTGGTTAACGGTATCCGGCGCAGACAGCCGCAAACTGAGTTTTAGGTATGATAAACTAATGCGACTGATTCTTCGAAGTGAATGCTCTCTCGCAATCTTCATCAAGTTGGCGGCGTAAACGGTTCGCTTCTAAACCGTAATGGAGTCAGTCGGTGTCACAGAACGAGCACAGCAACCTTTATTCAGATTATCTATCCCGATGAGCCTGGCTGCCTCC
Source organism: Dicrocoelium dendriticum (assembly GCA_944474145.2). Lineage (NCBI taxonomy): Eukaryota > Metazoa > Platyhelminthes > Trematoda > Plagiorchiida > Dicrocoeliidae > Dicrocoelium > Dicrocoelium dendriticum. The sequence continues at coordinate 211,303,257 of OX104064.1, forward strand.
GGCACATGTGTATGATCGCAGCAGCCTTTGCAGCGTGATAGAGTGGTCTAGGGCACTGGTTTTAAGCACCAGTCCGAAAGAGCGTGGGTTTGAATCCCAAATCTGTCACCAACTATGTAGTGTGCTGTGGTCTATGGGGACAAGAAAGTTCGTCAATTGCTAAAAAGACTATGGGAAGAACTGCTTCCGACGGCAATAAGCGCTAGGGTAGCCACAGCACACGAATAGAGTCAGGATAGAATACTGCGTGTGCACAGCGGTGTAATTGGCAAATTCAACTCCAGGTTATTGAAACAAAACGGGTCAACCGTACACAATGCAGAATAGAAAGTAGAAACATAATATCCATTTTTGTTATTTAAATCATTGTCATCTTCTGAGATGCTACTCAAGTCTCTTGATTTATGGCCAGACCGCCTACCTGAAAAGAAAAGAGCGAATGTCAAGAAGAGTTAGAGCATTGGCACTACACTGTAGCAAGGGGAAGTGGGCTTTTACATTTGGCGCGAGCGGGTTTACAGACGTAGGTGAAAAGGAAAAGCCGGGAGTATTATAGCAATGAAAAGGCTAAATAAATAGCTAATATGTTTTAATTAATAGGAAATAAATGTACAGCAGATCATTATGGCATGAAATCTCGTGTAGCTTTTGTGGTGAACTTGTTTACTGTAACCATGCTAGCTGGTACCCGAGCTATACCAAGGTATTAATAGTTGCCAAAGAGGCGTCTGGAACCGAATGTAAAAATGCGACTTTCACTGCTCCCATCTTTAAAACCGTGTACCTTTAAGTAAGATCCGAATGAAATGATACGGTAAGTGCATGAAAATAAATGCTAGGCTATATTTTCATTGTGTACAATGTGCGTTCCTTGGAAACATATTCCTTAAATAAAATCGTTGCGCAAAGAGGAAAATCTGTTGAAACGTACATAAGTTGCACCAAAATTAATATGCGCCTTGAAGGAAAAAGAGCCTTTTGTATATTTTGGTGGGAAAAAGGAAACTACGCAATTATAGTTATGTAGTTAATCGCGGTTTGTTGAATGCACATGATAAACTGACAAGAAAGTTGTATGAGTTGTCGGCAAGTTAGAATGCCGGAAGTCACCAAGATAACTGATTTAAAGATAATTGGAGGAAAACAATAGCGACAATGACTTGTGTATTCTTCGAGCTTCCTTCTTCTTTGGGACGAAACAAAATTGTTACCGTACGAAAATACTGGATAAATTGGGAAATTAATTGTGTGCTAGGTGGGAAACGTATGGTGGGAAGCATTGCAGGAATTTGTGCCTGACATAAAAGTTATCAATCGGAACCATGCTGTGATTTGATCACCCTTGTTGTCTAGATTAAATGCCAACAGTCCAATTTTGGTTTGCTGTTGTTCACTCGCAGGTGCAAAAAGCAACTGAAACTGAAATGCAAGGTGCACCGAATATGCGTGTTAAAGACCTCATACATCATTAACACCAGTTGTTTTTCGCCAAAAATGGACATCTGGTAGTTAAGTATTAAGTTCATGTGAGGAAATATAGACCAGCCCATTCACACATAGTAACGAAAACTTTGGATGACAAATGCGTGTGGGAGTTATGATCTGTCAACTTGCTGTTGCGCATAATGCCGATTAACGGTGATAAATTTAGAAGAAAATGACGTGCTACATAATGCTTGTAGTTATGGATATTTTGACGGTTGTGCAATTCTATCAAAATACATTCAACTTACAAACACGGATACAGATACATGTGGATATAACGTTAATGATGGCATATATATATATATATATATATATATATATATATATATAGAGAGAGAGAGATGCATTACGTCAATGCATATGGGGATATATGATATATATGCATTTGTTAAAATGTATTTGGTTGGATATTCATACCACAGACTTCCCACAGGTATGACGTCATCGTCGCCACTCAGCAAGCCTGCGCTGTTGGCCGCACGTACCTGACCAGTGCGTCATTATTGCACTTAGCAATACTCCTGTTGTAGACTCCACGCGCCTCCATGAAAGTTGCTTCCTCAGCCCATAAAGGCCCCGTGGCATTTACATCCATATTATGACTAACAAAGTTTCCAGCATTGACTACACACGCCCTTATGACCTGGTCTTATTAATCCCCTAAATGTCCAATAGGATTAGTATCATCATCGCCGTTACCGAAGCCTAAATTGTTGGCTCTATAGGCCTTTACGATCAGCGTTCAGTAAGCCCATGTTGACCCCACAACTGTGGCATCATTATCTTTACTGACACAACCTCTACTGTTGGCTCCACAGGCATCCATGAACGGTGTTTACTTAGCCCGTGCATCTCCAATGGTAGTGACACTATTAACCCCACTACCTAAGCCTCATCTATTGGCTCCACACGCCTTTCTGACCAGTGTTTAGTAGGTCCCACAGCACGCATCATTATGGATACTAGCAAAGCCACCAACGTACTGTAAAACTATACCTCAACAATTAAGCATGGAATGGAATTTAGTAACGCCACAGATACAAATTATACGCAGGTCACACATATTTTCGATTTATTCCTTCTTTGTATGCGGTTGCCTGATTCCATTTCCGTGTTTAAGCACAAATTTGGAAGGCTAGCAAAAATTGGGAAAAATCATGCGACGCAGATTTTTGTACCGAGTCCAAATCTTCACGTAACCATGAGCAGTGTCATAGGAGCTCTTGAGCCACAAAGCGCAATCACTGAGAATCATTTTTTTGCAATGTGTGCCACAGACACATGAAAAAGATATGCATAGTTGTAACGCTTGGTTAAATAACCGGTTCACGAGATAGCGATGTTGCCCATTTCCAGGTACTCAAGTGGATTGTATCAGACATTAAGGTGCATATATATGTCACCCATAATTGAAAAACAGCAAGTTGGTGAGGAACACAATAACAATTTATTGCGGGCCACTTCGTAAATTGTGACGATGATGCATTTGAACGACTGCACCATAGAAGAGACCAAGTCCATACTCTCCGACATTTTGGTTACACAAACGAGCTAATCTGGCAATAAAGTTTGTTTCGGAAGTGTGGTGGTGTTCGTTGCTTTAACACTAGCTTGCTGCTATCCACATTGGTGCCCTAAATGAGGCAGGAATGCTGAAATATATAAGCGAGATGATGTTGCCCACTAAAGTAAGGCAAATACAAAAGTGTCAAAAACGACATGGCAACTACTTACTTATTAAGCAGCAGTTGGCAGAATCGGTCATCCACACACACGAGTGACCTGTGTGCCCCTTGATCATTTGGATTATCCCTCTCTATCGCCTCTCCATTTTCTCAAGGCGTTGTCACTGCACGCTTCTTTGAACCGGATTTACTAGACCTACAGAGTTATCCCTCATACGTGGAGGTATCTTCTACGAGTAAAGTTCGTGCAAGCGCTAACCGTTTTCGCTGTCATCTGGGATCAAGCGCAAGCGGATAACGCAAGCACATTGAGCCTTTCTGTGCTACACCATTCGTTACAGAATTCTCGATTCAGTCCGAAAAGCCTAAATTTATTCGAATCCGGCGATTCTCAACACAGCTGTGACAGAATTTGTTATCTCTCAATCTGTGCTCAGACAGCATTCCGATTCAGTTGGCAGGTTCCAGTGACTCGCCATTGCTTTTGACCTTGTCAGTTAGTAAGCCTGCATAAGCCATCACACGGACCGCGCATCCAAGCCGACCGCTCATTTGACCTTGCAACCACCACGCTTGCCTGACCGATGTGTGCCGCTCTGAAAGTCGGAAAAGTACAGAGCACCAGCCAATCCACTATGTCAGGTAACAAAACAACCTTGAACAGTAGAAAGCCGAAGCCGAAAATTCTCCAAGCAAAACGCATTTGCGGGGAAGGAGAATCTGGTCGATTAGTAAAAAAAGGTTTCGCTCGCTCGCACTATTTGGAATGGTATCATCCAAAATGTGCAAGCTTGTCCCAACAGCAGGAAGAGGGCGAAATAGTTTCCAAGATGCACTTTGATTCTGTGTTGCGTGCTCGACCATCCCAGTGGTTAGGTTCTGGCTTATCCTAGTTCAGAACTGTGGCCTGTTAACTGCAGTAGCCGAGCAGAGGCTAAACGATAATATTAATTTAATAGAAGCTAGTATGTATTATGTAAACGTAGCAGTCTGTAAGCAACGGAATGCTACACAAACAGCCTCTTCTGAACAGAAACCATCCACATCCCCATCTCTATTTTGTTCTCCAAATTCGGTCAAACGCAAGGCGAAAAGTGACCGCACTTAGAAGAGTCAAACATACTCATGGCAAAAGGTCAGTTAGTACTCAAAACTTGTACTTAAGCAAATTCCACTAGATCTAACATCTAGCATTAACAAGGATGAAGCAGCCGAACACCAACCCTCGGTACCAGTTAGGAAGAAATACACGAGTCGAACAAGCCAGGACCCCATCGCATCGGCCGGTTATCCAAACTCATCCGCCCTGATTGGGCGAACAGAAAGTAAACCAGGAGAAGCGGCCAATGAACGCTAGGTTGAAGTTCCTTCATTGGCTGTGAGTTAACCTTTCCAGAGCTTTCCACGGTCGCTTTAAATATACTATGCACGAACTTTCCATTTTACCTTTATAATGAACGGTGTGATCTGCTAATTCATTCCTGTTGCTCTGCTCGTCCGATGCGTCTTCTCTCTGTCCTGTGGGGGCCAGCGACTTCGGGGTTTGATTGGCAATCAAGCGTCTATTGAGGCGCGGGACAAACACTTCAACTGACGACGGGTTGAACCCTAATCAAGATGTCCATATCGGCTGACGAGCTCAAGGCCATTCTACTGCAGCAACAAGCACAATTTGTGGCATCCCAACTCAGTCTGATCGAAACTCTTACGCGCCAACACTCAATTCAGTCTGGTTCACTGTCTACAAACGTCAAGCCGTCCGCATCGGTAGACGCCATCACTAACAGCATTACCGAATTTTCGTACGACCCCAATGCTGGTCTAACTTTTGAATCTTGGTTCAAGCGTTATGAAGATGGGTTTCGCGTTGAACTTGGAGACCATGATGACGATGGGAAAGTCCGATTGCTGTTAAGGAAACTTGGAACAGCAGAGCACTCCAGGTATGTCAACTTTATTTTGCCTAAGAACGCTCGAGACTGCACTTTTGAGGAGACTGTCAAATGCTTGGGCCAAATATTTGGAGAGCAGTCATCCATCTTCAACACGCGATATCAATGCCTGAAGATCACCAAGGTGGACGCTGATGATTACGTCACATATGCTGGCATCGTCAATCGCGAGTGCGAAAAACTCGACATCAAATGCATTATGGCAGATCAGTTCAAACGCCTGATTTTTATCTGTGGCCTACATTCTCCACTGGATACAGAGATTCGCATCAGGCTGCTGAGTAAACTTGAAAAAGACCAGCAAATGACTCTACAGACCATAACCATTAAATGCCAACGATTGCTGAACCTCAAGCATGACACGCTTACGCTAGAGAAACAACAATCAACTCCAAGTATTAGTGTATTAAAAACAACCTCAAAGAAACCGCTTCCAAGTGAAACAGACCATGAAAAGCCCAGAGAGAATCCCAATCCCCTGACTGCCTGTTGGAGATGTGGTGAGTGGCATTTTGTTCGAGTGTGTCCATTCCTGCAACACGTTTGCCACAAGTGTCATAAACGGGGCTATAAGGAAACGCACTGCCGATGCAGACCGCAGTTCAAGCGTGCAAGACATACGCGACCGCATTCAATAGTTCCCAAAAGGTTCAGCAACTATAGTACGGTTCAGGCGGCCTACTCTGCTGAACATGTGGCCTGCAGAAAGTACATCAGAGTTCACCTGAACGGGCAACAAGTGCGTCTTCAGCTAGACACAGCCTCGGACCTCACAATTATCTCCAGCAAAACTTGGAAGTATATTGGTGCTCCGTCAATCAGCCGAACGACACATGTTGCACTTAAAGCTTCAGGAGGTCAACTTAATCTCATTGGTGGGTTGCAGTGTGAAATGGTTTTTGGCGCTGCTCGGGCAAACGGTGTCATGTACATTACGGGCCTGTCACATTTGAATCTTCTTGGACTCGACTGGATCCAGAAGCTCCACCTGTTCGACATTCCCCTGAGTCAAGTCTGCAATACCCTCCGGCTCGGATATACGAGGTCCTCTTTGGAAGGTGACGAACCAAACATCAACCTGATCGAGCAGATACGAAGGAAATTCCCGTCTGTGTTTTGCAATGACTTGGGAACATGCACAAAGACCAAAGCAAGCCTTACTCTCAAAGACGGTGTCATATCCGTATTCCGACCCAAAAGACTGGTACCGTACGCTGCGCTGCCGATTGTTGATGCGGAACTTGATCGAATGGAGTGGGCCGGCGTCATCCAACCTGTGAACTATTCAGCGTGGGCAGTACCTATTGTTGTCGTCAAAAAGACCAACAAAACCGTTCGTATCTGTGCTGACTACTCTACGGGATTGAATGCTGCTTTAAAAATGCACCAGTATTCTTTGCCAGTCCCAAAAGATTCATTTGCTAAACTCAGTGGTGGCGCGTACTTTGCAAAGCTAGATTTATCAGATGCTTATCTTCCAATTGAAGTCGACGATGCTTCGAAGGAGTTGCTGTCAATCAATACGCACCGAGGCCTTTACCAGTTCAACCGTTTGCCGTTTGGTGTCAAATCAGCTCCCGCGATTTTCCAACAAATCATGGATTCGATGTTAGCTGGGTTATCAGGAGTCGCAGCTTACTTGGACGACATCATAATCAAAGGAGCTACCTTCCGGGAGCTGACGGAAAGACTGGAAGCAGTTCTCCACCGTGTTAACAACTACGGTTTCCATTTGAAAGCAGAAAAGTGCAATACAGGCATGAAGTGTGTAAAGTATCTTGGCTTCGTCATCGACAAGGATGGCCGTCGTCCGGATCCTTCCAACTTAAGCGCGATAAGACAGATGCCTCCCCATAACAATGTCGCGAAGCTCAGATCATTATTGGGGTTGATCAGTCATTACAGCTCTTTTGTCCCCGAAATGCTTCGGCTACGAGGACCACTCAATGAACTTCTGGTAAAGGATCGCAAATTTGTGTGGTCTCCTGAATGTCAAGCCGCATTTGATAATATCAAGTCTATATTTTGTTCTGACCTATTGCTAACGCATTTCAATCCGGAGCTAGAGATCGTAGTTGCTGCTGATGTGCCAGACTACGGAATTGGAGCAGTCATATCCCACATTTTCCCCAATGGTTCGGAGAAAGCTGTGGCGCATGCGGCCAGATCACACACCCCAGCGGAACCTAACTATGGACAGATCGAGAAAGAAAATTTGGCTATAGTGTTTGCAGTCAAGCGATTTCACAAAATGCTCTACGGACGAAAATTCACACTGTTTACTGACCACAAACCCTTGGTCGCAATCTTTTGATCAAAGAAAGGCATTCCGGTCTGCACGGCCAGTCGTCTCCAACGCTGGGCAACTGTTCTACTTGGTTACGATTTCGTCGTCAAATATCAATCTACACACAACATTGGTCAAGCAAATGCGTTATCTCGTTTATTTGGTACACAACATCAAGAACCAGAGGATTTGCTAGTTGCTCAAATCTCTGTAGAACCCCAAGTACAGCAAGTTGTGTCTGACATTTTCGGTGACTTACCAGTAACATTCGAAATGGTGCGGAAAGCGACCCAGCATAATCCTACCCTTCAACAAGTGATTGATTTCCACCTCAATGGATGGCCTAAGAGAGTTACAACGCCGGAGCTTCAACAAGTCCACCAACGGAAGGAAGCACTATCAGTCGTCAGAAACTGCCTGCTATTCTCAGATCGCGTCGTCATTCCACACATCCATCAAGAGAGAGTCCTCCGACAATTTCATACTGTTTTCCATAAATCTCATCAGGCGTTCAAAATTATAAAATAGAAAGTTGAAGCGGGATAGGCTGGTGAAGCGCGACAAAGGTTAGCGATTCAAAGCGAGGCAGAAGGTCAGCTGTCCTAATCGATAAATTTGTCGGTCCACTGAAGCTGCGGCTACCACAGTATACTTAGGCAGACATGGTTGGCGGCATCCGGTTTCGGATTTGCCTGTCACTGTGGCAAGCCACAGCACGCCTGCGCCTACAGAGGGACCATGGATGGCTTGCGCTGCACCACCCACAGCTCCAACCACATACCCCATATCCAGTGTAAACCCGAAGGAATAAGACCGGGAGGCATGCGGATGGGAACCACGTTTCATCAACGGAGCCGGCCCACACTCCTTCACAGGCAAACACAAGCACACTGTATTTGGGGAATCAAGCGCACACAAGGCGGTGGCTGGACCGTAGTCCGCTCCACACTGACTGCATGGAACCACTCTTCGAGCCTAACACGGCCACAAGGACCGTGCACCCCGTCCCCTCCAGCAACGACCAACTGTCTCCTGGAGCCAGTATGGACGAGGTAGTGGGTAATAGACAGGTAGGCACCTTGTCAACATGCACATCAAGCGCAGCCACACCGGGGATTTCAAACAACAACCAATCACTTGAGAGAGAGAGAGAGAAAGAAAAAGAGAAAAACTCGATTAATGCATAAGGAAACGGTGACATAAACCTTAATTAAATAGCATACGTAATAAGTTGTTTACAAACAAATCATAGCTAAGTGCACGAGGTCAGGAAGTATAGTTCACGGAATGCCACGAACACAAAAATGTTATGGAAATCGAATACAATTGGCTGAAGCGATGTGTGCAAGTTAATGGAATAAAGTACAGGGAGATATTTATATGAGAAAGAAAAGCATTAAGGTAAACACTGTAAACCCACCACCTGAAATAAAGAGACTTAGCATGCAAGCACGCGGTTAGTAAATCGAATTCAGCGTGCCTACAAACGCTGCGCCGGCTCGTCGTAATTCTCTGCAGCACCCGTCGTCGCTTCTGTAGTGGCCCCAAATGGCACAGCGCATGGCCCACTAGACATTTATATGAGAAAGAAAGGCATTAGGAGAGAACCGAAAACCCACCACCTGAAATAAAGAGACTTAGCATGCAACCATGCGGTTAGTAAATCGAATTCAGCGTGCCTACAAACGCTGCGCCGGTGCTGCCTACGTTCACTGCGGGACCCGTCGTCGCTTCGGCAGTGGTCCCGAGTGACCTCTCTCATGGCTCACTAGGCCTGCCTGACTAAGGCACTCGCGACCGCATGTTCTACAGCACAATGCGCTCGATGTCGATGGAGTACAATTCATCGGTGCTTGCCGCTTCCGCAACTGCCGCTTCTTCTCTGCATGCATGAGGGATTTCTCCCGCACTTCAGCAACTGCCTTCGTGATTAGATCGCGCCATGCACCACGATCAACCGCCTTCGATTCCCATGATCTGCAATCAAGATTAGAACGTGTGAGGCTCACTTTAATCATGTCCTGGTAACGTAACTTTGGTTTCCCCACGTGCCGCTTCCCAGTACTCAGCTGACCGTATAAAAGTTGTTTCGGTATCCGCGTCGAATCCATACGGCTCACATGACCGAGCCATCTCAGGTGTCTCAATAAAAGTATGCAGTCCACTGCATACATCCCACTTCGGCGCAACACTTCCGTGTCTGCAACTCTGGCGCCCCAGCCGATCCGCAAAATTCGTCGCAGACACTGCTGATGGAACCGCTCGAGATATCGCACATCCCGACGGTACATCGTCCACGTTTCACTGCCGTATAGAAGAACGGACAGTACCATGGATTTGTACACCATCAGCTTCGTGCCAATGCTAAGCTGATGGTTGTTCCACACTCGGTACTCAAGCTTCCCGAATGCCGCTGCCGCCTTCGACACGCGATTACGCAACTCAACGTGTAGCTGCTGATCAGTCGACATCACACTCCCAAGGTAGCAGAAGCGGGAGGTGGTTTCCAATACTTCAGCACCAATGCTGATTTGCGGCAATATTGAAGATTGCACCTCCGGTGAAGGCTGAAAGAGACAGACAGTTTTGCTTGTGTTGATGGTGAGCCCGAATTTGGCCGCTGTCGAAGCCAGAGCACTAGTCATGTGCTGCAACTCATCCGCGCTGTGTGAAAACAACGCACAGTCGTCAGCAAACAGCAACATACGGATAGTTGTCTCACAGACTAGAGTTCTCGCACCGAAACGACGGATGTTCAGCAACCCACCATCAATACGGTGCTCCACACGAACACCATAAGCACAAGCCGCATCAAAAGCACAAGACAGCATTGCATGAAGATAGATATTAAACAGGGCAGGAGCTAACACACAGCCTTGCTTCACACCAGAGACAACTGCAAAGTCATCAGAGGTCTCTCCACTCAGCTGCACCCTCGCTCGCATACCACTGTGCAGACATTCAATTAAACTTACAAACTTACGCGGGCAACCAAACTTACCCAACACCAGCCACAGTGCCTCGCGGTTCACCGTATCAAATGCCTTGGTGAAATCAACAAAAAGCGAGTACAAAGGCTGGTGTCGTTCTCTGCACTTCTCTTGCAACTGACGAGCCGCAAACACCATATCGATAGTGCTGCGACCCGAACGGAATCCACATTGCTCTTCCGCCACGTTTGGTTCCACAACCTGACTCACGAGGCGATTGAGCAGGATTCGGGCAATCACCTTGCCCACACAACTCAGCAAGTTGATGCCACGATAATTCGTGCAACATTGCTTGCTACCTTTGCCCTTGTACAGTGGTAGCACAAGGGCATCCTTCAGCTCAGCAGGCACCTCCTCCTCAATCCACACGCGTTGCACCAAGTGGTGCAGCGCAGTCAACAACGCGGGTCCACCGTGTTTCAATACTTCAGGTGGGATCCCGTCACCTCCGGCACATTTGCCGTTTCGCAGCTGAGCAAGTGCTCTCTGCGTCTCATCCAGTCGTCGGCGTATCCGCCAGATCCGCCTTCACATCGTGCTGCTTCAGGCCATTCAATGTAGGCCAGTCGATCTCTGAACGGTTGTTCAAGAGACAGTCAAAGTGTTTCCGCCAGACCTGCATTATGTCTGCAGTCTGGGTGCAGGTAGCGCCTGAACTACCATCGATCAGTGTCCTCAGAGGCTCCAATCTCGGTCCATACACCGCCTTCAAGGAGTCAAAGAATTCCTTGTGTTGACGGCGTTCGGCGTAGCATTCCATCTGCTTCGCCTTCTCCGTCCACCATGCATTTTTAATGCGACGGAGCTCTCGGGTCAGTCGCCGTCGAAGTTTGCGAAACTGACTACTCTTCCCCAAGTCACTGGGGTCTGCAACATGTGCAGCAAATGCTGCATTCTTCTCTGACACCAATGCGTCAATCGTCACATTGTTGTCATCAAACCAATCAGGCCGCTTACAGTTTGCGCGCCCGATGGTCTCCTCCGCAGCAGCTGTCACCTGGTCGCGAATGTGGTGCCACAGGTCGCCCACTGTGGCTATACAGTCCACATCACCACACAGGCGAGCAGCCATCGCCTTCTCCAGCTCAGTACGTTTCGCCACAGTACCGAGGGAGAGAATGTTAAATTTACGCCGATTCACGGCGGGAGTGCAATACATCGATTTACGAAAATATATGTACAGTTTGGTCCGAACCAATTTGTGATCAGTGCCACACTCAGCTCCACGCAGTACACGTGTCATGCGCACTTCACGCATATCACGCTGACGTACGATGACATAGTCGAGCAGGTGAGCGTGACCACTCCGTGGGTGCGTCCAAGTTGCTATATCACTCGCACTCAGTGCAAACCGAGTGTTCGTGATCGTCAGGCCGTGAGTGGCACACAGTGAGAGCAGCCTGTCACCGTTCGCATTCGCTGAACCAATGCCATGCGCACCGATAACATCTGTCCACGCTGATGCATCACGCCCAACGCGCGCGTTGAAATCACCCAGCAGAAATAGTCGGTCGCTCTTCGGCACAGACCGTATCACGGAGGATAGCTCAGTGTAGAACTGATCACGCGTGTCATCAGGATAACACATGGTCGGACCGTACGTGCTTATGAAAGTAGCAAACTTACCTCTTCCGAGTCGTAGGCGAACAGTCATCAGCCGCGCGCTGATGCCCGTTGGTTCACCCACCAGCTGGCCATTCAGGCGGTCGGATATTGCAAATCCGACCCCATGTTCACGTGGTGCTGAGGCGGCGTTGCCCACCCAGTAGAATGTGTAGCCAGCACCTGCTTCATGTAACTTACCTTGCTCAGCTAGCCGAGTTTCACTGAGCGCCGCAATATCGATGTGGTAGCGCGCCAGCTCCTTCGCGACCAGTGCAGTGCGTCGCTCCGGGCGCTCGCTCGAGTTCCGGTCCAGTAGTGTGCGCACGTTCCAGCACCCGATGCTGAGTGCTTTGCGCGCAGGCATACGATTGCATTGGTGGGCAATCGCACGCGAGGTGGTCGTTGTCCTTCGGAGGTTTGCTTGAAGGACTCCACCCGGAGCCTTTGGCTCAATAGCCTGACCCACAAGGCAGTGGGTGGTTTGGAGGTTTGCTTGAGGGACTCCACCCGGAGCCTTTGGCTCAATAGCCTGACCCACAAGGCAGTGGGTGGTTTGGAGGTTTGCTTGAGGGACTCCGCCCGGAGCCATTGGCTCAATAGCCTGACCCACAAGGCAGTGGAGAGCAGATCCAGCTCGGGAATGTGATTGCAGAGACAGATTGGGATCTGCTTGACGGCCGTCACACGCAGCCTTTGAGGTTCTGGAACAGTTATCATATGTTTTGCGACCGTAATTGGATACGCACCTGCGACCACGGCCAGACGCAGGTGGGTTTTTGGCGGGTTTGCACCAATTTGACCAGGGGCTGCCTGGCTTGAGGCGGGCAGTAGCAAACCATTGAACACCCGGAGGTGTCCTCCCACCGTCAGAGACAATGCGTGGCACTCGTGCTCTACGCCAATCGAGCATTGAGAATATCACCCGTAACCTGTTGTCTCCCATGGCTAGGTTTTACGGGAAGTGGGCCATCGACCACTTCCTAACCTCCGGAGAGGATGGACTAGGATACTGCCAGGGCGCCCAATCCTGACAGGAGAACGACTCGGGTCCTCAGCCAAAGCCTTCGATTAAATGAACACCCGAAAGGCAGCGGGTCTAGCACATGGTCAGTTAGCTGACTCATGCGGATTGATGTCCTGGATCTTAGCAGGGAGAAGGGCGAAACCCAACTCCCACCCAGCGGTCGCCACGTGGAGGCGCCCAGGACATGAGACTATGGCGCAGCAGTAGCAGCAGTGGGTAGACCATCTGTCAGGATCTAGCCACCACCAGCCTCAGCGCACCATAGGCTCTCCCGCCCGTAGGCAGACATAGATACCCACATACAGATACACACGTATGCTCACGAGGCATATGACGTGCTTCACAACTGATTGGGTGACGCACTCATCACCCGGTGATTGTCAGCGTGTGAAGTGGAAGCTGTTTGGAAGTGTGTTAGCCTCAGGTCAGAAGAAGCGCTTGAATAAGCGCTCTCTGTTTGCATAGTTCAGGTTGTGTAAGCCTAACCGCAATGGCTGCGGCCGTCCGTAACATTCGTTTCCTCAGCCCCTTGGGGTAGCGTTTTGGGACAACATAAAACACTTTGAAAGCCTCAGTAGCCTTAATTTGATGTCCACTGTCGATCAAATGTTCTAGGATAGAACTCTTGATGCAACCGATAGTACCTTTCTGAAATGCCGTGGGATAGTGCTCCGACATCCGTTTAGACAGACGCCTAGTCGTATATCCGATGTACTTCACACCACAGGTGCAAGTAAATTAATATAGAATATAAGATTCGGACTGGAACGGGAGTCTGTCTTTTAGACGTTGAGCAACAAACGGCATAGTTTCAGCAATGATATGTGGATACGCAGCTGGAAACGTTCGAGCTACTGCAGCGGAAACTCTTTTGTTCAGCAAATCAAAAGCAATATCTCCCTTAAAGGGAACTGATAGAAACACAACTTTCTTGGGGACAGTTGTAAACAATTCATGATGAGCATGAATCACTGCGTGCTTTCGGATGAAGTGAGCTGGATAACCGTTTACTTGTAGCGTTTGGAATATACGGTTCTTTTCGGCTTCCAGGGTCTCTGGGCTACATATTTTGGCCGCGCGAAAATACAGGCAACGAACGAGGTTCCGTTTGTACTTCAAGGGCACAAAACTGCGAAAATGCGTGTATTGACCGACCCACGTCGTTTTCCGAAACACACTTCTTTCTAGTAAACTGTCTTCTTTTCTCCTTAGTAAAACGTCCAAGAATGCCAGTTTACCATCACTCTCGATTTCACTGGTGAACTTCAAAGATGGGTGTACACTGTTTAACCGGTTCAACAGGCGAGAAACATCAGTGTTTGAATCACAGACTATAAAAGTGTCATCCATGTATCGACAATAGAAATCAAATGAAGAGATTGTGGATTTTATAGGTCCATGTTCGAGCATAGCAAGGAAAACGTCGGCAAGAAGAGGTCCGAGAGGAGACCCCATCGCGACTCCGTCGATCTGTCTGTAGTAGATGCTATCAAATGAAAACTGTCTATTGAAAGTAAATCGTAAGATCAATTCCTTCAGTTTCGGCACTAGGATACCCACGTTTATGTTCCTTTGGTTTAAGTAATCACAAATAAAATTAACCGTCTATATCAGCGGAACGTTCGTAAATAGTGATTCGTAAAAGTGATTCCATACAGGTTCCACTTCACACGCTGACAATCACCGGGTGATGAGTGCGTCACCCAATCAGTTGTGAAGCACGTCATATGCCTCGTGAGCATACGTGTGTATCTGTATGTGGGTATCTATGTCTGCCTACGTATACTGTGGTAGCCGCAGCTTCAGTGGACCGACAAATTTATCGATTAGGACAGCTGACCTTCTGCCTCGCTTTGAATCGCTAACCTTTGTCGCGCTTCACCAGCCTATCCCGCTTCAACTTTCTATTTTATAATTCTGAACGCCTGATGAGATTTCTCGAAAAGAGTACTCTTCGCTACCCTGTGTTTTATTAATTCCATGGGTATAATATTCGAATTTCATACTGGCCACCCGGGAATTACTCGCATGAAATGGCTGGTAGGAAGCTATGTGTATTGGCCCTATATGGATTCCCAGATCGAGAGTTTAACCAAGAATTGTCCCCGATGTGCTAATGTATCAAAACAACCAAGGAAGACGGAATTGCAATCCTGGCAAATACCAACGGAACCATGGTAAAGGGTACACATTGACTTTGCAGGTCTAATTGATGGTCACCATTTTCTCATTGTTGTCGATGCACACAGTAAATGGCCGGAGGTGATTCCAGTGGTGAGAACCACAGCAGCAGCCACTGTCTCTGCTCTTCGACAGATGTTTTCTCGTTTCGGTGTTCCCCACACGTTGGTTTCGGACAATGGAATAAAATTTACCTCATCTGAATTCGTCGTCTTCTGTCGCAGAAACGCGATCGTCCACGTAATGTCTCCACCCTTCCACCCAAAATCGAATGGGCAAGCGGAACGATTTGTGGATACCCTCAAAGAGCTTTGATAAAGATGAAGGGGGATGGTACCTTGGAGGACATTCTTGACACATTTCTGCTGACATATCGCACAACTCCGAATCCGCAGACACCGAACGCTCTATCTCCGGCTGAAACTTTGGATCAAAGGAAAATCCGTGTGCCACATGATGCCCACAGGCCCAGGAAGGATCAGTTGCTATCCCGCAACTATCAGATGGAGCGACAATTCAACATCCGACACGGTGCTCGGAAGCGAAACTTTAATGTTGGTCAACAAGTTCTGGCGAGAGACCATCGCATCCACTATCCTAAATGGGCTATGGGCCATGTGCTATACAAACGTGGTAACGTGATCTACGGTATCCAGGTTGGGACAGCAGTTTGGGTAAGACATGCCAATCAGCTGCTAGGAGCACGGACTGGGGAACAAGTGCAGCAACAAGTACCAGCAACGCAGTTAACTCTGGACATCCTGGCCGACGCCGGTGAAGCGAAGACTCCCCAACAAGCCCCAACACAGCAGGCACAACATTCGCCCCGAAACCTAGCAGCACAGAGGCCGAAGCGGCGACGCAAATTCGTGTCACCCATGCAAGTCAACCCCAAGCTGAAACCTTACAACGCAACTCAAAGGGGGGAAGTGTTAGGAAGGAATACACGAGTCGAACAAGCCAGGACCCCATCGCATCGGCCGGTTATCCAAACTCATCCGCCCTGATTGGGCGAACAGAAAGTAAACCAGGAGAAGCGGCCAATGAACGCTAGGTTGAAGTTCCTTCATTGGCTGTGAGTTAACCTTTCCAGAGCTTTCCACGGTCGCTTTAAATATACTATGCACGAACTTTCCATTTTACCTTTATAATGAACGGTGTGATCTGCTAATTCATTCCTGTTGCTCTGCTCGTCCGATGCGTCTTCTCTCTGTCCTGTGGGGGCCAGCGACTTCGGGGTTTGATTGGCAATCAAGCGTCCATTCAGGCGAGGGACGAAAACTTCACTACCTGTAGCTCAAATCTCTCTTGTCGAGACAAGGCCCCCGGAACAACAGGTACGTAAGCAGAAATTGCTGCAAAGGTAATTGGGAGGTCGCCATTGCGGCCTCCTCTGGTGTAAGTAACGTTTTCGCGAATAGAGGGTCAAACAGTAAACATACAACACTAGTCAGCCGGTCAGGATGAACGATTACCCTACCTTGTAGATCAACCAAAAAGGGATCCAACCATAGTGTCCGGACTGTGGTATGCTTAACTGTCCCCGAATCTATGGCCATCACATTTGGGGGGTAAGTTATCGGACGACCAAGGCAAAAGGAACTCATTGTGGGTGCCGACGAGTGTCAAATCCAATCCCAAAAGCCTATTACGGAACACTAGTCTTCCGAACTAGCCAAACTTATCCGAGCAACACTAGAATCCCCCACCGACGTAGAAAAGGTCTTTCTCACCGCAAGCGCGCTAAGACATGGATCCTGTGGCATACACATCTATTCTGATGTCTCTTGGAGCGCACGACAATCAAAAAGAAGGAGACAGCAAGCAAGACCGCCTAAACACAATCTTCATACATGGCGTGTCAGCACATACTTCCAACAATGTTTAAAAGGCCGGAAAGCACGATTTAGAACAGTGGCGGTTTATTCATGAAAAAATTTCTCCGGATAATATGGTAACGCTATCTCTCACCAGGATGCTTCCTCACCACATTATAGAGGACGCGGCCTTAGAATCCTAAAACTTATGGTACAGTCAGATTAACAAAAAGCGGATATTTTGGATTGATGGTGGAAAAATCGACAATTCTTCCTTCCGAACTTTTGTTATATGGTTGCAGAAGCTTTGTAAAGTGCAAATACCAAGGTACCTGAAACAGCAAGCACACTGACAATGATATTAAAGCTTAACTTGTGCTTTATTTGACTGTGACATAGGTCTAAACGAAGATTGGGACGCACCTTGACCGAATCAAGTTGCAAACGAGCTATCATTATCCCACCAAAAAAACAAGTAACTGCTGTCCTCCCGTCGATCGACATTCTCCCACACTTGACTGCAGTAGCCCTTTGTTGGCTCCAAGAGACCGAAAAACTGGCTTACTTGTATACGAATGCTTTGAGTTTTTTAATAAATTGGCCGAAATGAAAGATCGCCAAGCTTCCCGGTCATTTGAGACCATTGGCATCACCGAGACGTGGTTGCACATGGGAATGACGGACGCTGAAATTTCGCTACCGGGTGTGGCAGCGCATACGCACGGGCCTTACCACGACCGCACTTCGTAGCTTGTGATTGGATGCCCGTCCGTTCGCGAACAATACCAGGGTTGTTTTGAATGTACTGAGTGTATGTACCGTTGGCGTGAATAGAAGTTTGAGTTGCGTGTCAGTAGAGTTCTGCTTCCTCGTTCGGGGCTTTGGTCGTGCTTGTTCAAGACCCTGCGTGCAGGGGACTAGTGTACGTGTAGACACAACGGT